>JAGXJF010000453.1:1200000-1563280 GCA_019208055.1 Stipa capillata
ACGTAAACGGTGCGTGCATTGCGTCAAGTCCCTTTACGCATTGGGGTCAATAAGAGCAAGGTCGAGGGATTAGGGTTTTGGTTGCGGCAGGAATTGGAGGGAGCATAGAAACACTCCGGAATGTCAGTGCTTTGGTCCCGGGACATCTGGTTCCAGGGTGCCGTAAGTGGTTTAGGGTTTACCGCGCGTGTGCGGCGCTAGGGTTTTCTCCTTTACGGGGAGAAGCGCGTGTGTGTGTATACGTGTCCGTGCTAGGGTTGGGTATAAGGGCATTTTAGCAGAAGCGCGATTGACTCCACTTATTAGCGTAAAAAGTTTTTTGTAAGCCCTGATTTTTCTGGGTTTTAGGAAATCGGGGTGTGACATCTGGGGGTGGCTAAATAGGCAAGCTAGGGGCAGGTCGGCAGCTGGCTTGCCGACTTGGCACTAATCGGCAGCTGCCTTAGCGCCAAAATTAGTTGGTCTGGTCGGTTGCTGGGCTGCCGACTTGGCTTTTGTCGGTTGCTGGGCTGTCGACTTGCGTTTTTCGGCAATTGGTATGCCGATTTAAGCTTTTCGGCTTTTTGTTTGCCGACCGATCGCTATTTTTGAAATTTTTTTATTTCGTGTTGTACTCCTGCGATTTACGAAAAAAATAATATTTTAAAAAAATTCTGCAAGTGAATGTGTCTTCTTTTGGTGTACGGGATGGTTCATCGGGATCCTTTCTCGCCTTAACTCCTAAACTAAATATGAAGATGAGTTGCATCCCGCCTCCCATCTGAATGTGACAGACCTATACACAAATTAGAGTAGATCTTAGGGGTAAACCGGGTGGAAACATAGAGAAATTTGAACACGTGAGGAAGGGGAAGAGTCGAGGAAGAAGAGATCAAAGATTATAGCTGTAAAAATGGTCCGCGCTCGACAAAACATTCGACCTAGTCCCGAGCTAGGTTTCAGGCTTTACCTCGAGCCTAATCGAGCCGACTTTAATCTCATCTCGTTGATGGACCTGTCAAAAGGCTGGCTGTTGTCTCTTCAACCTTTCCTCAAAACCTTTGTTTGGACACTCTGATCTGACTCGATCTCTTCGTTAGCGTGATTTTTGAGCTTCTTAAGGTAGTAAGGTGTCACTTGATGTTGTTTAGCATCTGGGCTTTTTTTAGGTAACCTCGTCTCAGAAAAGAAGAAGAAGATGTTTGACACCTTTTTTTTGAGAGAAAAAAGAAGTTTAACACCTGGGGTCCTGCCCGTCTCGTCAATGGCCCCAGTTGGGTCCAGCTGAGCACAACGCCCACTAAGGCCCCCTTCTTTTTGGCTTCGGCTTGTGCTAAAATGGGCTTAAACTTCTCCGCCCACATAAGCTCCGGTGGGAGGAAGCTGAGATTCCCTTCTTTTCGGCTTCTAAGATCTGAACTTATTTGCTGAGATGAATGGTGAATGTCTATAATACCCTTGTAATGTTTTGTACTCTATTTATTTGGTAATATCGTTCTTCTCAACTGTTTTGGCATGTAATTAATGAAAAAATAAATTTCAAACATAATACAGTGCTAAATCTTTCTAATATATAAAATTTGCTTATTGTGAGTCGTCGGATCTCCCGTGTACAGTCCAGATGTTGTGTTTATTAACGGGTTTGCACTGTTCAATACCGGGGGTTGTACTGTTCTCCCGACTCGCAATGAATATCGGCTTTGCACTGTTCACCCGAACCGACCCGCAATGAATAGTAAGCAACCCGTTACTGTTCACCTCGATCCGTTACTATTCATCAAACCCTAAAAACACATAATATATCCATTTTGATCGTCTCGACGCCCTGATTCCATTTTTCTGCTCCTTTTAACCTAAATCTCACTCCTTAATACTCTAATATTCAAATAACCATCATCTTCCTAATTATGCACCTATTCTCTATTTCTTTGACATTTTGCTCCCAATTAGCATCAATTGAGCCATGATTTAGGTCAAATAATAGTTTTATACAAAGATTACACCAAATAATGGTAAAATCTACATATCTTCTTACCATCGGAATGAGCTACAAGATATGAAAAGCACCACGTCATACATATGTCAAGAAAAAGCCTATGCGCAAAAGCATCCCAAGTTGCTTTCCCAGATTTGCCTTTATCCATCTATGAACACAGCATGAATAATAATGGCACATTGTTAAATTTATCACCATGGCATACACATACACATAACATTTATTGTCAACTTATAATTTTGCATCATAGTACCAAATATCACTACTCATTAACATGAACATCTAGTTTTACAAATATATGCTATACTAATGTACTGTATAAATAGCCATCATCATTGCTCATATGTGCCCTTCCTCTCAACTTCAAGCTAGAAGCTCATGATAGTTGGATACACATTCTCTCAGAGTCACGTAGATACTAATCTTGGATCATCCAACTCCAACACAGCCATCATCAACAGATCGAGCTGAAAGCATTCCCTACCGCAAAACCCAAACATACAGTCAAGCAATGATGCAAACCTACCGCAATTCGTATTTTCACATGGCAATCACACAATCATACATCCATGTAGAATCAACAACACTTTCACTAGCTCAATATTCAGTGCATATCTTCATATACAAAAATCATAATATAGCATAATCAGTGCATATCTTCATATACAAAAATCAAACTATACCAAAATCAGTGCATATACCCAATCTTGCCTACCTTGTCTTCACGGGAGAGCGCCGGCGAGCTCACTTGGATGGAGCCGGCGAGCTCGTGGTGAGGGAGGAGGGAACCGGGCCGGTGAGGGATGGGGAAGATGGATGGACCGCCGGTTCTATGCTGTTGAAGAGAAGGGGAGCACCGCGTCACCGGATCTGGGCTGTTGAAGACACGGGGAGCTTCGGCGGTAGCACGACGTCCTCGGGACCGGCAGGTAGAGCGGCGGATGTGACCCGGCGGGAGCGTCGGCGGCTTTGGCTTGGAGGCGGCGCGTCGGAGGCAGCGCGGGGTGCTCAGGACCAACGGCTCGGAAGGCACGGGCGGCACGGTGTCCTCGGGAGCGGCGGGTCGAGAGAGATCTCCTCCGGCGGCTGTGGCGGGGGAGAAGGATGGGGAGGTCAGCTCCGACGGCGAGGGCAGTCGCGGCGGCGCGTGGGGGCGGGATGCTCGGGAGGGGAAGCACCGCGCGTGGTAGGGGAGGAGGACGGGGAGCTCAGCTCCGGCGACGGGGACTGTTGCGGCGGCGCGTGGGGGCGGAGGGCTCGGGACGGGGAGCACGGAGCGTGGGGGGACGCTCGAGAAGAGGAGAGGGACTGCCGGTTGGGGGAGGAGGCGCTCGGGAGAGATGGGGATACACGTGAGGGCAGAGTGGCAGTTTTTCATAATAAATTGTACAACTTCGGAGGCAATTTTGTTTCTGGTTCAAGTAGAAGCTCGGGAAGCTCCACTTCTAACTACCAACAGATTTTTAGAATGCTTATTTCTACTAGTCTGCACTTCTTTTAGGCTTCTAGCTTATTTGAGCCATAAGCTTCACTATAATAAGCCTAAAAGAAGAGGCCCTAAAGCCCATCGATAGCTGACTCTCCGTCCGTGACGTCCCGGTGGCTCGCCCGTTCGTCTCGAAGCCGCGAGAGAAACCCTCTTCGCCTCGCCTTCGCCCGCGGCGCCGAAGCACACGCCGCCGGCCCGTCGCCGTCGTCCCCTTCTCCTCAACTGGACTCGCGTTGTGGACCCGGATGATCTCTTCCTGTTCTGGTAAGGAGCCCTGGCCTAGCTTGCTTGGATGGATTGTTCTAGGGGTTCTATCCCGCGAGTAATCAAATCCAAATCTCTCTCTCTCTCTCTCCCCCCAATTAGTTGCGAAATTGTGTGATACGTTGTGCCGTACTAATTTATCCATCCATGGTTCGATCCTAGTTGACCCTTATAAGACGTCTTAGTTTGGATGTCCTTTACCCTAAACTGGTACTACTAATAGCAGTTTATGTTCCCAAAAAATTGGGGGTTCAGTTAAACTCCCCACGTCCAACTTCGTATTTCCATGGTTTTTCTAGTGAGAACTGCTGAAAAGTGCACATATGGGGGCGCTTTTCATGATTGCTCGACAGGTGATTTTGGAAAAGCCTGTGAGGACAATGTTTAATTGACGAATGACACATGATCAGCAGAATGAAATCGTGTATCACTGTGCTGTAAAGCAGTTTTAATGTTTGTCAGTGTTTATGCATTCTCAGTCCCTAACTGATACAGACATGGAAGGTTGTGGAAGGAAGTTATTCTCATTTTCTGTCTTATGTTTTGCAGTTTAGCTGGTCTTACAAGCTTGGAAATGTTTAAGAATACTTTCCAGTCTGGGTTCCTGTCAATTCTTTACAGCCTCGGGTATGTAGTGTGGTGGTCTCACATTAGTTTCTTTGTTCTCATGCATTTTCAACTTTGACATATCTCATGTATCGCATGCTGTTCTGTTGTCATTTGGTCAGTACCAAGCCGTTGCAGATATGGGACAAGGAAGGTGCGTCGTACTCATGCTTGGGGTTCTCTAAACTTCAATTTCTACTGTTCCTATGCTATAGATACTTTTTCTTTGTCTGGGATCAATCTGTTGAGTGCTAAGGCATTATCTGCTACTGATTGTTGGCAAAGGCAGATCTGCAAGTGGCCGGTTATCTTAGCTTTTTTCTTATATTTGTGAGGTAGGAATTGAATATGGTGTGGTATAGTAAAGATTATCATCTATTGACTATATTGGAGCTTAACTGTGTGAGCAGTTAGAGTTCCTGACATATTTGCCTTTTAGTTAACACCTTGCACTGATGTTTACAAAGGGGCGGGAGGAGAGAGTGCTATGCATCTGTGCAGTCTATGTACTTTCCATACCATGGTAATTTTTCACTATGAGTAGCTATTGATACCATTATAGTTTATGCAAACTAGTTAAGGGCAGTAAACTTACTTTCAAAGACTGTGTATCAGTACATGTACTTCAAGCCGTAGCTTACACTGTGCTGCCATTAATTAAATACATGTGATTCGTTGTGATTTACTGTACCCTTTTTTATATTATCAAATGTGCTGATCTGCTTATTTCCATCTTGATGAAGAATGCCATATTCAGTTACTTAATACCTCGTGTATCGTGCAGTTGTAGATGGGCACATTAAAAGACCTCAGGATGAAGATATCCAGTCTAACGTACTTGAAATTATTGGAACAAATGTGCAATCTACCTACATCACCTGCCCAGCTGACCCTGCTGCCACTCTTGGAATTAAGCTTCCATTTCTTGCCCTCGTCGTGAAGAATCTTAAGAAGTACTTCACATTTGAGATCCAAGTTCTGGATGATAAGAATGTTCGCCGGCGATTTCGAGCATCAAATTTCCAAGTGTGTAAGAGCTGCGGTTCCATTCTTGTTTCTGTAGAAGTAAATTCTGTGCGATGCTTTATTTGAAGTTGTTCTTTACTGAGCCTCTGGTCAATTGTCATGTTCATCGGCTTGATAACTTCAATGTTATCAAGTGCCTTTAGCTGTTAAAATCCATGAACTGTGTTTTCGCTGTATTTAAAAAGAGCGTGGTAGAACATAGGTGGAATAGTATCAGTACCTAAGATTAACAACTGATACCTATGCTATTCTAGTTCATACTTCAAAAGTACTATTTTATACTTCTCTTTACTTTTCAAGCTGCATTATTCTTTGAGTAATGCCATCCACCTTACAGAAGAAGTTCATTTCAACTTTGTCCTTGGGAAACAAGAAAAAGAAACTCTCCAGACTTGAACTCCTCAGCTTCGCACTCAGATAAATGCCAGGTCATTTTAAATCTGTTAATGCTAATAATGCCCCTTCCTAGGCGATTGGCACAGATGGCTCATGGACATGTGGTGTGTATACGCAGTTCTTTTTTAAAATATTCTCGTATCATATGGTTGCAAAAAATATGCATAGTGATGTTCTGATTCCTACTTTTTCCCTTCAGGTACTATAACATATGTAGTGTTTGATGTAGTTTTCTTTTCCAATTTAGATTTAACTTTATTTGGAACGTTTTGTTTTGCACTGAATCTTGAAATTCCTAACTGGGTGCATACCCTTTGTCTGCGCAAGCAATACATACTAACTTGCAACAATCACTCTTTTCCAGTCTGTCACAAGGGTGAAGCCATATATCTGCACAATGCCGTTGAAGCTGGATGAAGGCTGGAACAACATTCAGTTGAATCTCTCTGACCTGACAAAAAGAGCCTATGGCACAAATTATGTCGAGACTCTCCGAGTGCAAGTTCACGCAAATTGCCGACTCCGCAGAGTTTACTTCTCCGATCGCCTCTACTCGGAGGAGGAGCTGCCACCCGAGTTCAAGCTCTACCTTCCAATTCAAGTGAGGACTCCACGATGTCTATACGCTTTCATAAAACATTTGGCCCAGTTGCTTACCCATCTAATCCATCCTTTTTATATGAACTTAGAAAGCATAGAACTTGGAGCAAGCATGGAGAGACCACTCGTTGCCAGGAGTCCAGGACACGTCAAAGCATATCATTGCGACAGTCGTTAGCGCGTAGCTTTGCATAAGCCTGACCGAGACCTCGAAAGTATCAGAATCTTTTTAGTTGTACGCTAATTGTTGTCTGAGTGACTTGTCTAAAACAGTTACTGATTGAATATGAATCCCCCTCTACTACTGTGCCTGCTGGTCCAAATGCATGGTTTCAAGCAAGCATCTACCAGTTACTACTGCTGCGTGCTGCGCAACCATTTAATCTGCTTCTTCCATAGTATGTGGCCATTGGTTTGTTGGGTGGATATGTCAGAACCAAGATAGCAATAAAAGCTTCAGCAGCCTTCTCCGACGTCAGCCATGCCGATCCCTGTTTTCTTCAGCCTGGTGGTGGTAATGGGAGCAGGACTTGGTCATTTCATCGTTTGTCATTTTCCTCGTGGTATTACGAAGATTCACCTGGCAAATGTTGTAGAATTTCAACGTCGTGACAATAGACTACCTGTCGTTCTTCTCTTGAAATCGATAATACTGATAATGCTACTGGTGGAGTGGATGCACATTTTCGACCACCTGGATTTGAGTCTTTTTGGGTCAGAATTTAAGGGGTTTCATTAATAGAGCATGAAGTTCTTTGTACATGTTCTATTTTTAAGTTTCGTGAAAGAAAGGAGAAGCAAAACAAGGTAAGGTGTAGCTATAGGTTCATGAACACTTTTGGTTGAACTGTAGCGTAGCGGTAGTAGTGTTCATTGTTCATGTTTGGTGAAGCCGGTCGTAGGCAGGGGAGTGTGTCAGGGGACCAGGGAGACGCGAGCGCGCCGTGACCACCGGGCCACCAGCCGCGTGTCCCCCGGCCTGATACACCGGCAGGCCGCCGGCGAGGCGTAAGCACCGCACATGCCGACGTACACCCGCCACGCAGCGCGCGGCGCGGCGTGAGACCCCACACACGCCGTGGGTGGCGCGGCCCGGCTCATGTGTGGGCACACCCGCCGAACCACGTACGCCCGCCCGCGCTCACGTACGTACGTACGACCTCGCCGTCCGCGCCAGCGGCTGTGCCGTCGTCAAAGGGAAAGCGGCATGTACGCAGCAGTGACTGCCCTGTTCAGGTCGGTCACTTTCTGCCGTTGTGGTTGTGGCCGGTGCGCCCGCGGGGAACGGCCAGGTTCCCGGTCATAAATGATGGGTGCATCCATCGATCAATGGATGCCCAGCTTGGTACACACAACGTATATGGACCGACGCATGCAGATTCTCCTTGATTCCCACACGGAGCACCCAGCTGTTTCTCGGATGGTCATGGAGGTGGTTTGTATGTCTTCTTCACCGCTGGTTAACTCTGTCTGTCTCGTAAATGTAGAATTTTCTTTTACTTTTTAATAAATAAAGAATTGTATTACTCATTTACTGTTGCAGAATTTTCTTTTCTTTCTATGCCAGGCGACGAACCGATTAGTGAGCCGATTACGGTGACTTCCTCGATTTCACATTGCACAACAACAACAACAACAACAACAATAATAATAATAACTGAATTTCTCTTGTAACCGCACTGGTTGCACCGATCTAAAAGCGCATCCGCGTGGATACACGCTGGTGGCGACAGGTGCCTTCCTAGGATAAGTACCTCCACAACACACAACAGCAGAACCAAGAACTAAAAACCATCCAATAAAATCCCGGGCCCACCCGCCGCCTACGAGTCGCCGCTCCATTTGTTCCGGCCATCCCCGTGATCCTGTTGCCATCGCCCATCTGTCCCTGCCGTAGGTCCACAACACAGTGCGCCCAAACCCTCATCTCCATTGCCATTGGACGAAGGAGGCGCGCAGCATATGCAGCCGGGGTCCATGACATCCATGGCTAGCTGGTCCGGGTGCATGCACGCATACGCGGCGCTCGTGCCCACGGCAGCGGCGGCGCCCCCACGGCCGGGGATCCACCCCGCCCTGCGCGAGATCGCCGCCTCCATCCCTCTCTGCCGTATCTCGCGCCAAATGCAGTGCAGGATACACATGCACACAAGCCCGGCCCCAGCGATGGCTGCTGGTGCGCGACCGATGGGTGCGCGCCGGTGTTTGCGTGCAGTGATCTGAAGATGTGCCTGCTACTAGCTTTTAAGACGCTTACTGTTTTCTGACTCCATGTGCATGATTACATCATTGTATGAACCATTCATGTATGCAAGCCTGTTTAGAAGAAGAAAATCATGCAAGTTGCAGGTGCATACTGCGACACGTACAGCTAGCGACGGAGACCGTTTGGGTATCTAGCTAAGCTACGATAAGCTGGCTATGGTGTCACCATCGATGGATCGATGATTGCGGGTTTGACCAGCGGCATAATGGAATGGGAGCTACCCTGGCCGGAGACTGGAGATGCATATATAAGAGCAAGTCCAGCAGCAACTCCATAACTCACCCTCTATATCTTCATATGGATTGCCATCCATAAAGATTCCCCATCCATATTATCCCACCACTCCAGCAGAACATCCATATCTCACCCTCCATATTCTCTTTTCTATATTTTAATAATATCATATAACTACCAATCTATTTTTATTTATTATATGTGTATAGTTTCATACAACAAATACCTCAGACAAATTGTAACAGCCCAGCACAAAAAAAAATAAACAATTTTTTTTAAAACCTAACCCTAAAAGGAGTCCAGGGGGCACTCGGCCACCCCAACCCCACCTCCCTGCCGCCCGTGATGGGCCTCGGCCCATCACCGGCTCCCGGGCGCGCCGCCGCTCCTCCGCTGGGCTTCGCCGTCACCTCCGGTCGCCGCCGCCGCCGCCGGCCGTCGCCTCCCCAGCTCCCCAGCCTCCTCGCACCGCCCCGTGCCCCCAGCCCTCCCGTGCTCCCCGCTGCCGCCGCCCCATGGGAGCCGCCGCCGCCTCCGCGGTTGCAGCCGGTGCGCTGCCACCGCCGGCGAGCCGACCGCTCGCCGCGGGCCAGCTAGCCCCGGCGGACCCTCCACCGCGCCTCTCCCTCCGCCGCGCCCCGTGGCCACCCCGGCCGGCCACCTCTCGTGAGTCGCCCGCCCCGGTGCTCCGCCCTCCGCTTCCACCGCCGGCCGACGCCGCCGGTGTGTCGCCTCCGCCAGGCCTCCCCTCACCGCCGCCCACGTCGCCGGCGGCCGGCTGCCGCCTCCAAGCCAAGCCACCTCCTCCGTCCCGGCCGTCCCCTCCCCCTGGCTCCCCTGCACCTTACCCACCGCGACGAGCCCCTCCGCCCCGGCTCCTCTCCCCTGGCTCGGCTCCCCCACCGCGACGGCCACCTCCACCCTTGGGTCAGCCGCCAGATCTGCCCTCCCCCATCCCGGATCTGACAGTTCCGCCGCGCCCCTGCCGCCTTACATCTTCCCGGCCTCCTAGTCCCGGCGGTAGCAACAACAAAGGGAAGATGGCGCGGCGTCGTCTCCACTTGCTCCGGATGGTGGCGGGAGGGAAGGCCGTTGGGGGGATGGAGGGCCGCTGCCCACACGCCAAATGTGGCGTGCCTTCCCTGCGGGATGGATAGCCTCCAAAAATGGCGTCTCTGATAGCGGCTCTGTTGGAGCGTGTTTTTTAGCCTCCACGCGCTATTTTGGCTATGGCGGGTCGGATAGCGCGTCTGTTGGACTTGCTCTAAGGCCGTGTTTGGTTCGGCGGTGGCTTCGGCTTTTCCCTTCCAACAGCCACCGCCGAACCAAACGACCGGCTTCGGCGCAGCTGTTGCGGGAAGCGGCTTCGGCGTTGGAGTGGGGCCACTGCGGGAAGCCGGCCGGGAGCAGCTTCCCGCAGTGGTCCTCCCGATCCTCTTCTCCCCCGCCCAACTCCACGCTCACCCGTCGGCGCTCCCCGGATCCAGCGAGCCGAACGACTCCGACGCCGGCCTCCCGAAGCCTCCTCGCCGCCCGCTGCCCTTCACACCGGCGAGCCCGACCGCATCCACGCCGTCCCCGGCCCCGGCCCCGGGACCCCGAGCTTCTCCCCCTCCCCCTCCTCGTCTGGCCCTCCTCCTCCCACCTCCGAGCATCCCGGCGGCGCGAGGCCCTTGTCGGCGAGGGCGGGGAGGGCGGAGAGCTCCAGATCCGCGGGCGCTCGGACGTCGATGAGGTCGGAGGCGCCGCCCAGCTGGAGGAGCCGGAGATGGATCTCCTCCGCGTCGCCTCGAGCCGGAGCCGGAGGAGGGCGGCGGTTGCCGGAGCGGGAGGCGAGGAGGCCAAGGGGAGGGAGGAGGCGGTCGCCGGCCTCGGTTGCCGGAGCGGGAGGCGAGGACGCCGAGGGGAGGGAGGAGCCGGTCACCGGCCTCGGTTGCCCGAGCGGGAGGCGAGGAGGCCGAGGGGAGGGAGGAGCCGGTCGCCGGCGGCGGTTGCCGGAGCGGGAGGCGACGAGGCCGAGGGGAGGGAGGAGGCGGTCGCCGGCCGCGGTTGCCGGAGCGGGAGGCGAGGACGCCGAGGGGAGGGAGGAGATGCGGCAAAGCATATGAGAGAGAGAGAGAGAGAGTTTTTTTTTAATACAACAGCTAAAAGCCACAGCTGAACCAAACACCCACAAATTTTATACAACAGCTAACAGTCACAGCCGCTTTTCCAGCCAGCCAGCCAACAGCTGCTTTTCCAACAGCCACAGCCCAACCAAACAGGGCCTAAGGAGGCTGGCTAGCCTTGCCTTTTTCTTGAGTCGACATTCTAAAGCGACACGGCAGTGAGAGCCAACTGAATCTGAAAGCCTCACTGGAAGTAGTAGTATACTACGTGTCAAAATGGTTTGGACTTACAAACTTAACCCGTTACGTGATCCTTACCGGACCGGTGCACCGCATCGAGTCCATACATTCTATACATGCCCGCTTAACTGGTTTCTCTTAGGGGATTCAAAAAAGAAAACGGACCTCTCCCGGACGGGAAATGGCGTGAGAATCACAACTATTTCACCAAAAAATTTAAACTAACTAAAAGAGAAAGATAATCACTCTTCTTTATATTTAGACCCATCTAATTCTTAGACGTGAGATCATAATATGTCATAAATATTTTTATAAATATTACGTTGGACGGATCTAGTACCATATTAAATTATATACACTAATTATTTCACCCAATAGACTAGATCGATGGAGAAATGCGAGCAATGCATTTCCAGAGCAAAAGGCTATGCGCCCTGTTCCATAACAGATGAAATGAAACAATACAGTGTAGCTCACATAGTAACTGCAATGCAAAAATGCAAAACGCCCTAGCTAATGCTAGTCAACATAGACACACATGACAGGAGACAAACAAAAGTACGAGTCCACGCAGGGACCATCTCTACATCACCCTATTGGAATATTTCATCTCCAGCACTTCAGGTGTCCCCGGCCACTCCACGTTTTCAATCTTGCGTTTCTTCATCTTCAGAGTAGCAGAGGAACTTCCAACGCCTTGATTTCCACCAGCAGCAGGCACCTGTCCAGGATCTGAACATTCTCTTTAGGACACAGTGGACGCCATCACTTTAGCAAGCGCAACAGTTTTTGCCATTTGACCTGCAATCCAGTCCAGGTATATCGACAAAAGAATATGTCATTGCGAAATTTCCAGGTATTCCATAGCAGTGCAGAAGCAATCATATTGGTGACTGAATTTTTCTTATTACTAATCCAAATGGCAGCAATGGATTCATAAGATGCTGCCAAATCTCTTTGTAACATGTCAGCCAGATCTTGCCACATGATCCTCGCAATGTCACAATACAAAAATTAAGTTCTGAACAGATTCAACTTCAGTGCACAGTAAGCAGCTCATGTCAGATATCTTTTGTCGGTTAGCTAAATTATCCCTGGTTAGTAATCTGTTATGAGATAGTAGCCATAAGGTACCCTAGGAGGTACATGAAGTTGCCAAAGAGAAGGAATAAACACAGGGGTAATCCATCTATAGTTGATAACCGCGTGTAAAGATTGAGCTTCATAGAGGCCACAACTATGGAGCTTCCAAACCATCTGATCAGCTTCCTCGGTAAGGACCAGCCGACCAACAGTCAAAATGGTTTGGGCTTGCAAATGGCTCAATTTATACTCTTTTGAGTTTTTTTCCGGTACCCCGGTACTCCGTAAACAAATATCGGAGTACTGGATAATCCAATCGTCCGTTGACAGGGGTAAAATAGATATTCGACCTTTCGCGATCGAGCACGCGAGTCGTTCCATTTCCATCGATCCAGCACGGCGCCGCATCTCCAACCGATCCAGCACGCCGACTGGCCGCGGCCTCACCTCCATTGGTTGCGCCCACACCTCTACCGGCTGACGCCTCCGCCTGGCCACGGCCGCACCTCTGTCCGCGTGCGTGTCGCCCGACATCCGGCCGGCCCGCCCCTCCTCCTGGGTTGGGCTCCGCCCGCGTGCGGGTGCCTCCGCGCCGCTATGCTCCTCGCCGGCCGCCTGCCCGCGCGTCTGCCCGGCCATGCCCACGTCTTCGCGCCTCCGTCCGGCCCGAGCCTCCGCCTGGGCTCGTCCTCGCCCCCGGCGGCCACGGCCGCCTTCGGCGGGCTGCCCGCACGTCCGCCCGGCCGAGCCCTCGTCTCCGCGCGCGCGCGTCCGCCCAGCCGTCTGCCGGCCCGCACCTCCGCCCGCGCTTGCCTCCACGTGGCCGCGCCCGCGAGTCCACCAGCCTGTGCCTTCGCCCGCACGTGCGCTGGCTCACGGCGCACCATTTTTTGTTTATTTTTTAGATGCACCTCTCACGAATTAGCTACATAATGATTCTTCCTGGCATAATAAACAAGAACTTACTCTAACTTAGTTGGTAGATTTGCAAGTTTGCAACTTTGTGGTTGTTGGTTCAAATCCCCACTGTGCCTAATTTTTGGATTTATTTATTTGTATGATTCCAATTTTACCCTTTAAATTAAGGTACTCCCTAGTTTAAAGAAAGTAGTACTCCTTAAGTTTAGATTGGAATAGATAAAATTAGCCATTGCATCAGGATAAATAGACGATTTATATTTATTCAGGGGTATCGTAAAAGAACTCTACTCTTTTTTACCTGTCTGTACTGACTCATGTATACGATGATCTCTTTGCGCTGCATTGAATTGGCACAACCGACCGGAGCTGGGCCAAGGGGCCGGGTTGATGGTTTTTAAGTTTTTAACAGCCTTTTTGCGTAAATGCGTCTGGATTGAATCAGGTTACTGTGCTCTCGCAGCTGCCGCGGGCGCCGCAGGTAACGTGGCTTTAGCCAGCCGTGGCATCGAGTGCTAGCACTGTTTCAACTTTCGAGCATGCACGTAACCACGCCCATGATGCTCTCTCCTGCATGTTTTTCGTTCCTGCAGGCAATGGGAAGGGAAAGCGAGGCACAGCGCGGCATGGAGGTGCGTGTCTGCGCGCTGTGGTAATTTTATCATGGATGTGGACGTTTTTGTCACTGATATCGTACATGTACATCAGTCGTTACATGCGTACATGCATTAGGGGGAAGCAGTACCTCAGCATGTTCAATGTTACATTCCCTAAGAGGTATACATACGGTCTAAATAAGCATGGTGGCAATAGTTGTATCAAATTACACACTTTGTGGCTCCCATAATGCACAGCTCCATGCATTAACTCATCTCTAATATACAGAGCGCATTCATCAAAAAAGAAACATCTATGATAACTATATGTATGTCCAAAATCTTACTAGACTTCTGTACCACAACAAATCTTTGGCCTTCCTTCTAAAACTTGATATTAAGAAGGCTTTTGACTCTATAAGAAGAGATTATCTTCTCGACCTATTACAAAGGCTTGGCTTCCCGAGTCGCTTCTTGGATTATAGCCATGTTGGCCACTGTTTTCTCTTGGATCCTCCTCAATGGCATACTTGGGGACCCAATTAGACATGGGCGTGGTTTGCAACAGGGTGACCCCCTGTCGCCCCTTCCCTTTATCATCACTATCGACCCACTACACCATCTACTTGACATGGCCACCGTGGGAGGGCACCTGCATAGCTTACGTAGGCATCACGTGACCATTTGGACATCCATGTATGCCGATGATGCGGTTATTTTTATAAAACCAACAAAATAAGATATTCAGTGCCTCACTACAATCTTGAGTGGTTTCGGTGAGGTGACCGGCCTAAAAACAAACTTCCAGAAAAGCGTTGTGGCGCCTATTAGATGCAACGAGATCGACTTGTCAGACATCTTGCGAAACTTCACGGCCATTAGATCTCCTTTCCCGATACACTACCTTGGACTGCCACTCTCCGCCATGAGGCTAAAGAGAGCTGATTTTCAGCACTTAGAGGACAAAATTACAGCTAGGTTGGCAAACTGGCAGGGGACATCTCACGGCGGCAGGTAAGGCTACCCTCATCAAGTCTGTACTCACTATGCAGACCGTCTATCGCATCACTCCACTCGACATCCTGCAATTAAAAATAACATCGACAAGCTTCGACGGGCTTTCTTATGGGCAGGATCCGATCACATCTCTAGTGGAAAGTGAAAAATAAATTGGGAGACGGTTTGCCATCCGACGGCATTGGGTGGGCTTGGCATCCTACACCTTGATAAATTTGCAAGAGCCTTGAGGCTAAGATGGCTGCGGGTCGGAATGGACGGACCCGTCAAAGCCGTGCATTGGTATGGGGAATCCGTGTAATGAGCAGGACACTGACCTTTTTTGCGTGGCAACAACAGTGACCATTGGAGATGGTGCAAAGGCAGATTTTTGGGACTTTGCTTGGTTGGTGGGGTTGTGGCGCAAACTCATAGCACCGGCAATCTTTGCGCTTTCAAAAAAGAAAAAATGGCGGTCTAGAAGGCCCTTCACAACAGTGCTTAGGTTAATGAAATAAATATTGACAAAGGTATCAAGCTCCAGAACATTCAAGAATCAGCGGCTCATCTTCTCTTCCGATGTAGATTCATGGTTAAATTTTAGTCAATGTTGAAGGAATGACTTGGCCTTTACAACATCCACCCTCATCTTTGGGGAGGCGCAACATCGGTGAAAGATTGGTAAACTAATGTCGTGCGAGACAGACGGCATCAACAAAATACACTAGCTTCCTTGGTCATGCTTGTTGCTTGGGAAATTTGAAATGAGCGAAACAATCGGGTATTCCGCCATGTCTCAACCATGCCGTCTTTGATTATGTCAAGGACCCTTGTGAGTGCCAAGCACTTGGGATGTATTTGCTGGGAGGATAGGCTTTCTTTTCACCCATCTACAGGTGGTCTGTAACAAAATTATTCTTAATTAATGAAAAGAGCAAGTTGTTTGCCTCGTTTAAAAAAAACGTGTGTGACCCTTCTTAGACTAACCTATAAAATGTGTCTGACCCTTCTTAGACTAACCTACGATATAGTGCATTTGGTTATTGTGTCTAAAGTGAGGTGTGATATTATCTTGACATTATCTTATTCTCTTACACGCAACCTAAAATATAATGGTTTGGAAATGCACTAAACTCCATGAACCTAACATGCAAGGAAGTAGAGTAAATTTCATAAAAGCCGATTATATTGGCCATATATAGTCGCAGAAAACCTTGGAATTTTCTCGTCATGCGGCACATAACCCCAGGTTTTATGGTCGTGAGGTTTGATACAACCTCACATCTTCAAATCAGAAATCACATGCCACAATATTGTGCATGCTGGATGTAATTTCCAAATGTCGGTGTTTTGTGAAACAATAGGACCACAAATCCTAGGCCTATGTGCCGAGTTTTCCGTTAATACGTCCGCACAATTCAGGCTCTCTAAAATTCACTTAGAAAGTTATCCCCGTATCTTACCTTCGACATATCGACCTCTCTTGCGACAATTTTCCTGGCTCTGCCACTGGATGCATCCATGCGAACGACACATGTGACCACACTAGCTGGCTAGACGTCTCCAATCATTTTCGCTCACCGCCAACCGAGTCAACCATCACAAAACACTTTTTAATCAAGGCGAGAAACAACGTCCTTATTGTGTAGTAGCATGTGTTTCCTACATTGCGACCTCTTGATCGGACACTGATTAACGATCGGGCGCGCGGCGACCACTCTAAGACGTACGAGACGACATCGCCACGCATCCCGCCCATGCAGCGCTGCCGGCTGCGTGCTGGCCCGCTCCCGTTCCGGCCCCGGTGCTCATGTCGGCCGGGCGCGCGCCCCCGTCGCCATCGATCGATGGATCCGACGCGCAACGGCCTTTGCCCCGTTGCATGATCGCGTCCCCGATGCGCTGATATATATGCGTGTGGGGCTCGCGGCTCGCCGTGTAATGTCATCAGCGCGCCCGCTGTCGTACAATTGCCGGCCGGCACGGCACGGCACGGCGCCGCGGGCCAGAGCTCGCCGTGTCGCGCGGTCGGGGCCACGAGCTTAATTAGCCAGCTATATATCGGGACTGATAGATACATGGACAGATATGTCTTTAACTCCAGTTAATTATGATTTGATTCTTCGATGGATATGTCGATCAGGAACTGATTGGAGAGCCGTGGGATTATATGCATGATCGAGATCGAGGTCGAGATCGGGCGACGTTGTGTGTAAAATGGTTGTTTGCTTTCGACCGTACATCAAGACCCTAGAGTGCCGCACATATATACTCCCTCCATCTAAGTATAAAAGATGTATTTTGATTGTTTAGAATTAAATTTTAATCATAAAATTTTTTATAATATTTTATTAATAGTTGTAAAATCACTACCATAAAAAAGTAATTTTAAATATGAATCTAATAGTATCAATTATGTATTATATAAACCACATACTATTAGATTAATAATTGTTCGAAGTTTGAAGTTGAACAACCAAAAAGATCTTATATGCGTGGACAGATGTATTATATATAAATATTTTCTATAAAAATATACAATGTGAACTTTACGCATCTGGATGCATTTTAGAGAATGGAAAAGAATGCTCTCCCGGCTCTGCAACAAACATCCACCATATTATAACAACAAAGTTGTAGAAGTTATTGAAATTTTATACTAAACTATGTCTCAACCATGCATAGCTCAGTCAAGAACTCAAGATACGTTGGGCTCGGGTCTGACCGGAAAGGATGGCTGATCACAGGCATGGACAGGTTCAGCTGAAATTGCCATATATACCTTTCTTTCATCTTTTATGTATGGATCTGCTAACAGTTAGTTGACTATTTTTTATTTCATAAATAGTCAATTCTTCTCAACAAAACATTATCTTCCTCTCCCATCTTCTTCGTGTCCAACGAGCCGCAGCCATTGACAACACGGAGACGGCGGCACCAAGTGAAGACGTGCCTTGTGGAGGCGAGCCTCATGTCGAGCGGGAGCCAGCAAAGGCAACGACAAGGACGACTAGCAGCATTGTTGTTAGGGGTTAGGGTGAGGAGGCTAACCAGAGTCGAGGGAAGGGGTGGGAGAGGGGGTTGAGGAGATGCTTGATTCGGTGGCTGCGGCTGCTAGAATCGTGGAAGATCTATGTTGGCAGTTGCGACGGAAAAAGGAACGGGAAGAAAAATGTGAAGGTTAGGATTCTTATATAGTGAAGAGGTATGAAATCTGGAGTATCGGAGGAAGATCCAAGGGTCAAGAAAAATCTGACCGTTGCCCAATTAGAAAACAGGCTGTCAATTAGATCATGACACCAGCAAAATACGAAGCTCTCCCGTTTTTCCTTTCTTCCGATAATGAAATATTACTGTGACGAAGCTGTCCGTGCATGAGCTAGCTAGCGCCTGAAGTCAAGCGTAAACGTGCAGTAATTTATTTATCTTTTGAGGGAAAACGTGCAGTAGCTTGACTGTATAATTAAAATTCAGCATCACGACGTTCTCGGTGATCATGTCCTCTCTCCGGTGACACGTTCTCGGGCAGAGCTCGCTGCCGTACCCGCGAAAAGCACGTGAATGTACCATCCCATCACCAAAACTCAAGTTCTCTTTGATTTGGATTTAGGTTGCCCTTTTATCTTCTTTAAAGAGAAAATATTGAGTTCCTCGGTATGCTCATCTCTTTTCTTCTTCTTTCCCCTGTTCACGAAGAAATGAAGGTACGTGATGCGACAGACTATGATACAATAACCGACATGATAGTTCTCTTTTGTCAGCAGAATAAATTGTGATTAAAGGCGCCAATAGCCAAGAATACCGGTGGATCAGAACAAACGGTGTGTATGTTCTTAGATTTAGGGTTCAGACAAGTTGTTCGCGAAGTACGTACAGCGGCAAACTGAAGAAGAACAAGAGCATACTAAATGCCCATGCAGGGAACTCTACCTAATGGCACAGCAGCATTTATTACTCCTCAAGATTAAGGAAAATCTTATAGATAGGTGCATGCATGCAAGTGTGTTTGTGTGTGGAAAACACTGTGCACCCACAATACAGTAAAGGTCCAGAAGTGAAGCTGATCGAGACAGTAATTTTCAAAGTTGAGACAGAAGAAATGGCCCTTTTATATGAACAAATGATCTCTTCATTTTCTTTTTGCTCTAAGTAGAGTACAATGGAGATGGCAATGCACCACTTGCATGGGAAGATACTAACTGACATGACAGTCTCTAGAGTTGTGTAACAAGATCTGCTACTGCTAATTAATCCTAGCTACTAAACTCTTAATTTACTGCATGCCACCAGACAAGGGGATGGACTAGATCATCCAACATCTCAAACTCATCTGGTGCTTCTATCGCCATCTATCCCAGCATTATTTCCTCCTGCTATTCACACACACACAGAGAGTAAAAGTCAGAATTACTTGAGAAAAAAATATGTAAAATGTGAGTATCACAATACTGTACTTCACATGGTGTTAATTTTGACTCTGGTGTTTGGTTTGCTTTTACTGAACCTTGCAGCATTACCTATTGTCAATGTAGGGCCTTTCCTACTGGAAAGAGCACATGTAGTTACTGAAAACCACTTGATTGAACAGCTCTTGCGTTGGCTCACCTACTGTTTGCATCATGTAGCTGCTGCTGCCATTGTCCTGGAAATCATGCACACATGGCAGCCTGATCAGCTGGGCACAGTGCTTTGGAATTGAGTCCTAAATGATCATGTAGAAAAGAGAGGGGAACAGAAGCCAAACCTGGGAGAGAGAGAGATCCCCCTGGCCTAGAAGTGAGTAGGGTGGAGAGGAGGAGGTGCTTGTGTCCATGATGGCTTGAGATGGAGCTGGACTAGATGATCTGTTCATAGCAGGAGTAGGCATTGCAACTGCCTCTTGGAACATACCTTCAATCTTCTGAAACAACAGAGTCCAAGGGTGTAAACTTCTGTACAAGAGGGAGAAGAAAGAGAGAAAAAAATTCTATATGGTTTAGCACAATGATTTTATTGAGGTGATTGCCCCATACCTGTGAGTGGCCACTGAAGGCAGCATCACTGTCCATGCCAAAACCATACAGCATAGGGCTCAGGGAAGCAATCCTCATGGAAAGAAACTGCATCATAAATCAGAAGGAGAACTTGTTGATTAGCCAACAGCTCTCTAATCTTTAAAAAATATTCCACTTAATATTGATTTGTCTTGCCATCTTAAGTACCTCAACTTGGTTCTGCAGGGACTGCACATAGTTGATGATCTCGTCCAAAATGAGGGCCTTCCCAGTGACCTACACAAGTTAATGCACGTTTTTCCTTCTAAAGTTAGTACAATATGCACAGCAAGTTGTTAGAATCAGGGTTAACAACATGTAGTAATTTAGTAGTAATCAACTAACTTAACCTTGTCACAACCAGGTACCAGGGCCTGCAGCATCCTCATCCTCTCACTGATCCTCTCCCTCCTCACCTGAAGAAAAATGCCAGAACAGATAAGGGGAAAACGAGGACTAAAAGACCATGCTAAGCTACACAATCCATAACACACATTCACACAAGAAGATCAGTGAAGAACATCAGTACCCTCTCTGAAAGGCTGTGGCTGTCTGTTGCTTGCCCTCTCCTTGCCCTCACATGGATGTACCCCTTAGGCTCCTCCTCCTCCACGTCCTTGTTCTGTTTCTTCCCTCCCCTCGTCCTGGAATTCTCCTTGGAGTCCTGATTGTTCAGTCACAAACAAGACAAGCTGTAACTAAGCCACATATTATGATGAAATAAAGTTTCAACATGGACTGAAAGCTTCAATCTTCTATATGTGCTACCTTGGAGGAGTGAGCAGAGTTGAGGCCGGCACTGTCTTCTCTGGGCTTCCTCTTCTTCTCCACAGAGGCAGTTCTCCCTGGTGGAGAGTCAAGAACCACAGATGAGGTCTCCAGTGAGGTTGCATCCTCAGGGTTGGCTGAAGCTGCCGCTCCATGGCCATGGCAGAACAAGAAGCCAGCATTGGTGAGGCCATACTCCATCTGCTGTGGGAGGTGTGGGAATCCTGCCATTGCTCTCGACACCTCTGTGACCTGCTAGTGCTAGCTACCTCTTTTGTTGGAGTTGGAGATGAAGTTTTCTTGGCAAGGAGGGGTTCAGAGGCAACAAGTTGGGTAGTTCCTTGGTGACCCTGCTGCTGGTTTATATAAAAGTTGGGGAGGGGTGGTAATGGGAGTGGGAGGGGGTGGGGGAGAGAGAGAGATGATAAGACTAAATCATTACTGCATCTCTATTAATGGAGAAGATGGCAGTGTGGGCAGTGCTAAAAAAGGGCCCCAGTGTGTCTTTTTTTTTAAAAAAATTCAGTGTCTCTTTGTTGTAGGGTGAGATAATGGAAGAGATGCCCATCAGTGGGTTCTGAAGTTTTGATAGGTAGGCTCCCCATTCTCTTTTCCGTTTCTTGGCCAAGTTGTGTGTGGAATCAGTTTCGCTCTACTCTGGCAGCATTTTTACTTACCTGTATATGTATGAGAATTTATGTGTGCACAGATAATAAGCATGTTGACCATACCTACGATAGCTCACCGGTTAAGAGTTAATGTACCATTTGTTCCAGTGCAAGTCAGCACCAGTTTGGTTAACTAATACTCTCCCTCCGTTCTCTTAAAAATGTGGTTAGAGTGTGTACAGGTGACCTTTTAAATTTTTGTCCACCATTGTGCACAAAAATATTTGGACTTGTTATGTGCAATTTTTTTACTAAATTTGCCAGAAAAAAAATACTTCCTTCTCGTTATATTTTTAAATACAATTGGAAAAACAATTATCGAATGTTCACATTGGGTGACTGCCAAGGTATATACTGGATACTTTATTGATTTCTAAAATGATAAGTAAAATAGAAGGGCATATATATCTAGCTATAGCTATCCAACTACGTTTTAGGCCTGCTTAGCATGCGTGCTATGAAAATCGCATGAATTGTATGTCATATCTTGTGAATTTCTACAGCAATTGGAAATACATAAATTATAAAATGTAGATGTTTCGATGCTCCATAGAAATTTTGTAAGATAATGTTTCATAGTTAGAGGGAGAGAAGATGAAAGATAAATAGATGTGTTTTTTACGAATGTGGTAGGAACACAATCATTTCATTGTTTTTGAGTGAAATAAGGCAAAGAAACCATATATCACATGCGGATTACTCCCCACAAGCCGCACCACTGATGCTCGTAGGCAATATCATCAAACCCATCTGTCTAATGTCATGTAGCGTCAACTAGGCAACCTCCAAGTATGTAGTCTGCGTCTCTTGAAGATGCAATGATTTCGTTCTTTCCACACGTTTCACATGATGTAGATAAGATGACAGGTTCTAGCGTGCCTCAAGTCCGAGTGGGTGGCCACTAGAACTTTGTCCCACTAGTCCACCACCGTCAATCAGGGCGTTGTCATAGCGCCTTGTAGAGCCAACCACTACTTCACCAAGCACCATATCACAATTGTGAAGCAAGGACTCAAAGGAAATAAAAACATAAGGTTAAACAACTCTTTGGAATAGAGTGAAGAAAGAATTTATATTGGAATTTCCAATGCCAATCTTAAAATCTAAAGGGCTTCAAACGAAAACATAAGAGTATGACCAATCTTATAGAGGGAAGGAAGACATTACTATAGAACTGACCATTTGAGACCCCTCATCACAGGCAGGTCACTGAAATAAGGTAATTAGTTTTATCACATGCAGGTTTTATCAAAATAGACATCACAAAAATGATTTTTAAAATACCCATCTGTGATATACAAGTCATAACAGGCGGTTTTTCTACAAATCCGTCTGTGATATAAAACAAAGTCATCACAGGCAGACTTGTTTTCCACCCGTCTAAATTTATTCGGTCCAACTAAACCATCCAATGGCCCAAATACTCCCGCAGTACCTAATTTATCTAGCCTAGCTTCAACCACCGAACCTAACCCTAATTCTTCCCAAGTCCCACCTGCACCGCCCCTCTCTCACAATCCAACCACTGCCTCCTCTCTCAACCTCCGCCGCCAGAGCCTGAGCCTGCAATCCCTCCTCCTCCTCCTCCTCCTCCTCCCTGCCCTCCCCCGTGCCGTTCGCCCAGCCCCTCGCCCTCCCCTATGCCCGCAACCCCACCGCCGTGCCTGCTAGATTTCCTCCCAGATCTGCCCTCCCTCCCTCCTTCCCCTCATCCCCTGCGTGTCGCCCTCCTCCTCCTCCTTGTGCGCTCTAGCCTCCTGCTACGGCCCCTTCCCGCTGTGGCAACTCATTGATTGAACACCTGGTGCACACTCGCGCGAGAGGGAGATGTGGCGCTAGATCTGGAGCGAGGGCCAAGCACGTGTTGTGCGTTTGCATGGTGTGGGAGCACAGGGGGCCTCCCTTGATCGCCATCGGCCTCCCAACTTCCTCAATGCCATCATCCTCGACAACATCGTAAGTATCTCTTGCTCCGATATGTGCCCCTCTCTCAGATTCAACCACCTCTCACTCCTGCCAGCATAGCGAGGATGGCGTGGCGCGGAGGAAGGCAGTGGAGTAGAGGCCGTCAATGGTGAGAGTCGGCCGGCGATGTGGTCCATCGCCATGGGCTCCATGGTCCGTGTGGCGAGCCTGGAGGAAATGGTGGAGTAGAGGTTGTCGACGGTGGAGAGTCAGCTAGCGATGTAGTCCATTGCTACGGGCTCCATGGTGTGTGCGCCAGGCTTGGAGGAAGGTGGTGGAGTAGAGGCCGTCGGTGGCAGAGAGCCGGCCAACGATGCGGTCCATCGCCGAGGACGCGGAGGCGCTGCTCCCGTTGCTCACCACCGACATCGCCGCGGCTGGATCCGTCGTGGCCAATGGCAAACGCTCGCTAGGGCAAGAACATGTGTTTGTTTCTTTTCTTTTGTATTTGAATTTTTTTCACAGGTAGTTCTTAATCAACCGGGTCAAACCGCCTGTGATAAAAATTGATATCACAGACCCTTATCTACAAGCGGTTTAGAAAACCTCCTGCGATGTGAATTCTGAACCGTCTGTGATAAGTAATTCTGTAGTAGTGAGAATTCATGTTGAAATGCCAATTCTAAAATTAAAGTGCTTCAAACTCAAATTTTATACAGGGTTCAGTTCTATAATATTTCTGAAAAGATTATCTGTACCAAACCAGCGTTTACTAAATACCTGCTCTGTCTCCTCGTCAGAAGAGAACACGGGTCTCGGATAAGGGCTCGCTCCTCTTCTAGTCTTCTTGATTCAGAGAGAAAAGCATCTGCCTTTTCTAACTTCTGAGACATAACCTGTAAAGTGGCTGCATCATTAACTGCGAACTAAAACCTCCCTGACAGTAGATTTCAACTACGTACTCGATTGTTGTAACAGATATCCTGACAGTGGTCAAAAGAGGCTTAATTTCTGCATGCATATGTTCAGTTTTCTACCGGTCCAGAACCCATGCATTTGGGACCCTTCTCCGTGTGTGTCCTGAGTTCTGGCTCATGAGTGTCCGATAATCTATACACAGAAAAAAGGTCGACACCCGGGAGCTTTACATTTTCTGATAGTATATAGCAAAGTGCGAGGCAGAAAAAGTTTGACCAGACACGGCCATGGAGGCGAGGGCACGACGTAAGCCGAGCACTATGGCTGAGACGTACATCCGTGACGCCAGCCAGTTTGGAGCTCGGCCGACGGAACCCGACGACGACGACGACTTAGACTCAACGTCGGGTAGCTAGTAATTAATTAACTACCGGTCAGGCATGATGAGACGTGTACATGCAACCACGTACAACCGTATTACGCAGCCATACATGCAAGCATGCATGCATCAACCTTTTCCAACGCGAATTTATGCATGCACGCAGATATATGCATGGCCACACACGAGGCGATCGATAGGATGGTCCAGATCAGTCCAGACTCCAGAGCAACGTTGCATCGATCCTTTCTACTTTGTAGCAGTACGTGCATGCTGGCATGAATTATCATATCGAGCTGTTTGGCTAGCTGGCTAGCTAGTCACGATCGATCGATGCTACGACGTGCCATTTCGTGTGATCCACCTGGCTATAGCTAATTTTCGCCAAAAGGCCATAAATAGATCACATGGTCTACGCTGCAGATATTGCTCCTTTTATATCCTTGCTTCGCTTGCTCTTGCAGGTAGCTACAGTGGAAGGTTCATTCTTGGAAAAAAATTGCACTACACCGGGCAACTATGACTCGGCTAGTTAACCATTGCTTGGCATTGGTCAAGCTAGGTCGAGTGCGCTTAAAGCTTGCGTACAAACCATGCTAGGGAGCAACAATTTTTTGTGATGGGGTTTGGACATGCATGTTGTACTCTCGTACCTCTTATACACGAAGTGCGTAGTAAATTTGGATCAGATCAAACATCATGAGATAAGACATGTGCACGACAAAGGAAAATTATATCGGCAAGTTCTTTAAGCAGGACTTTAAAAGAATATAAAGAGATCTGTAACACTCCGAAACAATAGAACAACAATTTTGACCTAAATTAAAAAAGATGTGACTAAAATTCAAACCGTAAACCACACAAAAATCAAGCCTGTGATTATGTACATCTTGTCGAGTCGATCAAATCGAAGCAAAGGCTTGATCCTTTTGGAGCACAGATAAACTTTTAGAGGGCATGGTATACTGATAACATTTAACAAGCGTCGGAGTCCTACTCGAATTCGGAATTTCAGGAACGAGAAAGTATATAAACATGAGAGGTCGGGGAGAAAGCTCCACCCGACCACCACGCGCCTGCAGCGCCGACGCCCTAGCCCTCTGCACGCAGCCGCCATCGCCGTGTTTTCCTCCGCAGCAAACCGCCCCTGCCCAAGATCCTAGCCAACCCGCGTCGTCCACCTGCTCAAGCTGAATTCCATCGGAGGAATATTAAACAAAGGGAATAAATCAGTCCCGAGGATCAACAAGCCTGCAAGTTCAGTTTTTTTTGTTCCAATTTCTATATGCAGAATTTCCAGGAAGGAGAGAGGAGAAGAAGAGAAGAAAGAGAAAGAAAAAGATTCGAGAATTTTTTCTAAATTTTGTTGGGCTCATCATCAATTCGAGGTTCACGCTACAAAGATAGTCTCTACTTAGTCCATAGATAAAGAATTGTGGGATAGATTATAAGAAATCGTGCTAAGTATGGATCTAAGTCTTGAAATTCGGAATCAACGAGCTTAACCATGAAACTACGATTAAACCGTTTATAGTTTAAAATTGATCCAATTTAGAAATTTGTAGGTTTTGTTCATAGCTTTCCGATGCTATATCATATGCGTGATTCGGACCAACGGTTCGCAAGATGTGACCAAACCACTGTTGATGGACCGGACATTTTTTTAATTAGAACAGATTTCTCTTTAGCACATGTTCATCAATTTCAAGGAAGAATTAAATTATGGTTACAACATGAAAGTTGTAGAGAAATTTCTGTAGATGTCCCTAGTGGTATGATTTGCTATATTTGGACAAGTGGAATTAAAGATATGAAAATAATAGAGAGAAAAATCAGAAGTTATGCAGAGTAAAAGTTGAAGCAAAGCTACGTTTTGGGGAGTTTTCTTGTGAGGCTTAGGGGTGATTAATATGTGTTATCTTGCTTTTCATAGTGTAGAATGTTAAGCGGGTTTGTTCCACAGATTTGGGAGCTTTCAGTGTCGAGGGTAATTCTTTGGGTTGATTGTCGAACTTGAGGCATGACCAATCTCGTTCTTATCTTATTGGTCATTATTAGTCTTATTTGGTGTTATAATTGTATTCCTGCACATTTTGCAAGTTTATAATTGTTAAAAAAGCCAAAGCAATGAGTAAAGTCATGAGTGGATAGTCCGAGGTAGTCAGTGAGAAATACGTTAGTGTCTAGTCCGTATGCTTTAGCTGGGTCGGTGAGAAACACATACTTTGGCCAGCCCAATAGAGGTTGATGAGCAACGCCAAGTGCGGGTAGTCTGTGATGCTCGTCCATATATATTGATTTTCTGGTTATCTCAAGAACCTGCAGGAGTTAATATTCTTTGTTTGAAGTTAATTGCACTAATGTTCTCATTGTAGTTGCTGAGTATTTCTGTACTCATCCTTGTGTTCATTTGTTTTTTTAGGCGTGGGTGCAGCACATATTCATCCTTTAACACCAACACATATTTCTCACATATTTAGATTCCGTTTACATATAGGCACTAGATTACTAATTAAAGTATTAGCATTATAGTTTGTTAATTCATAACATTGAAACTCGTCATATCTTGATTAGTAATATTGAGTGTCGTGGTGAAGTCTTGATGGAGCATGTGTTTACTTTGAAGTCATATTGATAATATAAACTGCGTTGATGATTAGTTTGTGTTATAATGTGAATTGACTATCATGGTTGCCCATATATATACACAAGAGAAACTATATTAAAATTTCTAATAAGTTACAAACTCAACACATTTGATACATGTTTGTAGCATTTTAGGTAGAGTTAATATCTAAGATGCTACATGATTTTTATCTTTTATAAAAATCTAGTGTGACCTGGCATCTAATTCTCTCATGCTCCGTAATTGCTTCTACCTTCAATTTGCTGGATTGCTGTGGTCATGGCCGGCGGCTTTATGTAGCCCTTCACCTGTCCGTCGTCCTCTAATGGAAAGTAGAAACTCTAATCCAAGTATGATTAGCCTAGAAATTGTTGCAGCATATCTGAAAGTCTTAATTAATAGGATTATGATACGAGTCACAGCCGCTGAATTTTTTGGAGAGTTGGGCTAAACCGAATAATATAAATGTAGCTCCGCCAAAAATAATATAGCATTTTAAATTGAAATTAGAAAAAAAAAGCATGTGCATTTGGATTTGCCTAGCTTCGAGCATTCATACTCGACCGTGATAATACTGCAAGTTTGTGCACAATGTAAGACCCTATTTGATTCACGGAATTTCCATCGGATTACACAGGAACTGACTGTTTTTCATAAAATTTATGTGTTCAAATTATGCCAAAGAGCAGGGGCGGAGCTTAGTTAGAGCTAGGGTGGGCTCTGGCTCGTCATTCTAAATAGAAATATTAATTTAGATAATGAAGAAAATATATTTCTTGAGACTACATCAAGATGATGCTATACACCAAGATTCACTCCCGATCTCTGCATAATATACACATAACCAAAGGTTCAAGGCAAAAGAGAAAGTTCATCCATCCGGTCTCAACTGGAAATACAATAAGCTGAAAAATTCTAAAAAGGAATTTGACTACTAAGTATTTATAGTTGCTACTTATACACCAATTAAGAGTAAGTTCCTCAAAAAATAATTAAGAGTAAGTTGATAGTGTTAATTGAGATTTTGTAGCATCATTTACTAGATTTGCCCCCTCTATGATCCTGTCGAAGCTCCACCACTGCCGAAGAGACTGCGAGATATAAAGGATCGATATTTCAGTGCGTACCATCTCTCTTCCTCTGCTCGATTTTGGTAGCCTACGTACCTGTAGCTTAGCTAGGATCGAACAACAGTATGATATGTACGGCCCTAGTTCATGTTACCGACCTACATGCATCCGATCGAGCAGTTTAATTTTGCCTGCAAGTTTGTGCAGCTATTGAACTAGGTACGTAGCCTTTGTTCGTTTTAAGTGCCGCAGTTAAGAAAAGGAGAGGCTTATCATGCAGTAGCACCGGCTAGGCTGTAGGGGCCATATGTACGTACATCACTGCATGTGTCGATTTGGTGCATGCCATCTAGTGGTTACCAATTATATCCCTGTGACTCTGACCGTACATACACTTTAGTAGACCTCTTGCATATATCATCACTTTTGCACACGTACCTACCTACACTGTTCGCTAACTACTAAAATTCTATGGCACACGTACGATAACTATTAAAATTCTATGCACACGTACGATATGCATGCATGCATTTACGTACGTACGTACCACTGGTTGATGAATGGCAGTTTTCAACTAATAACTTGCTCGTTTTCAACTGTTCATGCAAGCACAAGCAATGTCAAGGATACGGGGCAAATTCTTGTATTCTTCCCTGATGGATACGTTGCCTCGCCTCATTATTAACGTGCGTGCTGTACTGCACTTCCACGTAGAATTGAGTCATCACATCCAAGATTAACTAATTGGAGAAGGAAACCATGCAGATCGATGCAGCACAAAGGTAGCTAGCCTCACTTCGCAAAACGCATTGGCCTTGGGATTGAATGCATGCATGTATCATGTAGCAGGTAGCTCCAGGTTCCAACTGGCTAATCAGCTGATCAGGACTGTTTGCGGAAAGAGAGTACAAGATGAACACACACACACACACACCACACTCATGTCATCACAGCAATTCGTTTGTTCCTTCGCAATCAGTATTGGCATTTCAAATCGTGATCGATGCTGCGTGCCTGTTGGTGATGTGTACAGCACATCCGTCCATCTTTGTGTTTCCTTGGCCGTGAAAACGACGTTGGATCGATGCCTGATGGACTCGGTTTCCGGTGAGAGATTTTGCCAAAACGCTAGTCTGAATCTGTAGCCGTGAACAGGCACCGGTTGCAGAGCAATGTAGCTTGACAGCGTCCTCTCATTCTGAACCCTGGCCCTGCTACTATGACTGCAAGGAAAGCACAGTTGAAACTCGAAGGGCTTGTAAAGTATGATTGGATGTGTCAGCAACCCAGCATGTGGGCACATTGGGTGTGACTACGTAAAGTGTGCAGAGATATCCTCTTGTCCAAGAGTAACTCACTCACACTGCTCAGCAACAGAAACATCAGTGTAAGTCCATAAGAAAGTCTTTTATGTTGCAGGCATTCAAATTCTTGTTGCTGTTCGATTGGGCACAGAAACAGCAATTGTCGACGGACGAGACCATAATTTTCACAAACTAATGCTTGCATAAATCATCATGGTACATCGATCACTATATACAAATCATCTGTCATCGGAAGGCAGCCGCTTCAGGTCGGGACTCTGGGACCAACGCAATCTACAAACTTACAGTGTATCATCTGCAAACAAAACCCGAAAGCTTGCAAACTGCAACCACAATACATATGACGTAGCTCACGCTAACACGAGGCCAAAACCGAGGAGGCGCATCGTGGCTCCAAACACTATACTGTTCCCATGACACAAACTAGGACCATCGATCGGCGAGGCAAACTTGGAGCTGCGCCCGTTGACTGAAGCAGAAGGCACATCTGAGCACAAGATTACTGCTGAACTGAAGGTCAGCCTAGCTAGCTACTGGATTATCTACTTGGGTCTTCTAATAAAACAAGAATCTCTTCGTCGTCAATAGTTCCACTGTCAATAGCATACTGCAATGCTGTTCTACCATCTCGGTCCGTGGCTTGCGAATCAGCCCCCCTGCATGGAAACTTAGCAAGTTAAGGCCTCCACAAATTTGTAATTTCTTAATCTTTTCCAGTTTTGCAGCGAGCTACAACTAACAATGATGACGTTTACAAAAAGAAATATTTCAATTTTGCCATCAAGCGATGCCTTTATCTAGTTTTGCCACTGGTTATCTCACTGATAGGTGGGGTCTGAACCTGCACGTCAGTCAGAGAACTTAGTGGCGAAAAACAAAATTTCCAAGAGAATATATGTCAAGACTATCCTAAAGCCCTTAGGTCCTGCACCGTAATTGGCTGAACCTCTCCTGGTATTTTAAGTTCTATGTTCTGTATGGCTAAACCATACCCCTACAATGGTCAAGCGACCTTAACAATCAAGTTGCAATTACTATTGGGGAAAGCGAAAGAAGAATGGGATAAAACCATAATAAATAGTAATAGCATTTTAGTTTGCAAAAGCTGATCCATGGCCTTCTGAACAGCAAACACTAGTTCCCACCGACGGAGGCTAAGAATGATTTCATTCACACGAAGAGCTTACCAACAAGCACGTTGTAGTAATAACTAAACATTTTAAAGCCGCACTTGATTACCTTTGTAGGCTTCCCTCATTCTCATAGCATATATATATGACACTTACCTTTTGGACACGTCATAGCAGTTGTTTACCTCAGGCATACAGAGTTTCACTCAGTTTGCCCAACTTTCTAGAAATACAGAGCATACAACAAAAATCCAAAGTCATATATCATAAGCATTTTATACCTGGAAAGGAGCAGCTTGGCATACATGCGTCTTCCTTTCAAAATGCTGTGATGAAGCGGTGTTCGACCTCTAGAATCTGTAGAGTTTACATTGGCGCCATATTGCAAGAGTAGCTCAACCATGCCCACATCCGCAACACGGCATGCTAGATGAAGCAAAGATAATCCCTCAACAGAGTCATCCAATTCGTCTATACGTGCACTTGTGCTGGCAGGAGAAAGAGAGTCCCTGGGAGAAATCTTCTCTAGCGTACTGTGATCAAAACATCTAGAATTTCCATCTGATGGCGAAGCTGGTTGCTCTTGTAGAAGCAGCGCTTTTCCAAGAGTCAAAGCCGAATTAAATGATGTCTGCTCATAAGTTAAATTTACATCGGCGTTTGACCCCACAATCAGACTGTACACCCCCATCTTGTTGTTTGAACTTACATTAGCCCACATCTGTTGTGCTAGCTGAGTCTCATCCATATTATGCTTTCGTACAAAATCTTTTTCAGCATACTGGAATATTGGAGAAATAATCATCAGCAACTAAACATCACTTAGAATATTGCAAATAACATTATCTCTTAGAGCATCTATAATAAATTGTATCCAATACCCTCCATATCAACAATGAATAGAGTAAGATACAACCATCCCAACAATTTTTATGGCACAAAATCATACGACACATATCACTCTTCTCTCACCAGGTACACTTGCCCTCTTCTCTACCTTCTCTCTCCCTCAAAACACACATGGTGTAGATACAAGATCTTCTCAAATGCATTTTTTACTGTATCTAACGCTCTTGGTTTGTGTGCCGAGGTTGTATCTCATGCAAGACACAGTGTAACAGTTTTCTTCCCACTCCTTCCCCTCTCTGCACCTCACAAAAAATATCATGTGGCGCCCTTTTAGATGCAGCCAAGGTGGACCATTGCAGATGACCTTCGCCCCTCAATTTAATTTTTACAGAGCATTACGCACTCTCAAAACCAATTTGTTCTTTTTCAAGGAAGACAATTGATGAGAAACTACAAATTGTGTCCAATGCAGCACTAGTTTCATGGGCATTTCCTAAGATCACTTCTAATCAATGGATGATGTCTATGGCACAACTCGTAAATGATTCACGAAATTGCATTCTGCCAATTAATGATTGCTAATTGTTTGCTGACAAAGTAGAATACACTGAACCAATAGGCGACTATATAAAGTACCTTGGCATGAATAAATTTCTCCTTCACAGCGATAGGATCCGAGTGTTTAGGCTTGCTGACAACTAAGTTATGTGCTGTGCTTTCTAATCCATCAGCCCTGCAAAACAGTAAACATACAAGTTAACAACATGGTAATAAAAGAATAGTGATTTGACAGCTTTTGTGTAGTTACAAACAGCATCAATTTACCTTGAAGTATCACCATGATCAATACTGCTGGCCGAAGGTAACTTTCCTTCCCAGATAGTATTGGCAAATGTGTTGCCTAATGACTGGAAGAGATTGATTACAGATGGCTCCCAGACCCTGACATCAAGTGTCAGAGACCTTACCTGCCAATACAAGGTACTGTATAGGTAAATTTCAGCCCACTAGTCACACTAATGATAATGATGAATTGATGTTAACAATCACAAAATAACAAGCTTACAATGATATAAGATTCTACAAAATGTTTGGATGTATGTTGTTACATAAATATATGTCTACAAGAAACAAATTATTTCAAATATATGCGCATGAAATAGACACCGATGCGTCCAAAAATTCATTGAATTACTATAAAAGGTGCAGCTATTGCATCTCAGTTTCTGGTTTACACAAACCACATGGGATTATGCACAAATATACGAAGTATCATTCCAGAATCCCTACCCTTCAAAAAAATCTGAATGCAGAACTAACAATGTATCTATACTTTGAAGTTTATGATGGACTTCTTCAGTGTAAATTGCTGAGTATATTGCTTGTTTACCTTAGATATATGCACACCAAGATTTCTGTGTACACCAGAACACTCTATGCATAGAAGAATTCCGAGGTTTAGGGACGCCCAGTCAGGCTCTGCGGCACCACAATCAGCACAAATATCATTGCCCACCACCTTCCTGAGCAAGTCAATTGGCTTATCAGGTTTCATGCTGGTTCGGTGATGCTGTGTGACTCTGGCAGAGTGCTCAAAATACCCACTTCCTGAGTTCTTTTCCATCATGCAATCTTCACTTATGGAATGATCAAGTTCTGTTGAGCTACTGAAAGAACTACTTTCACTGGTTGTTCGATGATGCCCACTGCCCTTAGGGCTCAGCAGTAGACGCTGGAACAAAATATTAGTGTTATGTAAATCAAATCTGGATATGTAAATAATTCCACCTAAGTTATTCATCACTAACCCGCTCAGGGGATTGGGAGCTCAACAAAGAAGCAATGACACCAGTGATCTTTTCAATCCAATCCATCTGATCCATTGCACTCTCTGCCTGCCCAAGAATAGGTGCATGTTACTAGATAGGAAGCAACTTGGCATCTATTAAAAACTTCGTATAACATTATTCTGTGCCTAAAGAAAAAAAAATATAGACAACAGATTTCTGGTTAAGTTACCTGCAATGTGTAGTTTTTTGTGGGCGAAATTATTCTGAAGCAGAAACGTAGATCTGATTGATCCGCATCAACTTTAATGGTTGATGTTAGCAAGTTCACTGTATGCCGTGCTACAGATTTCTCGTCATGTACACCGCCATGGTAATGAGAAGAGAACCATCTGCTGAGCAACCCAGAACCATGCTCGGTGGGGGTGCTACTTCGTTGGTTAGAATAACCACTCTACAAAATCAAAAACAAGAAAAAATAATGGAATAAGAACTGAAACACACCCTAAGCATAGCAATAATATCATGCCAAAATGACTACTTGATAGTGTTATGGGGACCTACAGATGGTCTGCTATTCTGCTTGCGATAATAGTATAACATTCCCCGATTATCGAGGACAAAGAACCTCCTTTTCCAGTCACCTCTCAAATTTGAAGATCGCTTAGAGAGATAGCCTTGCCGAATGGTCTGAACCTGAAAATAAGTACTTGCTTTTCAGTATACCATGCATCTTCCTTGTTGAAATGTACACCTGCATGAATGCAAACACGCAAGTCAACCAGAATGTGCTACCTTGCCCTTTGAAGCTGACTGCATAACTGCCTCGATCATCTTATGTGAACTTCTACCAATTGCTTGTATTCCATCACCATTAGGGGAATCAGTCATGCCATTAGGTGACCAACGACTTTCCCGGTCAATTTGCCTTTTGAACTCTTGCATCCTCTCTACAAGAGCAGCTTGCTCGTAGTTAGACCTTTCTCTTGATTGCTGTGCATAAGCAAGGACCTGCAAAAAGAGAATCCACGGTGTGTTAAAACAAACAACATTTGTTAGCTTAAAAAAATGAACAGGCAATGGCAGCTTAGTGAATAATTGGTGGATTCAGTAACCAAGAGTGCTGCATTGTACTCCATGGAATCATAAAAACAAACAAAAGAGATCTGAGTAGGTGATTCCCACTCTGCATGACCAAATGACAAAAGGACTTTAGCAATGAAACAACTGGAATAGGACCATAAAACACCTAAATTGCTGCGGTTGAAGGTAAGAGACCAATATCTTGAAGGTCAATAAGCATATAAAATGCAAGGATAATCGATGGCGCATCAGTGGCAGAAAATGTTGGTGTGTCCATTAACAAGTACATGTGTATTACTTCAATTACATTAACAACTAGTATGAAACAGTAAGATGTAGCACTACAAACAACATGAAAAGAAAAATAATGGTTAATGACTTACTTGATTGATATACGGTTCCATCTGATGGAGTAGTTCATATCCCTGAAGAAATGGCAACAGAGGAAGCTTGAATCACATCCGTACACAACCAAGGAATGTCAAAATGCAAATATTGACAAGCCAGTACTTGTTTAAAATAACGAAGATGTGCATCCATTGTCCCACTAACAGCCTCCAAAAATTCAAATCTTTTCTTTGCCTCGATATTTGAAAGTGCAGTCACCTGTATATTCACATAGTAGATAAGACAAAAAAGAAAGGCATGTCAAATATATAAATACAGAAAACCAGACAGAGAATACTGATGCAAGGAAACATTGCACCTACCAGGTTGAAACGAGCTTGCTCAAATGAAGATCTGGCGCTGTGCAGCTCCTGGTTACGTCATAAGCAAGTTAGTGGCAGGGAAGTTATCCTACCTTCTACGTAGGAAGTGTTTGATAAGATATTAAGGTCAAATCAAGAAAGGAACCTACATCCTCTACTGCAGTTGCTACATCTGTCCTTGTGCCTTTCTTCAAGGATAAGTACTTCTCACGAGCCTGGGTGAGAAGACCGAAAACTCAAAAGTCAGTGAGACTCCTACTAAAAATAAACTCGTTTTTTGTTGAAAATGCACAAGATGCAAGCCAATGTTATGCATGCTGGCACACAGCAGAAATAAAACAAAGCAACCAATATTGATACTACAGTGCAGTAAAATTTCCCCACGCAACAAAGAACAGACTGCTTATCCTAGATTAATTTACTAGCTCGGATGAGCCACTTAGTTATCAACTAGCGGTGAATAGAGAGAAAAACACAAACAAATAATTGGCCAACAGAATCTTTCTGATTACGGTGCAAGTTGACTATCATATTGGCAGGTAAAGGAACAGCGTCAATAAACACCAAAGGAAAATAAGGAAAATATAACCCTTCATCATTTGGTCACCCTAAGCAAACAAATTGAATCCTGTATTGTGACCAGAAGATTGGAACAATACAAGCTTCAGAAATCAGAACCAACTGGAATTTGAAATCGCTTCAAAACAGTATTTTACCTGGTCATACAGAAGGCTAGCCTTGTCAAAACGTTTCCGGGCATCCTGTACCAATATTAGCAAATTTAAATGACATATACGAATTCAATTGTGAGATTAAATGTTAGCAGGAAAAAAAATTATGCCAGTACCTTCACATCATGCAAATCAATATCCACAAACTGCAGCAACTTGCCATTTAGCATATGCTCAACCTACCAGAACAGTATATGAGAAGTTATACCACCTAAACTGGAAGTTAGACGAAAGAATGCATGCGTAGTCAATGTACGTGTGGATGTCTACCTGGGAGCGCAACACTTCCTTGTACGTTCCAATTTCTCTCAAGGCAATTGTAAATTTGGTCATAACAGGTCCTGGAAAAGAGGTACACGTCATACTTTACAAGAGAACCGACCAATTTGGAAAGCGATAACAAAGAAACAACATTGCTGGTGTAATCTAATGAAAGTTATGATGACTTGTAGTTTTCGTTGAAACAAGCAAATTATCCTATTTCAACAAGCATGAAAACAAAAGGAATGCTCAAATCAGTACACATAGGTGAACGCTAACAAAACAAAATAAAATCAAATAAATGTATTTGAATGAGAACTATATTGCTAACCTCCAAAGGCAACACTGATTGGATCATTGTGACCCCCTCCAAATGCTTCTAGTGAACTTGCGAATGCAATATCTCCATCATATGCTTCCCCTAGCCCTTCCCTGAAAATAGAAGGGCAAATGTAAATATTTTCAATCCTAGATAGCAGCACGCAAGCACAAAGCAGGCAGGATAGAAGGGCTTAGAGAACAACACATAAAATTGCGGATTAGAACCCAGCCATATTCTTCAATAAAATTGGTTTGATAAGTCTAGAAATGTCACCTAAATCAGATGCGAGTGGTGACTTACGTGTATTTGCGGCAACCTTTGTGATATTTCAAGCATCTCTCTCTCAGCAATTCAGCACCTTCTTCAAGTGATTGCATCTATGTATTGCAAGAAGCACAATTTAAAAACAGGATTCATTAACCAAATGAAGCAGCTATTAAAAAAATAGTGAAACTCAAGATCCTCTACCAATTTTAAAAGGTAAGTGGACATCAAATTTGTTCTGAGTCGGTGCAAACACACAAAAAAGGGAGTAAGTATAATAAAAACACATGGATCATATCAAATGCATCTCCTTTCGCTGAATTTCATACAGTTCTTTCTCTACGAATGGCATTCCAGATCAGCAATCCACAACCAATAAGAATAAAACAATCCTAGAAATGTACGGCCCAGTTCAGAATGCAGGAATTGATTGTTTCCTGTGAAATTCCTGCACAGGCCCTACACCAATTTAACAACAAACCAGATTTATGCATAAACAAGCAAGCATTGCTATCACTCCAACTATCGTCCATGTACGATCCTAGATCTGACCAACTGCCCATCCTACCTCCTCTACCTTTTTGGCAGCCCATCTTTTTGTCTCAGTAGAGTCTTTCAGTAGCATGTTTCAGTCCTCTTCCCCATTACTTAGAAAAAGTGAGCCACCGGTTCAGGTACAAGATACCTGGACAATTAGACGGCCAACCCGTAATCGCAACAACCCAATTGCAAGAGCGGAGCTCTACCAACTGAGCTATATCCCAAGTGGAGTATGCAAGAAAGAGTCAGATGGTTCTTCTATTCTTTTCTTTGCATCAAAACAAACTTTGAACTACCAAACACCCTCATGACAAAAGAAATGTAACATCTAACAAAATGCAAAATCTACTATTGTTCTCAGGAACTTGAGCCAGAACACATGTAAAGGAGAAACTTTCCTCTCATGCACTAAATTCACATGTGAGACCATTCAAACACTGAAAAACAAATACGAAACCTGCACTGCACTACCACAGAGCTGCTTCAGTTTCAAACGATTCGATGAAAAATGACACCAAAGGGATCAGGCTTCCTCCACCCATTCCCATGGGTACATCCCGAAAACAAGGACAGATCCAACAAGCCACCCACGACCCAATCCGGAAGCCGCCAGCGCCAAGCATTACACCCAAAGCTGCAACCTTTCTTCGCTCCCCACTCACCCGTCACCCCCTCCCAGCCAGGAAGCGGGATTCCCCCGACGGCAGGAACCGAGATCCAACAAGTTCGCTCACCTGCTTCCTGAACATGGGCGAGTCATCGAGCCTGGTGAAAAACATGGCTGCCTACGCCTACGCCGCCGCGCCGCCGCGTCCGCCTCCTCCGCCACCACTTCAACCCCACGATCACGCCGCCTCCTACCTCCTCATGAACCCCCCGCACCACATCCTTCGCCTTCACCTCACTCGCCGGGGACCCACTCCGCGACCACCACCACCTCAGAGAGCGACCGCTCTTCCTCCGACGACGAACGCCGCGTCCGCCGGCGGGAGTGGAACGTGCTGGCAGGTACCGCCGGTAAAGCTCGCGGCGAAACCCTAGACGGCCGCCGGAGTTGGCGAAATGGCGGTGGGGGGAGAGGAATCGAATGGCTCGGCGAGAGGGGAGGGGACACGCACAGACAGGGAGAGGGGTGTAAAGAGAAAAGGCGATGGAAATAACGGTGCGCCTATTTTAGTTTAATTTTAGTATTGTGGGGTTAATTAAGGGGGCGAGTGGGGGATTAAGGGCTAATCGTGTAGGGCGCGTCGTGGTAGGCCTTGTCCACGGAAGTGGTAGGACGTGGGGCCCGGTTGCAGTGGGAGGGTGTTGGAGGAGTCGGTGTATGGGGAGGTGGGACGGGCGTTTGGGTTTGGAGGAGACGGGTCACCTGCCGGTGAGTTTATGGTGAGTTTGTGACATGTCTTTGACCGTATTTAACATCTTTCTTTTGCCATAGACCATAGTTCTATGCTCGTGGCTTGCTGCGAATAAAAAGAAACTATCATTTGTGCGTCAACCACAGACAATTTGAGTAAAAAGAATTAGAAAAGAAGTAAGCGGGTGTTGTTTCAGTAATGCAAAGAAACTAATATTACTCATTTGTTTCGCTGATGTCCTATATAGCTCATTTTGCCGGGAGAATCGTGATGGTTAACTTTGGTCTAACCCCTCCTCCGTTTCTCATATGTTATGGGACTAGATGAGAGGTTTGGATGCAAGGACGAGGCAATAGCTAGACATTAGAGTTGTCGTGCTATGCTGGACAAACATAGCTCACACGCAACGACGTTGTATTTGACAGAAAAGATTGATCCAACATCTTATCAAGGTCGTCTAGTCTCTACTTCAGCATCAAGGTAGGTGATATTAGATGGTGCAAGGAAGTACGAAGTTATAGGTCGTCTCAAATGATTTCTTCGCCAAATCAAAGGGTAAAAATTGAATAAATTTGGACTGAACCTAGGTGCTACTGTACTAAATTAATAGAATACATTCATATAAAAATATTTTTATGAAAGATGACTCATCCCTCATTATTTTAGTAGTATTCTCTAATCTCAATAACATCTAGTAGCTACTCCTAAGAGATAATGCTATCATTCAGAAAAACTTCCAAATGCAGCTAGGTTTCTACAGTGTGGATAGATTTTAACGATATTTTCAACATCAGCAGCTTGTTTTGTCAAGACATGTGGTGTGAACTCTTTTGCTATTGTTTGAAGAACATCTTAACAAACTCTTTGGCATGTGAGTCTCTTACATGCTCTAAAAAATATTCATGACTTTCCCAACCGCATGTATTGTAGACATGCGCTATTTCACTTAACACACGTGTATATGTAGTTCGAATAAACATAATACGTCGTATCAATTGTAAAGATCTAATCCAATATTAAGGAAGAACCTCGCTCTAAACATTAGGCTATGTGCTCATCCATGATTTTAGTCGCACTCAACAGCAACAAAAAAGGTCGCTCTGTACTAGTTGACCTTTCAGAGCATTTTGACCAATCCACCTCAGTTATTTCTTAGGACGTATGAAGTGATCTTGCACACTATTATATGGTGTAGTATGTTGGTTTTTGATATGATATTAATGAAATTATATCTCATTAATAATACATCCATTAGAATAGTATAACAGAAGCATTGCGCTAGTTCAAAATACAAACTTATTATTATTACAACTCAAAAATATATAAGAAAGTTTCACTCGAGAGAGTGCAATATGATAGGTTCTGGAAACAGTAAGTGCTAGAATATATGATAGAAAGTAAATAACTAAAAGCCATATAAACAGAGTTTTTCATAGCTATGTTATATCGACTATTCTACACTAAGCTTCTACTGGTCTGGCTCTACCTCGTCATGCTCTCCATAGTCTTATATAGTAGTCGATTTCTTCGACTCCTCCTGATAGGTCCAGCCCCTCTTTTCCTCCAGGGGCTCAGTATCCTCGAACACGGACTCTACTAACTCATAGCCTAACCAAAGGAGGTTTTATGTAAGGGATGAGTCAGATGGTACTCAACAGGTTTGTGAATAGCAACAAATATTTCATATGCGCTAGTACTATAAGGGAAATAGCCCCAAGGAAATAATGACTTTTCAATAATATTTCTAGAATAAAAGTCAGGTTTTAACTGTAAACAATTCTCTATGCTTAGAAAGCTTCACAGGTTATTGGAACTTCCGATGGTTCCTTTTTCCGCGGCGTTCGTGGTTCATACCCAGAACAGGGAGTGATAATGTCACACTTCAATACACTCTGCAGAGGTGTGTTACCTTACCCACAAGTGATACTTAGCATTTATGCCGAGTACGAGACCCGTCACACTCCCATCAATGTGTGGCTAGGTCTAAGTTTTCGAGTCATTTCACCCTCAACCATCGTAGTCCCCCAGCACCAACTACCCATCTCGTCATTATAGCATTTTTTGAAGGGTCGGCAACATAACATCTCCCCAAACGAAATCAGGTTTTAACGCTCCCATGAGCGAGGGACATAACACTTCCCCAATCGTTACTTTACATATTTTCCAGGGAGATATATCCGTAAGAAGTCATTACTTGACTCAACTGTTCCAATCCAGGTCTTGTGGTTAACGCTATCTATACAGCGCGAGAATGCTAACTGACAATTGTTATTAACCTTCATGTGATACCATATGTAGTGGAATCCTAACCACCCCAACAATTTTCATTTCGGAGTTCCACCACCCACCAATATATGATTATATGAATTCTTAACATTATATCTCAATTTCTAAAAATTATCATTTTATTTATATGCAAGTGATAAGAGGGATATAATTTCCATATACATTGGTCTAAATATTAGAGGATATGGACAAGAAATAAAAAATTTCCTTGTGATGGACAAGAAATGAAGCTCGAGGTCTCATCAAGAGAATATGGCAGAACCTTGAGATCTGAAGATCAAATAATAGTCTGATAAGGACTGATTCAAATAATTTACAAATGTATATACATATATGAATATGAATGCACGCAATGGCATAATTTATCATTTTTGTATGCTTTCTGTATTACTACAATTTCTATGATTTTATTATTACAAGAAAATTTACTTTTATGAAATTTATAAAAAAATTATTAAAATTTTAACAATTTACACTTCATCAAAAGTTTAGTTAAAAGGAGCATATAAAGTTTTTTAAGCTACGATTATTTTAAACTATATTTTAATTCAAATAGATTGAAACATTCAAATGAAAGAAATATGTAGCGCTCAATCCCCTCATCTCTCTCTGTCACGCGCCAACAGAAATCACCGCCGCCATTGCCTCCTTAAATCCAGCCGCCTCCACCAGCAACTCAAGCCGTCGACCACTGGGGATGGAATCCCCTCCTCTTGTTGTTGTTCTTCTTCCTCACCAATGCATCTCCTCCTCTACTCCGGTTCACCCACCGTCACTAACCCTAGCTGATGTCGTTCGGCTCGGTTCTCAATTCTGGCTGCCGTCGCCGCGTATGTGCCCGCCGTGCTCCTCAGTAGGCTCCAGCCAGTGCTTGCCCCTCTACTCGTGCGTGTGCTATTGCGACTAACCCTAATTGTGGCTCGGGTTGATGGTGCGGTTGGTGTCGGTGACGTCGTGAATGATGCCGCAGACCATGCCGTGGACAAGTCTTTGAGGTTCTACATCACAGCCCCCTTTTCACCGACTGCATAAGGTTAGGCTTGGTGGCCTTGCCCTTGGTCTTAGCTGCATGGTGTGGGGGCGGTTAGCACAGAGCCTCAGACTTGCTGCCTTGAGCTCCTATTCAACGACCTCACCGCCGCCGTGTGGGGACGGCGAGTTCACTGTGCCACAACCGCGATGGTGGTTTCCCTACAGGTAAGTAGCGCCTTCTTCCTCTGTTTCTTTAGCTATGGATGGTGGTGATACTACTATAGATGGTTGCGATGTTAGTAATGGTTTTACTATGGTTATCTAGGTTCAGTTATGTTGAAGGTTTTGGATTAGTCCTATATACCTATACAATTCAAATCCTGAAATGTTAATTTTTTATGTTCTTAGTAGGATTTAAAAAGGGTGGATGCTATGAACCTTATAGCTACAATAGCTTTTGTACATATGTGAGGACCTATAGTGCTATATTCTGATGATGCTAGCTTGTTTCTGTTGCTAACCTAAGCATGTACTAGCGCCTCTGCGATAATGGTATTAAATATTATTTTCCCAATAACATCCAATTTTATTTGCATCTAGCTAGTTTCTGTTGCTAACCTAAGCATGTACCGGTGCCTCTGCAATAATGGTATTAATGGTATTAGTTTTCCCCAATAACATCCAACTCTGTTTTAGAAGGGTTCTAGATTTCTAGCTACTGGATAATTAATCGAATGCCCTTGATGTCAGCTAGAGGTTAATGGTTTAGAAAATATCTACTATTTACTTATTTAATGTGTTCTTCTATAGCTCATACCTTTAACTAAACCATGTATCCACCTTTAATCCTAAAGCTTATATATAATAGAATAGGAAATACACATGTTATTGTCTTATCAGTACATATCATCATGATTTTTGTACCTTCTTCAGAGATAGCAAGCTAGATCAAATTCTTATACCATGTGTATGTGTTTGTGTCGATGGTGATATACTACTAACATGTTTAGAAAAATTACTTTACCTATTTGATTCTGATAAGAATATGCGTTGTACTTAGCTGGTTGCTTAGTGTCTGCCAAAATGTTCAGTGGTGCTTGTGCTAACTAATCCTCCAATGTCCAGAACATATGCATATTATTTACTTGTTGTATAGTTCATGTTCATGTGTTCTTGAGTTAAATTGATAAGAACAGATACTCTTCTATCTTGGATTTAATTATCAGCGATAAGATGATAAGAACATATTACTACATTAAGTTGGTAGAGTTTTGTTTTGCCTAACGCATAATATTTCTACATAACTTGGGTATTATCTCTCTTCTTCTAATCTGAACTTTTCTCCTCTACTCCTGTCATGCTTAGCTAAGTTGTGGATGCTCTGCTAGGTCATTACCTTGGGTGGGAACTCCAATAGTTGAGTTAGGCATTGACGTGGGTTGAGGGCTTCTTCTTCTCTTCTCCTTCTAGCCATTGGCCTTCGTCTCCTTCCCCTGATGCTGGTCTTGACCTTCTCCTCTTAGTAGCTCTTCTACTCCTACTACTAATACTCAAGTAGGTGGTGGTGTGAGCTATTAGCTGAAGTTTTGGTCTCTGTTTATAGCTTCTTTGAGGCTATTGTGCTGAGATTTCGAATTTACTCCCAGCTTCGCACCTAATTGGTCTCTTGCTATACATGGGTGAGTATGCTGATTGGGTGACATTGTGATGTGGATCCTGATCTGTCTAAGCTGGTGGTGGCATTGTAGCTACCAGCAGCAGCTTGCTATGCTGGCTGGTTCTTATATGATCCTCAAGATCATTTCTAGTTGTCAAAAATAGTTGTGTCACATGAAATGGCTGGTTGGTCAATTTCAAAATTGATTAGCATATTGAGCAATTAGATTAGCTAGATTAATGCATGAAAGTTAATCTTAAGTAACTTAATCAAGGTTGCCTAATTAGAGGTTAATCAAAAAAATCAACAGGCTTATCGAATTAGACCTAGCTGCCTCATTGTTGCCTTTCTTGACATGGAATAATTATTTTTTCTTTGATTCAAATGGTTGCCTATTACTAATTAAAGGTTTTAATTCCATTAAGTTCGCTTTGATTCTTTTTTGGGATTCAAAACCATCTCTTGGTTCCCTAAGGTTAACCTTCTGTAAAAATATTGCATCCCCATAGGAGATGCAAATATTTCTTTTACTAACCTTAAACCTCTTATGTTTAAGTTTTTGTATGGTGCAGGTTAATTGTAAGCAAGAAGAGAATGAAAAAAAATAGAAGATTTTGACTAGTGTAGTTGTAGTACCAGGATTTCATTTTTGTACATTTTCTTAATATAATTTCTTTCGTAATTAAGAAATTCTTGTAATATTACTTTGCATTTCTAATGTACTTGAATTAAATATTATTTGGTATGTGTATGAATATTTTAATACCAATACATTATTTTAGACATTTCTTATATACTTGTATTATTATTTTAGACATTTCTTATATACTTGTATTATTTAATTGTATTGTCATGTTATGTTTGGTTATTTATTTAATAACATATCACTTGTTCATTCTCTTAAATGTAAATTCAAAAAAAATTAAATTTATCCTAATTTCATGCATGTACACGAGTGATGCACAATATTATTTTCTAAATCCCTCTTTTTATCATTAACGAAATTTCAGGTTTTCACGGGGTGGCACGTGAGCTTTTTGATGATATGGAGGGGAGAACGAAAACAGAGAAGAAAGTCATTTATTGTTTAAGAAATTAGCATGGTGTCCCGTGCAATTGCATGAGAAATATTTTTAATTATCTTTATTTTTTTGACATGTACGTGTGATATCAGGTAGTACGGGAAATAAAATATTAGATCATGAGCTGGTCCGCTAATCATCATACTAAGCTGTTTATTTAGGTACGGTTATGATGATCTATTGGATGTGATCAATTTAGGTACATTATGAAGATCTATCGGTTGTGATCTGTTTAGGTACAGTTACAAAGATCTATCGGCTATGATTTATTTATGTACAATTATGAAGATCTATCGGTCGTGGTCTACAAATAATAAAAGGGTCCAATAAATTGATGGTTGGATGTTTTGCTTTTTTGTAAAAATTTCTGGCTTCTCTCTATTTTTCTATTGTATTATATTCTAAATATATAAATAGATGACCTTGTTGTTAATATCTAGGAAATAGAAACGAACACTTTTGTTGTTATAAGTTATAGTTGATTCTTTCAAATAGGGTCTACTAAAAATTTATTAGTGAACTTGTGGTTTCTAGAAATAGAGTGAAGAAATAACTCGTTAAACATGTTACTCTATGTAAAGTTTTGTTCTCATTTTTTATGTAAGGAGCTAAGAAATAACTAGTTCAAAATACTCCCGGAAGTTACGGTAGAGAAACGGAAAAAGGAAACTGTTCGAGCGAGCGAGGGTAACCTCACCGCGGACGGCACCAGCATCAATGAGCCGCGACAGTAATCATGGCACGAACAGTGCGGCTTTCACTTTAAATTCTTTTGGTTCCAGGACTAAAAGACGCGAGCTGATGATTTAAGGGCACAACGCTCTGGGGAAAAGGTTTCGTACGTGAAAGAAACTCTGGAAAATATAGTGTTATAGTACTCCTAAAATATATTTTAACTAATTAAGACAAAGACTTTAATATATAATTAATGTGATACAAAACTACAACTATAAATAAATACTTTTAAATATAAATGTAATAACGAGTTGATTTTATATCAGATAAATTATATACTAATAAAGTAATTGTTGATCAAAGTCTCATCTTAACTAATCAAAAAATTTACTATTATATAAATAAGAGTTGATGGTAGTAATGGTTTATCCACACCTACTATTTCATTTTTTACATTCCAACTAACAATAAATAATAGATAAACTAATTGAAACATAAGGAAACTCTTTGAAAATAAACTAACTTAATCACTTCTGTAAAAAATCTCAAACGAAACTAAAGTATATTATGTGGCCGTGGAGCTGAGGTTATGGTCTAAAACTGTAGACCGTGTATTAATATAGTGTGGTACAGCTCTAGACCGGACTATAACTTTTGTGGTTTGGTTTGAGCTAACGATGATGATTTAATACAATCAATTATATTTCATTATATTCTTTTTATGCGTAGTAAAACACGACGTATTTCGTAGCACGTCTTAGGGAGTTCTGTCTAAAAGAGTCAAAAAGAAAATTCAGACAGTTCGGACATGCTCATGAGTGGCCCCCAAATGGTGCCTCTTGGCTTTTTTGGATGTTGCTCCTGCGGGTCCCACCGGTCACCCTGAAATTGCTACACAACCGACGCTAAGAAACAGGAACCACTTCCATTACATCCCTAGTCTAGTCTAGATTGTTTTATTGATTGCACTTGCTTCTCTAAATATGGCTGTTCTCTTTATTGTTGTTAGTGCTTATAACTACAAGCAGCCAAGTGACCTCTTTTCCCTAATAGAAAACCAGAGACTTATAAAATAACAACATGTAAAGAACAAAATATATATCTTAAAAGATACTGCATAATCCTTTGCTCTTAATGAGTGTATATCATCAGCTAGCGAGAAATCCCTAAACTAATATATTAATAAGATGGATATATGAACCCTCAATTATTACGCTCAGACAAAATCATGTTAGGGATCTTTTTCATAAGTCAGGTTTGTCTTTTGTCTTACCTTCCTAGATATATTATATATTGCGATAATAATATCTAAATCCTTCCAAAGCGAATTGTTGCCAACATAATTTATTTGTGATTAGTCATTTTGTTTGTTACATGCAGGTAGCCATCATATTTATTCACTTGTAACGTCAAAGTTAGAATTAGAAATGTCAATAAATTATACCACACAATTTTTCAATTATAGTTTACTTAAAAAATTAAACTCAGAACAACTAGGCCATGCATTCTCTTTAGCATAAGTTTCAACCTACATAATTACGACCACGCGCTAGAGATCCTCAGAAATTATTGTGCAATTTAAAATAATTTGCATGCACATTAAACCAAAAATATCATATGTACCTTTTGCAAAGTATTAGCTGCTTTTGCAGTCCATAAGCTAAATTAAGATTGGGACTCCCCCGAACAGTTGGCAATCCAGCCGGTAGATGCTGATGCTCTGGTATATTACTCTATGGATGGATTAATATTTTTGGGTAGGAAATGCGGGTGTACATTGGAAGAGACAGAGGGCAACGGAAATGATGGATGGGACATGCATCATTGTGCTCAGGCTCAGGCTAGCTTCCCTCCTCGTTTTGGGTGGGGTTGGCGCCCACTTCCCGGAGTCCGGTGCTCCTCGGTCCGCTTACCTCTGCTGCTACTCTCACGGACATGAGGACATCTGCAACTGCAAATGTTAGGTTAATGGAAATGTCTGCAGCGGTAGGAAATTAAGCACGCAGAGCAGTTCTGTGATTACCATCACGAGCTGTGAAACATGCACGTATGCGGACAATCTATTAAGCACGGCGAAACAGACAATCACAAGTCTGAACTCTGGAACATGCCACCTTCTTTTGGGATGGCAATGATGCCTGCACGGCGCTGGTGTCCGGCATGCACACACACCGCACTAGAGCACGGCCTCGCTCTCTCTGCAATCCCCCGCCGTCGCCAGTCGCTCACCGGCGGTCACCAGAGCGGCAACGCGCGGCAAGGACAGGGCTTTCGGTGGCGTCTTTCTCGGTCAGTTCAGTTCAGGTCAGGTCAGGTCTCTCCGAGCAAGCAGTCAGTGACAGTGTAGTGGTAGTAAGTGACCGGGTCCCATCAGGGACGGCTAATTCAAGTTTGGTGAACACTAGTCTACGACTTCCCATCATCGACGGCAGCCTTTATCCAAGGAATCTCTTCCTTTCTCTCCTGCTTTCTTTCTGTCTGGCCAGCCACCCGGAGAAGCTTCAAGCTAACGTCTCTCCTTTTGCAGACGTACTAGTGCCACTTTGTTAAGTTGATTAATGGGGTGTTTTTCCATGTTAGCTTAGCTGATACAACAGTCTGGATAAGGATAAGCATTTTTTTCCTAGTAGAATATCTATGGGAATCTGAACAAAGTTTGTGCACAAAAGCTTCAGATAGGAGCCTGAAGATTTGCTAGTGCTTGCATCTTCGCTCGAGTATTGACTCCCTTGTTATTATGTGAGTGTCAGAAAACTAGTGTGCATTAATTACTACGGTAGTAAGATACGACGACGACGAGCCAAAATCTCGCTTTTTTTTTGCAAGATCAGGCGGCATTCTAGTATCTTTCTTCAGAGAGAGCTCTGTGTTTCCACTGTTTCAGCGAAAAATTATTCAAAATTTCAGGTTTGCCGCAGCTTCATCGAGTGCAACGTACCCCATTCCTTGTCATTAAAACTTGTCCCATGAGATATACAGGCAGCACAGCATCTAAACACAAAACAAATGCATGCATGCTTGTCTCTTGTTATTTTTCTCACGAAAAGACAAGTCCATCCTTGAAAAAACCCTCCCTCTTTCTTAAGTAGGGCACAATATTGTCGTCTGTCTCCATGGTGACGCGGGAGATTGGTTGGTAGCGAGAGCAGAGAGACCACAACCCATGCTATGACATAGGCACTACACGGAAACAAAACAAGAAGATAAGTTGCTGTCAGGTGTGCGAGGTGAGGTGAGGTGAGGTGAGGTGATGGCGTGGTGGGCAGATAGCCAGATGCCGTTCGCGTCGCTGTCGCTCCGAGGCTTTCACTTGCCGCTGCATGCAGGCCAGGGCTCGTGCGCGCGCGCCGAGGCAGCGAGGGGTCTGGCTGAGACAGGCCGTGTTTTCTCTGAATCTTTCGATGGTTCTGCATGCCTCTCTGCGATTCAATCGGCAGCCGTTTAATTGGCCAAGTTTGTTTGGGGTGTTTAATTGGCCAGTAGGTTTGAAGCGTTACTGACATATATTTGGATCGTGTGAATTTTTTGAAAACTTTGCAGAAAACAGTATGATTTCTTCAAAATTTCGCCTTAATCCACGCTTATTGCCGAAGCTCCACGCTACATCGTGACGTACACGAGCAACTTCGTTTCGTGGTACTACGTTGCTGCTACCTGCTCCTTGTCCTTGTCCGATACGTGCTCACTGTCACTGGCTGACGTGCAACTTAAGCTACGTGCAGCTCCTGCGAGGTCAGTACCAACATGCAACTAAACCAGTGTACTAGCAGTCCTAACGACCAGAAAATGGTGGCGATAGGCTTAAGCAAGACAAGCAACCAAACTACGTAAAGAAGCCCAGATGCAGACGCCAGGCTTTTGGTCGGTAGTAGTTGAAGTTCCTGCAGCATCACGCCCCCGGCCTGCGCTGCGCAAGGAATGAAATCGTGTTGGTTCAGTACACTCAGATGGACAGAATCCCGTGATCTTCGATCCAGGTGCATAGGTAGATGGCACGAATTTGCACAGTCCAATTCTTGCATCTATTTGGGACCATCGCATTAGGCCCAGTATACAAGAATCTAGATTAATGATCACATTGACACGTCGAAACCATTTGACCTTTCTAATGTTACTGTTCAGGATTTATCAGATCGTCAGTGGGCAGTGTATTTTCTCAGTGTCCGTCACTTGGTGCACTTCATACTAGTGAAGTCAAATGGATGCCAGAGCTTCATGTGTTGCCAACTTGCAGTGAATCATCTATCCTCAGTCTAGAATTTTCGGTTTGTGCAAATAAGTCAGGTTACATGGGAACCGAAAGATGCCTAATTCTTGGCTGCATTTCAGGCTTATATAACGTTCGTGGATGTACATAGTTGGACAAAGCATGAAACTATAAATTTTGGACAAAAATATGACCATTTGAGTTATGTAAAACAAAAAGAAGAGAGGAGGGTTAAAAAACTGACTTGCAAGTGTACACAGTTTTCTCTTCTGCAGTACGCAAATGGATATAAATTTTGTCTGAAAATTTGAAGGCTGACACTTCATCAAATGATGTACATCGGCAGCTTTTTGGGATTGGAGTGGGCAAACTCACACAGAGCACGGACACCCAAGTACACTCACGCATTCTCCTTCTTTACTTATCATTTTGTACTCTTAAGAGTGAAAACCTCTATCGTATTGCATCTAAACTACGTGCATGAACTCTAGAAACTTTTATTGAGATATTTAAGAAGTAATAAAATAATACAAATGAAGTGTAGCGTTATGCACAAGAGAGCGCAACATCGTCACATTTTTCTCTGATGTTTTGTTCCAGATGTGACAGGACACGTACTACTATAAAAAAACATCATTACTCACGGATAAAGAAATTTCATCACTAACAGATTTCTAGTCTGTCAGTAAATAATCACTGACAACATCTAATTACCTATCAATAGTGACTTATTGTCAGTAAATAATCACTGACGACATCTAATTACCCATCAATAGTGACTAAGTCACTACTGATCGTAGACCTTTTACCTGTCAATGGTGATTAGTCACCACTGACGGTAGAGGTTTGTCCCTGTCAATGGTGACTAGTCACCACTGACCGGTAGAGGTTTCTACCCACCAGAGATGATCTTTTAGAGATTTTAAAAAATAGATCACATCTTAAAAAAAATATTATAAAATTTTCTCACGGTATTCATATCACATATTCTGGACATTACAGATTTGTGGCACCATTTATACCATTTACACCATTTAGATACATAGCTCAGGGACATACATCACATATACATACTTTAATCAAATATACAAATGAAACACAACAAACAAAAATATCACTAAGTTCAAAACAAAACTTAGGAATATCATTGGCAATCTTTTGCTCTGGATTCGATATTTGACGATCCACACGTGAGATCTTGTAGTAAATAAAAATAAAATATCTTAATAAGATTGCATTTCAAAAGAGAAACCATATTTTAGGATCAGCAACAGACTATTCATTGATTTTACCATGACTTGGACCCTTCGTGAATTACCTAGCACAACGGTTCTACCATGAATTGGACCCCTTTTGATTTACTTAACACATCGATGTTCACATCCTTGCATTCTATTTGAACACAAAATTTACCACTCGGACCCCTTCTTCTCTATCTAAGACCACCAATTTACCACTCTTTGGAGCGCATTTCATATACCTAACACCTTGAAGTTACCATGACTTGGACTCCTATTTGATTTACTAATACCACGATTTTTGCCATTACTTGGACCCCTTTTGCTTTAACCTAACACCATGATTTTACCACGATGTATTCTCTTCGTCTCCTAATGTAAGGCATATTTTTATTGGTTAAGATAATACTTTAACTACTAATTACTCTAGTAATATATGATTTGTGTGGCATAAAGTCACAATCATAAGTAAGTATTTTTAAATATGGATTTAATGATATCAATTTTATATCACATAAACCACATACTAATAGAGTAATTGTTGGTCAAAATTTTATTTTAAACATTCAAAATATACGTTACATTATGGGACGAAAGAAGTATCAGTTATTTGAGCTAGTAAAGTTTTTTGATGTTAAAAAAGAAAAGTAACACTTATGTCCTCATAATGTATGTCAACATGCTAAAAAAAGAGGTTTGTAATAGAATTGACCGATTTCCAAGAGAAATAAATGACTCAATAATAAAATTAATACTAGTCTGTTATAGTTTGGAAAGAGGTAGTGGGATAAATATATTGAATAAATGACTCGTCCAGTACAGTAGAAGTATGTTGAATAAGTCGGTCTCGGTGATGAGCACATCCCTACTATTGATGTAACCATACCTCCATCATTACCTGTTGACCAAGTCCCTCAAGTTGATATACAAAGTCGAGTGACAAGAGCTCATACGTGCCAACTTAATTATCAGGTAAATTTGTTTCTAGAAGCTCAATCTATTTTATGATATTATGTTACTCAGGAACATGGGTTCAAGTGTGGAAAAGGATGGCGCATTACACTGGACAAGACGAGAGCTACAGATTTGGTGTCAAGCTATTACAAGACTTTGAGGCCACTATGATGAAGTATGAAGTCTTGGACGAAATATACAAGCTTCCACTTTGCATTTTCGTTCATAATTAACACATGGTGCTACGCCACCTCAAAATTAGGTCATGCCCATATAATTTCGGATTTAACAAAATAGGCAAGTTTTAGAATCCGTATTTAAGGAGAGCTAGGTTTTAGAGTTGGATCCGGACTCCTACCTTAGGGTGGCCGAAATCCCATCTCTTTCTCCTCCTTAAATACCTTCCCCACGCATCTCCCTCAGAGTTTGGGTTTTGTTTCATTGTGCTTTTGTTCGGCGAATTCAGCAGCTTCAACACTTTCAGAGCTCCACAACAATAAGAGAAACATCTTTTCGTGTCCATACAATCCTCATCCGTAATTTCAAATTGCTTATTACTGTCTTCTTGCTTGTTCTTCGATTGCTCGCAGAAAAAGACCTTCGTGGTCAGGTTGATCGTGCTTCTAGCAAGGTCAATAACGCCCTAGAGTTGGTTCAGCGATTGCGAGTTGCGACGGTCGTTATTTCTACCAAATTAAAATTATCCATTTTATCAAAAGATCGGGAACCCCCGTTACTATCACTCGGTGTCGGCGAGCTTAAGGTGCAAACAGTGAAGCGTGATATTGTAGATGGTGCTGAGCTCGGCGTTAGCGTTGGTGGCGTGGGCGAGGCGATGTAGGGCGAAGCGCAACTAAATCTCCTGGGACAATGAGGTGACCATAACAGTTGTTCAAGGCTCTCGATCGTGATGACGGCTATGGCAAGAGAATAGTTACGAAAGAAGAGATAACGAAGACTCGGAGACCGAGGAAAAAACTCAATTTTCAAGGGAGACACGAGGATTGGAATCCGCATGCTTGTCATTTACAACATTTGATTAGTAACCCGGTTTCTGATGAAACAAAAGAAACACAAACTGTAATGGTCAGGTTTGCGTACGATGCTGGGCTCTGATGAATTATTTTCATCATAACATTGTCTTGGGCTGCAAACTTGTGTTGTGAGAGAAGAGATCAATCCAAAGGACCTGAAGTACAACAACAATTTAATAGATGAACTGGCACGACATGGTAAAAAAATTTATCTGAACATGATATGGTGTAGTTTCAATATTTTCCATTTTTGCAAGATTGGAAAGTACATATGGACTTGTTCTTCACTCAATCTTAACTAACATTTTCATTACAGGTCTTGTAGCCTCATGTTACAATTTACCATTTCGATTTCCTCACTCCCTTCGGGATGAATACAGTGGATTGCTTATCCCCAGATTCATGTTAGTGCATACAAGCCAATCTTTGGCGATTAAACATATGTAAACCAAGGTTGAAGATTCAAATTTCAGATGTTCATCCCTTCGAAAGTGGCCTGGCATTGTGAATGCGTGATTTAGAGACGACTACACCACATACGCCGAAGTCTGATTCAACAACTTCGGGGATAGGATGAAGAACTGGGTCATCATCAACGAGCGAAACATAGAAACTATAGGCGGCTTCGATACTGTCGCACCGTCGTCTCGACGCTGCTCCTACCGCTTTGGCATAAGCTGCACTGGAGGAAGTTCACGACGGAACCATACACTGTGCTCCTGCTTGCACATGCCTCAGCAGTATGTGTGCCTGTATAGAGACAAGTACCAGGTTTCATAATACTCTCTTACCTATGTGACAGGACGTGGACCCTCTCTCGAAGGATCCAGGTTTGGTTCTCCATCTTTATAGATCTGGTACACTCGACTTGGTGCGTGTACAATATTCGAAGTTTACATGTCTCGTTATGCGATCTCGTCTACGTCCGTGACATGTATGCACGATTAGTGCAACGTGGCTCCCCTCTCGTGCACCTGTTCAAGGAGCATATGACTGAAAATGTGAAACCGAACGTACATGTGCTGGGTTTTGAAATATATTGCTCTGATAACCTGCGTTCTCGTCCAGAAGCGAACTCGGTGAAACTAGCATGATCTTTACAGATCTAGTACCCTCGACTTAGTGCTAGCAAGAGCGAGGAGGCCCTGCTTATTTTAGGGGGTGTTTGGTTGGGCTTTTCAGCAGCTTTTCACTGGAAAAAGCTGCAGCCTAACCAAACGGCCAGCTTTTCAGCAGCTTTTTCTAATGGTAGCTGTGGGCTTTGCAGTGTAAATTCAGCTGTTTGGAAAAGCTGCCTTCTGCTAGCTTTTTGCAATGTGCTGAAACTTCAGTGCTCAATTTCTAAAATATTGTAGATGGTTTGGATCAACCAAAAGTCATATATTCACTTTCCCACAGCCACAGCAATTTTTCTACACAGCCAGCCAACAACAGCTTTGTCAACAGCCACAGCTCAACCAAACAGGCCCTTAGTCTAGTAAGAAGTGTGTAAAACATATGACTATTGTTGCTTTACTGGAAGCTAGCTAAGCTCCTTTAGACAAGACACTTCGAGAAACTAGATAGTATTACATAGCAATTTTGCACAGGGTGCATTGTATTTCTGCGCGTCCATTCGATAGCACTGGAATGGATTGAGAGGACCCCAGCTTCTGTACTTTGTTTTGCACATGAAAACATGCCTGCTACGTCGACACCTGTGATGTATTATATATATATATATGTATTAGAGATTCTGTGTGTAAAAACAGTTGAGATGGCCGAGTTGGTCTAAGGCGCCAGATTAAGGTTCTGGTCCGAAAGGGCGTGGGTTCAAATCCCACTCTCAACAAAATAATTCTGCTTTTCCTTTTGAAATCTCAGAACTTCCCGGTTCGAGTCGTAAGCTTCCAGAGTTCAGCCACGGCTGCCGCTTCCTACCGCCGGCGCCAGCGCCACGCTGCTCGTCCACCACCATCGAGGTTCCCGTGCGCCTCGTCACGTCGCCACCCACCCCTCGCGTCCCTCGCCATGCGCCCCGGCGCACGCACGAATGCTGCCTGCCGCGGTACCAAGAACGGCCGTGATCGTCATGGCTATAGCCTCGTCGATCGCCTTGGAGACGCAGTCTCTTGGAGCTACCGACAAGTGTCTCTCTAGCTACTTGCAAATCAGCAGCTCTTTCCCCTCCCACTTCCACAGCGACGAGTGACGGCCAACGGGCCAAGCAGTTTCTTCTAGTGGAGGATCGATCATCGTGTTCAAAAGTAGCGAAAGAAGCAGCCCCGGCCCTCACACAGAAAGTGCGAAAGACCACTACATGGTTATGTTACCCGAAAGCTGCACACTGAACCCCTCACATTAATTCCAGGCACGTACATTCGCCATTCATGCACGCAACCAAGAGACCAACAGTGCGCGCGTGGGACACAACCTAAATATCTTCTTCTTCCCCGTACTTTACATTTTTTACAGCCGCTTTCTCTCGCTCTTCTCGTTTCCTGCTATAATTATAGAGTTCATTCTTCTGCACCGGCGGTCGTTGCCGTTTCCACAAGGTCACATGTACAAATCTCAAAAGCACCGTGTATTTGTGGTTGTCGTTCGTCACAGTACGCGCACGGGGAGCACGTGCTATCCGAGACTATTAAAGGCACGTCCAACTCCATGATGCTGAAAAGAAAAAAAGGAAGTCGCGTCGGATCATTAGATCCGACGTCCGTGCAAAGAAACATTTCGTTAAAACATATATGATAAATCTTTTGAATTAGTGCATATATAATAAATTTTATGCGACAAAAATATTTTTGTATGATGAAAATACTTTTTATATAATAAAAATTATGTTACGAAAAACAAAATCAGATGTATATCATTTTCCGGGGAAAAAAAGTTGGAAGCTCCCGTCTATATCACGCAGACTGCTTCTGCCTTGTGCGTGTTGACGAGCAGCAAAGAAAAGGAAAGCTAAACAGGCACAGCACCCCAAAATCAACAGAAAAGCCAGAGTAGGCAGGATCCCCACGCTGCAACTTTGCGGTGCGTGCACTCCCCATTTTATAATTTTATTAGGCATGAATCACACGTAAATTGAACCGCCAAGAAAAGATAATTTGCGCATGAATCACACGGCCGGAAATAAACCGCCAAGAAAAGCGACCCATTTGGTTACTCTTGGGCATTTTGGTTAAACCATCCTCATCAGCTACTACTACTTCTATTAAATTAACAGAGATATTGGGAATTTGGGATCCGAAAGAGCCAATCTTCACCCTGGGAAATGTGCCCTTTATGACCTAACTGGAATACTTTCTCCATATCCCTCTCCTTCCATCTCACGTTGCTTCCACTCGTCCCCAACATTCTCATAGTGCTTACTCCACATGCCAATTCTTCTCTCCAAATCTTCCTTTCACATGCTTGTTTTTTTTTCCCGTATGTTCCTTTCATATGCTTTGATGAAAGCTACCAAAACTTTGATCATGACATGAGCAAAGTTACACAGTCGGTTGTATGCCCAGTTCCTGACTATAAATACATCCTTGGGGCCTCAGGACACGGCCCATGAATATGAAACCTTTTGGCTCATCTCTGCATCTTAGATTAATTCTTAGTGATCCGCGCATGCCAAGCCTGAGGAAGTGCAACTCCTTAGTTAGTGTCTTTGATAAGCAGCTCCATCGCCTCTCAGCCATCACCAGTTCTTTCCCTCCCACGCCGAAGATGAAGATCGGCAAAGCCCCGGAGCTCCTGAAGAAGGCGGTGACGATGTGCAAGAGCAAGACCGGCGTCCTCGCGGCCAGGCTCCTCGTCCTGGCCTCGCTCCGCCGCAGGATGGCGGTGGCCGGCGCGATCTCTCACAGGATCCACGCGCTCGTGGCCGCCGACCGGGAGAAGGCGAGGGTGGACTGCCACAAGGCTCTAATGCCGCGCAAGGTCGAGAAGCCGGAGATCCATGGTGGTGAGATCGTTGTTCTCTCTGCTCAGCTGGCACTGTTCGATCAAGAAGAACAAGTTGGTTATGGCTGCCATGACTGGACACTGCACCCCCTCTTCAACGACGATGACAATTGTTGTTACACTGACGAGTACGAGGACGATGGCGATGATGATGATCATGCAGTGCTGCTCGGTGCGCTCGATGAAGACGACGACCTACACGACGACGACGAGCCCTCGGTCATGGATGTGATCAGGAGCAGCCGGGAGGAGCAAGGTTTGGTGTTCAACATGGACGACGAGATCGACCAGGCTGCTGATATGTTCATCAGGAGGTTCAGGAAGCGGATGAATAGCTTTCAGTGATCTTGTACATGTTCCATACATATGTACCTGATTGCATGGCGAAGGCTGAAGCGTACGTACTACTGACGAAGAGACAGTAGACATGCATGCATGGTGGATGAGAGTGAGATCGATACCTTAGTCCGTAGCTACCTATAGTGATAGAAGGGCATGAATGCTGTCCGCAGGATTTTGTGTTTTTGTTTTGGAGGCGTCGACAAATTAGAAGATTTTGGAGAAATAGCAACAAGCTAAAACAATATAAATAGGAGTTGGTATTTAACACTCAAAACTCTCATTTTTGGATTAAGCCATTTACTTTTGAATCATCTGGTTTTGATCCTATTGAATTGCATACGTTGAACAGTTCATTCAAAATCTTAAGTTAGTGGAGAAAGGAGGACATTTCAATACTCACTCTCACGTCTAGACTCCTTCAGACCTTAGACGTGGTATCAGTGTAGCCACAAATATTTTTGTAAATACTGTGTTGGCCAGGTCTTGAACTCGAGACCTCTTGACTCTAATACCATATGACATTGCATGCACTGAACCATAGGAAAAAGATGAGCGTTATATTTCAACAGATCCAATATCTCTCAACCTCCTCATGAGGCGAAGTCACGAAAAATGAGCTTGGGGTTCACCCTATTGCACCTCGCGTCAAACTAGTGATGAGCAGTAATTTACCATTGGATTTACTAAATTTCGTTGGACTTGCCTGACCTCAACGCCTGCGTGTGGGCTTCACCCCTAGGCCCCCTCTCCCTACTCTACCTCGTTGACGTCGATGTAGTGCCAACGAGGATCGTCAACTTCCTCTGCTGCCTCCTTCTCTTGTTCTGAACCTCTAGCGTCATCGTCAGACCCCGCGGCTTCTAACAATATATCACTCTTCCCTATCAACTGCCCACTTCTTTTCCATGATCCCGCGCCCAAGTCGGTGCTACCATCGCCTCTCGCCGCATTGTTGAATCTTCACTAGGTCTCAATCGTCTCTCCCTCCCGCTAATTAAACTCATGGGGGCTCTGATGAAGCCTAAACTCTAACCAAACCCTAGTGGCTGGCAACATGAAGAACTAGGAATCGGTAACTTGATCCTAACATAGAATCGGACTACCATGGAAACATAACAAACAAACTATTACAACATTACTTTCCTACATATTCAACATAAAAATTGTATTATCGCAACACTGTTTTCTGAGATGTTTCCACGTAACAAAATTCATGTGATGAAAATATTTTTTTTCATGCAATGAAACTTGCCCTACCCAAAGCATGAATCATACTGTAGATATATGACATTTCTCTTTTTCTAATTCAGCATTATTGGAGGAGGACCCCCACAACCCGGATCGACACTGTCACGGATCACCAGGACGCCTCAAGGGTAATTCCAACGCCTCACATATCAAGAACAATCTAAGTGCAGCCTGCGTCGAGGAGAGCCTTGACAGACCCCATTTCGAGGAGGACACCGACACGGGGCAACTAGGCAATGCTAAGACCTACTTGAAGATTCTCTAAAGATTCCTCCAAGATGCCTTCGAAATGCTCGAGAATATATCACAAAGACACCACGAACCAGGGGAAATAACCATCATACCCCTGTAGAGTGTCCCCATAAGTGGGAGTAAAAATGTAAACTTACCTTGCCTCACTCACCGCCTCTCCTATAAATAGCCCCCAAGAGTAGAGGAGTTGTAAAACTTCAATACTCTCTAGAATACAATTAGAAGGTTCACGTTGACGACCACTTTGCGTTCTTCTCTTGCTTGTTCTCGATGTGCGCACTCAGAGGTCAACGTAACCGCCGGGATGTTATAGGTTCATTGTCTAGACTTGTATCTACAGCGCTATTTAGAAATTCTGTAAAAGCATGTGTAGTTACAACTTAGGACTACAATATGAGTCGCCACTTTTATTTATTCCTAGTTGGTTTGGATATTAGCCGGTTAGCTCGTTCCCTTTATTTCATGCTTTGAACTTTATAGTAACTAAACATCTGTTGGTTGTGTGCATCTTCTTCATGCAGAGATTGGTAAATCAATACATTCTTTATTTTTAAAATAGTACAATTTGAAAACTGTCACTCTCTTTGGCTTGAATCGAAGGTATTATAGTGAATTATGATAATCTTGTTTGTACAGTGAGTTTTTCTCAGTGCAGGACCAATCACCAGATTCAAAGTGGAAGATCGACCACCTGTTATCGGAGAGCTACACACTAAACTTCTCGGATTAATAATCACCGTTCCATTTCCAGGCACATGCAAGCACGCACGCAACAAAAATAGCTTCCCCACACTTCACGCTCCACCGGTTTCCGCGCCGCTTTCTCGGTTCTTTAGTTCCTACCAATAATGGAGCTCTGCACCATTCTTTTTCTTCAGAGAAAGGAGTTCTGTCCAGTGTTCTATACCATTGTCTTTTGAGAAAGTAGTTCTACAATATGCATGGATCGATCAGTTGCCTTTTCCTGACCACAGATATGCAGATCTCCAAAAGCACACCGTGTTTCCGTTGTTGATGTTGTGGTTGTCGTCACAGTGCGCGCACGGGGAGCATGTGCTGTCCGAGACCACTCCAACTCAATCATGGCGTCAGTGGCTGGTTGCACGCCATGGAAAAAGATTAACTGGAAGCTCCCAGCTGCAGCGGAAGCTGCTGCAGAAAAGCCAGAGTTAGCGCTGCGAGTTTACGTGAGACGACGCACACAGGATCGGCGTGCTGCAACTTTCCAGTGCACGCACATTTATAGTTTTGGGCATGAATCACAAGGGAACCGCCAAGAAAAATCGACCCGGTTTTGGTTGCTTTTGGCATTTCCTTTATGATCTAATTGGAATACTTTCTCGGTATCCTTTCTCCCCCATTGCTAGCTTTTCTTGCCTTTTAAACTTGCTTCCACTCCCACCATTCTCATAGTGCTTACTCCACGTGCCAAATTGTTTTCTCCGTATCTTCCTTTCACATGATTGTTTTCTCTAAACTAGAGTGGTGTCCAGTGTAATTATATGAGAAACGTCTTTGATATTTTTTATTTTTTGGACATGTACATGATATTGGATTTGTACTAAAAATAAAAATTCAAATCACGAACCGGCCGGCTAGCCATTGTACAAAGCTATAAGTTCTTTACAGATGATATTAGTTAATGCGGAATAAAAGTACGTATCACAATTAGCTAACCATTTTAGGTACGTGAAGTTAAGGTTCATATCATTGGTCCTTGGTAGGTTCATATAATTGGTCCTTGGTATTATATACAAACTTAAAGCTTAGGTAGCTTTCATATAAGATGTAAAATTATGAATAGCTATCGGCTGTGGATTATTAATAATTAAGATACATTGGATCAACGTTGGATAATGTTTAGGTACAGTTACAATTTTTTTGGTCGTGGTATATTAATAATAAGGGTCTACCAGACCAATGGTCAGATGACATTTAGGTGCAGTCATAGAAATTTATTGACTCCGATCTATTTAGGTACAATTAAGAAGATCTATTCAATGTTGTATGTTTAGGTACAATTATGAAGATCTATCCGCTGATATGTTTAAGTGCAGTTATGAAGATTTATCAGTTGTGATCTGCTATGATGATTTATTGGCTATGATCTATTGGTCGTGATATGTTTAGATATAATTATGATTCACTAATAATAATAAGAGGATCCACCAGAATAATGTCCGATGTTTATTTTATGGAAAATTTTGATTTTTTCATTGTATTGTACTTTTAGTATATAAAAGAATAGATGTTTATTTCATATGCTTTGGGCTACCAAAAGTTTGATCATGACATGAGCAAAATTGCACAGCTGCATGCTCAGTTCTTGAATTCCTGACTATAAATACACCATTGGTACTTCAGGACAAGGCCCATGAATCTGAAACCTGCTATCTCATCAATTGCAAGCATTTCTGTGATCTGCTCATGCCAAGCACGAGGCACTACAGCTCCTTAGTCGTCGTCCTTGATAGGCAGCTCCATCACCTCCCTGCTGCAAGATGAAGATCTGCAAGGCCCCCGAGCTCCTGAAGAAGGCGGTGACAATGCTCAAGAGCAAGACCGGCATCCTCGGGGCCAGGCTCCTTGTCCTGGCCTCGCTCCGCCGCAGGATGACGACGGCCGGCGCGATCTCTCACAGGATCCACGCGCTGATGGCCGCCGCCGCCGACCGGGAGAAGGCGAGGGTGGACTGCGAAGACAAGGCTCTCGTGCTGCGCAAGGTCGAGAAGAGACTGGTCCATGGTGGTGAGATCGTCGATCACTCAGAGCTGGCACTGTTTGGTCAAGAAGATGACGATGGTGGCTTGCTCTGATCACTGGACTCACTCCCTCTTCAACGACGATGATGACAATTGTTCTTACATCGACGAGGACGATGGCGCCGACGACGACGATGATGATCATGGCGTGCTGCTCGATGCGTTCGACGACGACGAGGAGCCATCGGTCATGGACGTAATCAGGAGCAACCGAGAGGTTGAGGGGTTGGAGTTCAACGTGGACGATGAGATCGACCAGGCTGCTGACATGTTCATCAGGAGGTTCCGCGAGCGGATGAACCGGAGCTTGTAGTGATCTTGTGTTCCATATGAACCTGATCATTTCGCTGCATGCCAAAAGTCTGATAAAGTGAGATCACGATCGATCGATATCGCACGTAGCTAGCTAAGATACGTTGATGACTTGATTCTATATATAGAACCAATTTTGCATAGAATGCATCATGTAGTTGTGTTTCCATGCACGCGTCGATCGATCCAATAGCATTGGAACATGACAAGAGAATCCCAGTTTATGTACTGCTACTGGAACATGACAAGAGAATCCCAGTTTATGTACTGCGTTTTACATGTCAGGATGGCCGGCTGCTACGCTGCTCGTCAACCACGTACTGCCGATCCACGACTAAGGTTTTGGCTACCGGAATAAAAGATTTATGGAGAGGGCCGATAGGTCGACCGGTAACCACTGGTAACCGGAAAATACCAATTTTCTACTGGTAGAAACTTCACAAGTTCAAATGTTTTTAGACAAAATTTGTCAAAATTTAACTAAACTTTTTCAAATTTGCATGTACTTTGATCAAAGCGACATTTTTTCTCCGGTACGACCATTTACGAGAACGTACCGGTAAGGCTGGTAACTTTGCTTACCGGACCTGCAACCAAAACCTTGTCCATGACGGCTACCTCCAGCTCCCGTCCAACCCAGCCAGGGTGTTGCATACGTATGTGCCGTCTCAATTTGATCTCCGCAAGCTGCTTGTCCCGCCATCACTGTGCCCCTTGCCAATGGTACCCATGCAAGCGGCACAAGCGCGAGCACGACCATACCAAGAGGCGCAGGGCAACGACGTGCGTCACGTATGCAACCATTATGCTTGCATCATTGTCTTCTTCCTCCCGATTATCCTATTCGATTGTCGCCTGTCAACGGAGCGCCGCACCTTCATCTTGCCCCTTCAGAGTCTTAACCCTAGCCTCTCCATTGTCACAATCCAAGAAGCCCAACAATCATCGCACACAAAATATATCAAAAATCATGTAACCGCGCGGTTCCTTCATCATATCACCATTCACGCACCATTCACGTACGCACGCATGCACGGTGTCAACGTCGTGGATGTTATGGTTAGTCACGTCATATTAGACACGGTCTGTTCCGGCTACAAGTGTCTAATTAGTAGTTACTACTTTCTAGACTATGTGCATCTTACGATACGAAGACTACGAGAATGTTCTCTTCTATTATTTGAAAGAAAGAAAAATGTCGTTACTACTCCAATCGATTCTTTCGTTACAGATTTCACTGTCACAACCAAGCAGTACTTCAACACTTTTCTTACAAACTTCATGGTGACGACCAAACAAATTTTCCCAGTGGAGGATCAAATAATTAACTGTTACCATCCGAAAGCTACACAAGAAACCCCTCATGTTAAGCATCACGTACCATCCCAGACGCATTCATGCGCGCACACACGCAACAGTGCGAGCACGCGACACAAGAAAAATATCGTCCCCTCACTTTACGTTTTTAAATACAGCCGCCTTCTCGCCCTTCCCGTTTCCTGCCAATAATGGAGTTCTTCGATCTGCACGGGTACGTGGTTTTCTCTGTGATCACACATGTGCAAATCTCAAAAAGCACCGTGCATGTATTTTATTTGTGGTTGTCGTCACGGTGACCACGTGCTGCCCGAGATCGATCGAGACCACTCCGATTCCACAACCATGAAAATGAAATGGAAGCTCTCCGTATATATATTAGGCGATTTGTTCAGCACGTACTACTTCAGCATGTTGACGGAGCAGCAGCAAAGCGCACGGAGGAGATGAAGCAGAAGCTGCTGCAGAAAAGCCAGAGCTAGCACTGCAAGTTTATGTGAGACGACGCACACAGGACAGGCCGGCGTGCTGCAACTGTTTCGGTGCACGCACCTTTATAGTTTGGGGCATGAATCACAAGGGAACCGCCAAGAAAAAGCGACCCGGTTTGGTTGCTTTAACGGAGGAGATTATTGGGATCAAAGAGCCAATCCTGTACCCTTGGGCAGGTGTCCTTTATGACCTAATTGGAATACTTTCTCCGTATCCTTCCCTCTCACATTGCTAGCTTTTCTTGCCTCTTTAACTTGCTTCCACCTCCCAACATTATCATATATAGTGCTTACTCCATATGCCAAATTGTTTTCTCCAAAACTTCCTTTCATATGCTTTGGGCTACCAAAAGTTTGATCATGACACGAGCAAAGTTGCACAGTTTGCATGCTGAGTTCCTGACTATAAATACACCCTTGTGGCCTCAGGACAAGGCCCATGAATCTGAAACTGCTGTCTCATCTCCTCATCTCAGTGATCTACTCATGCCAAGCCTAGTTGGTGTCATTGACAGGCAGCTCCATCGCCTCTCGACCACCGCCGGTTCTTTCCTTCCACGCCGAAGATGAAGATCGGCAAGGCCCCGGAGATTCTGAAGAAGGCGGCGGCGATGCTCAAGAGCAAGACCGGCGTCCTCGGGGCCAGGCTCCTCGTCCTCGCCTAGGTCCGCCGCAGGATGGCCACGGTCGGCGCAATCTCTCACAGGATCCCACGCGCTCGTGGTGACCGACCGGGATAAGGCCAGGCCAGTGGACTGCGACAAGCTAGGCTCTCGTGCTGCGCAAGGCGATGGCCATGGGCGAGAAGCCCACGATCCGTGGAGGTGAGATCGTTCATCTCTCGAAGCTGGCACTGTTTGCTAATCAAGAAGATGATGGTGGAAGCCCTGACTGGACTCACTCCCTCTTTAACGACGACGACAATTGTTGTTGCTACACCGAAGAGTACGATGACGATGGCGATGGTGCTGATGATCATGGAGTGCTGTTCGACGCGTGCGACGACGACGATGAAGATGAGCCCAGCTCGGTCATGGATGTAATCAGGTGCAACAGGGAGGATGAAGGGTTGGAGTTCAACTATGGACGATGAGATCGACCAGGTTGCGGATATGTTCATCAGGAGGTTCCGGAAGCGGATGAACCGAAGCTTCTAGTAATCTTATGTTCCATTGACGAATTGACAGTAGATGGTGGGTGAGAGTGAGAACGATATACATACCGTAGCTAGCTGGAGATGAAAGGACATGAACGTGTTGTGGTGTGCATGCTTAAGCATCACCTTGTGGCGTGACATAGCAGTGTTTACCTCCAGTGGGTACGTCATATACAATTTCCTCATGAGATGTTTGTTCTAGTGAAATTTATGCCTCTTGGTGTCTCTTAGCTCCTTTCTTGAGTTTATCATCTCTCATGAACACTGGCCAAGGTAAACTAGCTAGTAGTAAACTATCATATGCTGATTAAATCTTCTTCGGCCCCAGGTAATTAAGATTGGATTAACGAGGTGTCCTTCCGGCTCACATTATGTTCCATCAGGCAACGACTGACGCTTTTACATGTCGTGACACCTGAACAAAAAAAAATTCTGCAGAATGTTACTCCAAAAAAAAATGAAATACTGTTGAACCATAAACCTTTGGTATCCATTTCTAAGCTCTTTGCACATCCACCAAATAAACGTATATAAATGTTCAAGAGTCCAGAGGCTAATTAGCTTAGGCAACAGCAAGTCAATTTAGTACCAGTGATGCACAATTGCAGAACTCACATAATTAAGTTCCTCCTTTTCTCTTGATGGAATTAATTTTTTAGATATTTAATATTCTTTATTGTTTTCCTACTTGGCCAGCTTTACTTCTTCAGTGGCCCATCATGCTTCCTCTGCAGATAAGTTCCAAGAAGTGATTCACACACTACTGATGAGAGAAGATATATAGGTATCCTCGCAGAAGAAAAGAGAAAGGTTGAGTGATAGGTAAGTTGCTCCAATTATTCACTTAACTACCAAAGAATTATAAAGCGTGATAGTGATGTAATGCAGCATTACACCGACGATTGCTACTAAATGAGGACCGGAAGGTACCCATCTAAGATTGAAGTAATTCAAGGGACCATAAGGCAATATGATCAACATATCATATCCCTTGAGCCTATATCAAAATCACAATGAAATCATGCATGTAGTAGCTTTTGATTTTCCTGGCGTGCATTGTGAGGATTTTTTTTAATTTGTGGCTAATCATCTACGCAATCGATCGAAATAATTAGAGTTCTTTGGCTGTTAGGATTTAGGAGCGGACGTCTGAGTGGTGATGGCATATGTCCAAATAATCCTAGAACAAAAGAAGTGAATTAATTTTCGGAGGTCAGTTGCTGATGTATTCGATACCCTGACTAGATCTCTAATTCATCTTCCAAATTGCCTAATATACATAGAAAACCTAACAAAATTATAATGTACTTTTCGAAACAAATGTTTACATATTATTTTCAGGTACTCAACCTTAATGTTTAAAACGCTATTAGTAGTCAGTGTTTTAAGAACTTGACTGAAACTATATCTAAAACATCATATCTTCGTGAACTGGAGGGAGTAACCATTTTCATTAACATATGTTATATTTGAGAGAGAGGAAAAATGTAATAGACAAACAATAATAATATTATTGGTACAATTAGTATCACCACTCTCATTTCTCTATGTAGTATTTTTAGCATTATTTGTACATTAGGATTTGGGCTGCTCCGTAGCATCCTTGATCGATTCATTCTCCTAAGCTGCATAGCCTCCTCCTCTCACCTCCTCCCATAGGGCCCTCCTCCTAGGCCGCAATGGGCTCCCCCGTCCTTCTCTCCTCCTACGTTGCATTCCTTTTCTCCTCCTCGTCTGGCTGCATAGCGCCCTTCCTTCTTCTCCTCCTGGGCTAGGATAGCTCTCCCCCTATAACCCGTCCGTCTCGAGCCCACCTACATCTCTCACATCACTTATCTTTGATCTTACCTTGGTTCGTGATAACCGTGCTTCAACCAACTTTTTGAATCAACATCATACGCAGTACGCGAGTAGCGTGGTACTAAACGCTGACAGATTGCCATTCAAAGTTATCAGAATAAAATTCGCAATTGTTGTTGTTGGGGAAGGGGTCCCCGCGCTACCCGGTTTTAACGCTTTTTCCGTACTTGGGAGAAATCAGTGAATCTCCGGACTCGTCAACACCAAGACCATGCCGACGTCAAGCTCGCGCGAACGCCAAGATCGTGCGGACACCAAGACCGCGCTGACGTCAAGCTCGTGCGAACGCCAAGTTCGTGCCGACGCCAATACCGTGCCGACGTCAAGCTCGTGCGAACGCCAAGTTCGTATCGATGCATGACGAGCGAGGCCCGCGGAATATTCCCGGAATATTCCTGGAGGAAAAGACCGATTCGTCCTCGAGGGCACTGGTGTATTTAGGGGCAAGATTGTAAATAGCCCGAGGGCATTTTTGTAATCTCCTCCGCCCCTCCATTTTCCCTATAAATAGGGGGGCACCCCTCCCATTCCAAGGGTCCAAATTCTAAAATAAAATCTCATTTGCTCCTCCTCTCCTCTACTTCGCGCAAACCTGGCCACATGGGCCGGCCCGGCACGGCATGGCACGGCCCGTCTATAAAAAGGCCTGGCACGGCACGGCCCATGTAGGCCCTTTTATAAAAGGACCGTGCCGGGCCGGCCCGAAGGCCTGGTTTAGGGGATCGGCCTGGCACGCGAGTTAAAAAGACCGGCCCGGCACGGCACGGCTGCGGGCCGGCCCGCGTTCATTTTCGGCCTTCTGGGCGTTTTCGGCCTTCCGGGCCTTCTGGGTTTTAAAAATTCAGAAAAATCTAAAAAATTAAGAAAAAATACATAAAAATCTAAAAATTAAGAAAAAAATATATAGAAAAATCTAAAAAATCTAAAAAAATTAAGAAAAAAATACAGAAAAATGTAAAAGAGGCAAAGTGTCATATGGATAAATATTGAGCTTTATTAGTAGCTGCCTCATTAAAACCTTCCAGGTAAACTCCCCTTGGAGATAAACCCTGGTAAGAAAAAAGAGTACAAAGCTACTTGCTCGGAAAAGAAAATTACAAAAGGAAAAGAAAATTACAAAGATTACAACTATTATTCTGATTGTTCATCGTCTAGATAAAGATTTTCGAACGTGCATGACAGATCTGTGTTATCCGTAGTGTGTTGGGCTCTCCGTCTGGCTAGTTCCCCATCTTTCACGGTCAGTAGTGTCCTCACCATATCACTTGTGAGACTGGTTCTTCTCTCGTCAAGTATTCTTCTAGCTAGATTGAAAGCAGACTCCGATGATACCGTTGAGACGGGTACCGTTAACACATCTCGTGCTAATATGGAAAGCACCGAATATGTAAGCTTGTGGTCATGCCATCACTGCAATATGTTGAAGTCATCATCAGTCTGGTCCTGATAGCTGATTTTGTCGCTGTTGAGGTACGTCGCTAACTCCCCACCACCAGTCACTACGCACGCTGCTGTTGTTGTTGTCGAAGAGCTCGAGGAAGAGGAGGAGGAACCAAATATCTTTCCCACACTCCTTTCTTCTTTCCAGCCGTTGGTGCTGGTGGAGGCCGTTGCAGCCGAACTCCGGCATACTTTTCATTGTACTTACCGTAAATTTCAGAAAGCTTATCACGAACATTAGTGAAATAAGCAGAATAATCTACATTTACGGCATCACTTAAGAGTGAGAGAACATTACCAAACCCTGCAAGTTTAGCCCTAGGATCCAAAATAAATGCAAATGCATACAACATTGGAATTTCTTTCCAATATTTCAAATATTTGCTTTTCATGGCAACAACAGCATCATGTAACAGCAAATCACTTCCGTATGCTTTCATGTGAGTAGCAATTTCTAAAATATGATGCACCATTAAAGGAGATGTGGGATAATAAACCCAGACAAAGCAACGGTTGAATCGTAAAGAAGCTCCAAAAAACTTAGCAATACTTCAGCAACATGCCAATCATTAGGGGTGAGTAGGGTTGATCCATTATTGGCAGTAGGGTAATTTGAATTAATAAAGACAGTAAAACTATCTTTATGTGGAATAAGATGCTTAAGCATCATATATGTGGAGTTCCATCTAACAGGCATGTCTAAAGCAAACTTACGAGGACGTACTTCTGTAGCAAGGCAGTACCTCTTGTAGTTTGCAATTCGTGTATTAGAAGCATTCATAAAAGAAATTGCAGTTCGCAAATTATCAATGTATGCAGTCAATCTCTTTAAAGCACATTTAGCAATAAGATTAATTATATGGCAAGCACAACGTTGATGCAGTAAAAAAGATGCAGCATAAGAGTTAAACAAAGGAGTGAGGATACTCATTGCACTAGTATTTGATGCAGCATTATCCAAAGTTATTGCAAAGATCTTGTTCGTGAGACCAAATCTTCCACAACTTTAACTATAGAACCAGCAATGTTTTCACCAGTATGTGATACGTCAATTAATTCGAATCCTATGATTCTTTTTTCTAGTTGCCATTTTTCGTTAACATAATGAGCAACCACACTAATGTAGTCTTCCTTAGCCCGACCACTCCAGATATCAGATGTTAAGGAAACAGAAAAAGTGCATGTAGTAAAGTCTTCTTTTATTTTCTGAAGACCAGTTTTGCATAACTTTTTCATATCCCTAGTTGTAATTTGTCTAGAAAACTGGAACGAATCTAGGATTATGAGCAGTTTGAATATATTCGGAAAAAGCGGAAGACTCACCAAAACTTAATGGTAAATCATTAGCAGCAATTAAACGACAAAGAGCTTCTCGAGCTCTTTCAGGATCATAGTCCCAATGACTTACCGAACCGTCGGGGTTGTATTGGAGCTGGGTCTGTCTCGCCGCCCTCTCACCCTCCTTCTTCAAGTGGCTCTCGATGTGCCTCTTCAGGTGGCCGGTTCCTTTTCCGGACTCCCCGGTCAGCTCCCTCTTGCATCTTTTGCAGACAGCCTTCCACCTCTGAACACCATCCACCTCATATGGTTCTTGATCGAACTTTTGCCAAACACTTGAGGTCTGGCGACGAAACCTTTTTGCACCGGTGGTGGAGCCAGTGGCCGCAGTGCTGCCACTACCGGAATGAGATTCTGTATGAGAAGGTTGCGACTGGGGGATATGAGAAAAACCTTGTAGATCGATGTCGGGTATGTCAGTCCCGAAATCTTGTGGCTCGAAGATATGGAACTGGTTGGGATCACCCATGAGAAGGTTGGTGAATGAGAGATGAGATGCGGTGTTTGAGTGTGGGAGATGAGGGGGAGGGCAGCCCTATTTATAGCAAAAATTCAAAAAAATTCGGACCATTTTACCCCTCCAAAATTCAAATTTCAAGTTAAAAGGGCCAAAACAGTGCTAAAAAGGCCAAAACAGTGCCAAAATTCAAATTTTAAACACGCGGGCCGCCACGGGCCGCCGCGGGCCTTCCTGCCGCCCCGCTCCCCCACGCGGGCCGCCGCGTGCCGGCCTGCCGCCCCGCTCCCCCGCGTAGGTCGCCACGTGCCGGACGGGCCGCGTGCTGCGCCGGGCCGTGCCGGGCCGGCCCGCCATTAAAAGGGCCGTGCCGTGCCTGGCCTTAAGGCCTGGCCTCGGGGATCGGCCTTGTTCCGTGGCGGGCCGAAGGCCGGCCCGGCCCTTTTATTCGCGTGCCGTGCCGGCACGTGCCGGGCCAAAATTCCGTGCCCGCGCGCCGGCCTTAAAAGCCCGGCCCATATGGCCAGGTTTGACTTCGCGGCACTTAGCAGGTTCGAGTGTCTTCGCGCCGTGCGACCCGCGTGCGCGACTGCGATGTCTCCACGACGCAGTTTCCCAGGCAACCCTCATAGGTCCATGAAGCCGTGCGGGGGTGCCACAAGTTCATTGTCTAGCCCTCGTTGCTACGACAGTTGTCTAGAACAATTTTCCAGGGGCATTCCGTAGACCACGGTAAAATTGAGATTTGATTGGTTGGCAAGTAGAGATCTCGTGCTTGTGTTTTGTCATGATATATTTTACCCCCGATGGCCAGATCCACTATTCAGGTTGTTTTATGTATCTTAGTCTTGTATTTTTGAAGAAAACAATCTTGCATTTAATACACAGTTAGCAAAAAACATTTCACCATTTCAGATTTGTTACAACACCAATCTACTTAATGTCAGCTATTTCCTGATTCTAACTTATTTGCCCTCGGTGGGTGTAATTTCAGCCATTTAGGTTCACCCCGCTGACATTTGTGTTCGAGTAAGTATTCCTTCTCTGCCGTGATAAACATAGTTTCCACAAAAATTTCTTACCTTAATATTGCACTTGAGCTCCTATACAGTCTACAAAATCTAATATCTCAACTCACCAGATGCTGAATTCAGTGGTTATTTCTTGTTGCAGGGAGAGTGAATCTGTGCCAATTTCTTCTAAGCGTTTTGACCTACCGTTTGACTTCTTTGATCTTGTTTTATTTTATTGTAACGGTCGGTTCCCTTATATGAAAACTACACCATCGGAGATCCTTCAAGTGCTATTAGCAGCTTACTTTTTCATCCACACCCTGCTATGGATCTTTTTCACCATGGCTTACGTTACATGGACCTTCTGGTTCTACTTCCAGTACTGAAAGCATACCATTTCATCAGCGTCCAACTGGCATGGAGGGGCACACAACTGATGATTTGAGCAGTGATCAAGTTTCCATGAAACTGATCCAACAAACCATGAGAGAGCACACCAGTATCGAGGTAATCTTCCAGTGTCGCGCATTCCCAATCCCCATTGGCACAGGAATACTTATGATGGCAAAAACCAGCAAAGATCGAGACAATATATGCACGACCATTCCCTAATCCATCGGCAAATCTTTCTTTATGTTCAAAATTTTAGTTAGCCATGTATTTCTTGGTAGGTTTTGTTGAAATAATTAGCAATTTTCGAATTAACCTAATGCAGAAACATATCATGACATAGCCACAAACAGAATGAGCCAACTCAGGGGCACTAGATAGGAAGCAAACCGGTCGAGGTAGCCGTGCGGTCGCCGACGTAGACGAGGAAGCAGATCGTGAGCAGTCGCGCCGAGACGCTCCCCAAAAACCTTATCGCCCCTCACCCGGTACAGGTTCTCGAGAGGCGGGGTTCCGGAGGCCTGCTCTCCCGTGCGGAACGGAGACGGCGGCTGTGGAAAGTGTGCACGAGGAAGCAGATGCAATCTGAGCGTGACGGCTAGGGTTGCGTCCGTTAACAACTCATGCAAAAACTCTGTCCCGAGTGGCAAAAAATTCACGCACAGATTTAGCTCAGCTCGATCACGAAACACGGCGCGCGCGACGTGGCGGGCGGCGGAGGAGGAGTGCGCGTGAACTAGTCCTCTTCTCAAGCCTCAAGGAGGTGGGCAACACAACTCCTTATAAGTTGGTCTCCTCCCACCTCCACTAGCAATATGGGACTAAACTTCCACTCATGCCATCCAACCAAATGGGCCTTTGAGATTTTCCAGGAATTAATTGGAACCTGGGCTTTAGGCCCATTAATTCTAACAGGTTTACTGTCTTGGAAGCAAGATTTGTTCGTCATTGATCCCAGAGTGTAGGGCCTCTCCTATATCACGATGGCTGCACATGACCATGCCCAATAACCTGCACGGTCTTAATCTGCTTTTTGTTTATGATCCTTGAGAAACTCTAATTTCCTCTGCTTAGTGGTCTCCAACAACTCCTAGAGCCCTTTTAACCTACCAACGTCGATAGAGATTTACATGGAAATTAAGTAAAACTAGTTCTGTATAGTGAATTGTGCTGTAATTATTCAGTTAACTTCCCTTCTGTGTTGGATCAGTTTCTTGCTAACCCTTACAATTTTTATTCCTCGCAGTGGAAGCGCTCCCGCTGCACAGTTAGTGCCAGCGCCAGCTGTTGCGTCTGAAGCTCGAGGCCATGGTCATGGTAGGAGAAGTTATTTCCTCGAACAGGCAATCCTGCACACCATGCCAAGTAATCCATACCCTTCTACAACCAAAAGGGTTCGTCCGAGGCTTTATCAATCATAGATTCATTGCAGCGTCATCATCAACTAATACAGGAGGATCCCATGATTTTTCTCTCACCGCAGCTGTAAGCACGACGGACAATAACCTCCCTAACGGTGAGGGCGCCTGCAGACATGCTGATCGACCGTATAGCAGGGATTGGGACACTTTTTGGGCAGGAAGTGAAACAGAACCTCTCGGGTGGGGATGCCTTCAGCCCTGCAAACAATCAACTGTATGGAAGTTTCGCTGGAAGATCGGCCAGAGTTGCTGTCCATGTATCGTTCAGGGAATGGTCATCAGCCTGTACCTCCCCTGGGAACATGGCCGTTCGTATGAGAACTGTTCGTCCGCCATCTTGTGCATTTCAAAATCGGTCCGCATTGATTTGTGTTCGGCAAAAAGAGTGAAGAAAGAACTGCGGCTTCAGCGTCAGGTTGTTGCCATCTTATGTCAGGTGCTGCTGGCACCAAGCATTGCTATGGTCTTCTGGCAACGGAGCCCTATGTTAATTTCTTGAAGGGCTGCCATTTGTCGGGTGAGATTGCCAATACAACTTGGAAATCCCGTATGTGCTAATGTTGTCGCCACTGTACCAGAATGTCGAGTCAATGCTGCTGTTATTTATCTTGAATCATGCATGTAGCAGAGACGCACTGCATTTGTTTAGTCGTCCGTGGACTGTACATTAAGATAGTAGCAGGCGCGGCTTTGCTGCTCTTTGTTTGGATAGGACGCCACCGCACATGCCGATCGATGATTGTTCATCCTAAATTCAGATGATTCTGTAGCTACAATCCAAATTCAGGTATGATGATTTCAAATTCAAACTATCCACGAAAACTTGAAACTTCATATAGCAACATACTTAGTTTCAGATGATACAGCAGCGTATATATTACTTGTATATATCACTAAGAATCGAATCCAAAGAAGCAGAGACCTATAAACGCTAAACAATATTGAACTTCCATTTAAAAAAAGACGTAATTACCACTATGTCACCACCCAACAATCCAGGCTTATTCGTGCATCCTCCTCATCTCCAGCTGCGGAGGCGCGAAATGTGTAGAGATCACTGGGAATAGGCCTTCCCGGGCAGAGCCACCGGCCTGAGCTCGCCACCGCGGAGGAAGCCGGCGTACCACTTGGCAGAGTGCCTCTGGTACCTCGTCCTCTCCTCGGAGCTGAAGTCGACGCCGTAGAGGCCAAAGCGCGCGCGGTAGCCGAACAGGACCTCGAACACGTCAAGGAACGACCAGACGAAGTAGCCCTGCACGTTCGACCCGTTCCTGACACCGAGCAACAGGGAGAAGTAAATCGCATCAATTTCAGATGTCATGTTGCTAGTCACTGAGATGAGTGAATGGTGTGTGTACCTAATGGATTGGAGTGTCGCTTCGATGTAATCCTGCAGGAACTGCGACCTGAACTCGTCGTCATAGGCTTTCCCGCCGGAGGAGTCAGCCATGTCGGCAGCTCCTGATACGAGCACGAGCAATCAGTGGAATCAGCACTTCTTGTATACATTTGCATTCAAAATGCTGATGATCTCGTAGGACGATATCTCAGGTTAACTGAAAGCTGCTGCTGAGTTTACCGTTCTCGTGGATCATGACTGCAGGGTTCTTGTATTTCACCTGGATATGCTCCAGCATTTTCCTCAGAGCCCACGGCGCCGACGACATGAAGTCGCTTCTCAACCCAAATGGGAACTGTTGTAGTTTAATTTATGCCACCAAGACACAAATGATTTAGCTAGCTATATATGACGGAAACGCGGTTCTTTCACAACTAAATTCAGAGATGGATAATCAGAATTGTATCGGCAAATACCTGGTTCTTTGACTTCAGATATGGCACTGCAAGAATACATTTGCAGAAGAATCAGGTTATCCATCTCTCTCATTGCAGTTAGGAACAAAATAAAGCTTGAGGACATTAGGATTCTTACAGTCATATTTCACGGCTGCATCACCCATGTAATCTCTCAGCTTTTGATCCAGCTTGCTAAGATCAGCCTTCACATGTGCAACGAAATAGTGGTTGAACCCGACAAAATCGAACGATCCAAGCACTCTCTTAATCTCTTCATCAGTGAAAGATGGTAGCCTGGACCCAACATTCTTCCTCATCACTGGAGGGTAATCTCCATGCACCAATGGATGCAAAAACCTGTGTCATGAACACATGATCTTTAGCTGTAGTTGCACATAAATTCGAGATTTCCTGTGGAACTTGAGATCTAGAGCAGAACGGACCATCCGAAGTGGAAATCATTCATCCTTGCAGCTGCTGCTACATCCTCAGGTGTTTGCGTCGCAGGCTCATACCACCAACCGAGCAATGTGAGTCCAATTCTCCCTCCCTGCTTTGCCTGACCAGCAAGAAACAGAAGGGAAGGTTTCACCCGTGAGGATGATTCATCCCACAAGAACAGGTTCATGATGTAAAAGGTGGCATTGGTTCAAACCTGGTACTTCTTTTTATACAGGGTCGCTGCTGAGGCATGTGCAAGCAGAAGATGGTGCGCTACTATGTATGGCTCTGTGGTAGAGTTGCCTTCGTCACAAGCAAGGCCGAAGGGGAATGAGCATCGCCGTGGCGGGAGGAATCCTTGGTCGTATCCGCCAATCGGCTCAATATTTGGCTCATTGACAGTGCTCCAGTACTTCACTCTATCGCCAAAGTTCTTGAAGCACACATCTGCATACGCTGTGTAATCTTCTCTGCAACCATGGCACAGAAGGCAAAAGGCAACATTATTACTTCTCTTATGGAAGCATACTTGCTGTAAGGGGAATTATTAGTGGGGTAAGAAGATAAGTACATGAATCTACGACTAAGCAACCCGCTGTATTCATCTTGAAGAGCCTGAGGGAAGTCAAAATGATATATCGTTACATGAGGCTGAATTCCTGCACGAAACGCAGAAAGATGCATCATTTATTTCTGTGCAGCTGGACATTTGAAAATCCTCGAAAAAAAATACTGATGGAAATTCAGTTTGGCAAGGATTAAATACCATGGCTCAGGAGTTCATCAATTAGATTGTTGTAGTATTCCAGTCCCTTTGGATTGACAGCTCCTCGCCCATCTGCATGGATTGCAAACAACCAAGTCAGTGAACTGCCGGCCAACTTTTATGGCACACATTATTCAACATATGTGGTTGTTGTACTGATGCTTTCAGTAAAGCCTTACTGGGAATAAGCCGAGGCCAGGCAATGGAGAATCTGTAAGCATCGACGCCCATCTCGCTCAAAAGCTTTACATCTTCCTGTTGTCAAACCCAAAATTAGTTTGTTATTGTAAGTTTGACATCAAGTTCTTGATCTGAAAAGTCAGTGAGATGCAGCACTTCGTCTCACAAACTAACCTTGTACTTATGATACTGATCTGCAGTTACATCAGCAGTCGCTCCGTCAACAGAATAGCCTGTGGAAGTTAAAAACTCCATGTCATAATTAAGAATATGAAAATGCATGACAGGTTCAGACTTACAGGCTGGGGAGAAATTAACCTGCGTGTGTGAATGTGTCCCAGATACTAGGTTTTCTTCCATCCTCTGCAACTGCACCTTCAACCTGAGAAATTAGATGAATGTTCAGGTCTGTAAGACAGTAAATGTGTGTAACAAACTTACGGTTACTTGTTAACTTGCCACCGGAATTCTGATTCAGGCGGCAGACATTAGTCATTTACTGCCTTATCATGCCGATTAATCTTCCATTCCTTGGTAACAAACTAATATACATGCATGTGGAATTCCCGGGAAATCAAAGCGCTCATCAAATGCAGTTAATTTTGACCCTTCTCTCGACTCTCAGGTCCTAACATAAATGAAACATGACCTCAACACAGAAGATCCCAACATCAAGAGTTTGAGGACATCTATGCTTTAGTTCTGCCAAATGTCACTGCCTATCTGCAACCTGCATGGACTAAGATACTTTGTTTCGTATGCGTTGTTTCTGGTGGGACGGCTGCAAGTGGTTAACTTCGAGAGTCAGCAACAGCAAGAGCATTACAAAGATATGTCATCGTCGGTGCTATGAATCCAAGCTTCTAGAAGGAGATAATTCAAATAGGATTCTTATGTTACGTCTAAGAAAGATGGTTCAAACTAACTGTTACATCAAAACAAAATAACAAATAAGTGCTTTTGAAAAGACACCGTAACGGCAAACAGAGCATTGTTCGCAGTTCCCATTTCAGTGCCTAGTAACGGTACAACGGCACTAGCCCACCCCGTATACGCTTGTCGTCGTTCCGTGTGAATAAATGAACTCACAGTTAGTACGGTTGAAAGAATAAGAAACAAGAACGGCATTTTGGTGTCACCACGTCATTCGCTTCAGGAAGAAGAATGTCCTGCCACCACTGGGAATTTTTTTTTGGAAGGAAACTGTAGGAAAGGCTCCGATAGTGAAACATTTTATTGAATCAAAGAAAATATGTAGAAAGGTATTTACAAGGGGCTGTAAAGGGGGAGGGGAAGAAAGAGAATCAAAGGTCATCACCAAGGGATGAGGACCAAGCTAAAAGATTGGCTTTGTCAGCCTCGCTAAATCTAATGCTCTGAGCACAAAGCTCATGTTTAAAGTTTCGAAACAAAACTTGAACAGTAGGTTCAACTCCTTCAAAAATAAGGTTGTTACGTTGCTTCCAAATGTGCCAAGAGGCAATAATGAAGATGTCCATAGAAAGGGGCTTATGAAACAAAGCTCTAGAGCTCTCTAATCTGTCCGCGATGTCAAGGGTAGGATTCCAGGAGAGGCCAATCCTGTTCCAACAGAAAGAGCTAAACTGGCAGGAGAAGAAGAGATGATCTCTAGTTTCGAGGATGTCTTGAGAGCAAAATACGCAGGAGTTGACTTCTGTTGCAGTTCCTTCTAGTCATCATGTCTCTTGTATTTAGTCTATCAAGAAGAAGAAGCCAAGCAAAGACTTTGAGCTTTAGCGTTGGCAAATTGAAGTTGGTAAAACTTTTAGGAGGAGTAGTTGCCATCACCCCAGTTGCATATCCAATTATGGCCCCCCTTCTAGACAGCTTATGGGGTGGCTTATGGCCTCAGGAAGCTATAAGCTGTCTAGAAGACATAGCTTGGTTTAAGCTTAAAATTTAAGCACCCTAAATTTCATGTGTATTATGAAAAGCTGGGGAGGAGGTGCTTCCCGAACTTATTTAGAGCCCTAGTATCACTTTGCCCTCAGTGTTTGAGAAATTTACCCTCAATTGCCCCCGAACTACCGCCAAACCTACCCCCATCCCGCAGCCCCCCTCCCCCCCCCCAGATCCATCCCCTCCCCCCGCCGCCTCCCCTTGCCCCCCGCCCTGGCGCCTACCTCCACATCCCCGCCTCGGCGTCTCCCCCCGCCGGCGCCGCTCTCCTCCGTCCTAGCCAGCCCCAAATCTCCCGCCCGCCGGCTCCCCCACCTCCCCCGGATCTGCTCCTCCGCCCCGCTCACCCCGCCGCCTCCCACCACCTCCTCCGGATCTGCTCCTCCGCCCCGCTCACCCCGCCGCCTTCCCCTGGCCCCGCCGCCTCCGCCCCGTCGCCTCCGACGGCCCCCACCCCGCCTCATCCGCACGTCCCCGCGCCGTCGCGTCCGCACGCCCTGGCCCCGCTGCCCTTGGCCACGCCTCACCGCGCCGCGCCGCCCTGCCCTCACCCTCGCCGCGCCGCGCCGCGGTCCCTCTCCCCAGCCCCGTCCCCCTTCTCCCGACGCCGAGGACCCTCCTCCCCTACTCCCCGCCTCCGCCCTAGCCCCTCTGGCCGCGCCTCCCAACCAGGGCCACTCTGACCATAGGTCGATGAGGAGCGCGGCGGCGTCGTCTCTGAGGCGGGCAGTGGCGGCGCGTAGCGGCAGAGGAGCGAGGACTACCATGGTGGCCGGCAATGCACGGTGTGCTAGCCATGGTGGCCGGCAATTCTTCTTCATGTTCATCTTTGAAGAATTTTGCTGATTCTTGTTTGCTCACGAATGAGGATCATGTTGAATCAACAATTTGATTTATGTATTTGATTTGTAATGAGTTGTATACCTTTGTTGATTGGTACTATAATCCAATTTGATTTCTGTATAATCCAATTTGCAATGAGTTGCATAAGATTCTAGCAATATATGTGTACATTTCTTAATGGAAAAATCATGTATAGATGCATCATATTTTTCATCCCAATGGTACCAATTATTACTGCTTCCTGACCTCTGTTGTTTATCTTTTATGTTCAATTTTCATGTCTTATGAAGTTATTAGAAAACATCATATCATTCTCTTATTTATGTTGAAATGATCCACTTTATGTGTTTTCCGTATGCAATTTAAACACATTTGAATCCACCATCAACAAGGTTGAGTAAAGTGTGTATCATACAACTCAAAATTTGAAATATTATTCTGCAGTGGCTTGACCAACTCAAACTATACGGAACATTCACCTCAAACAGCAACCAAATAATACAAAGGGTATTACAGACTTTCTACATTCACCTCTGGCCATAAGCTCAGATCTCAGAAACTGTTTACAAAGGGATGGTGGAGCTTATTAGGGTTCCTCACACCGCAGCTTTCCCACACCATTAAACTTGAGCCGGCTTATGCACAAACCAAAGCCATCTAGAAGGGGGCTATCATTCTCGTCCTGGTGATGGTCTCCATTTTGGGTTGGGGCTTGGATCTCCTCGAGCTCAACAAGAGCAATATCAGATGAGGCAGGTAAAAGAAGCGGTAGAGGTCCGAGGTGAAGGCCATATCTCGGAAAAGGATGCTCTTGTTCCTGGCAAAGGAGAAATCCTAGGATAATCCGGCCCATTTATCTTTCCAGAAGTCAATAAAGCTACATCATTAGCATGGCAGGAGGTCATAGCTCCATTTATCTCCACTGGGATTTCGCGTCCATGAATTTTGCTTGTACGTGCTGTTCCATCGGATGGCTACTTCACTTCAGAGTACTGGAGTGAATGGAAGTCTCATCAAGAGAAAGACAGAGTAGACAGCCATGACAGTAACTTCGACGAAATTTCTTTCACCAAGATAGCAACAGCTCAGCCAAAAGCTATGGATTCTCCGGAAGGAATTCACCTTTTCTTTTCAAGGTAAGAGGAAATCTTGCTACGTATGAACGTATGGTTCAGATTAGTCGGCAACGCATGGACGGGAGCGCATGCGGTGGTACTAGGATATTGACAAACAATTTGACAAATATTTTGCAGTCCTTGACATGCGTTTGACAACAACGCTGTCCCTGAACGAATATACTATCTTGCAGCGCTGAACCAATGGACTTGATCAATTTAGCACTGCTAATGTAAGAATAAGCTCGTCTCGCTGGTCATCCATCGTACGACTTCTCTTTTCACAGTGCTCCTCTGTATTTTTGGCCTTCTAACACCAATGAAAAAAAGCACCGCTGCATCTTCGTCCAAAAAAATTACGTGCGTTTTCTGATCGAGAAACACAGCTGAATGTGAAAGATAAGATTTTTATTGATTTCGTGTTCACTTAGTTACGCTTCTCTGTATCTATCTACTGAGCAGATACACTAGTTTTGATTTGGTTGAAGATATACACGTGCTCTAAATCTATGATCAAATTCAGATTGGGCACCTACTCCACGAGCGACAACAAACCATACAGAAATCCCCAAGAACCACGGCGAGATATACGCTAACCAGGAGGCCTCGACTCTAGAGGTGGTCGCATAGTTGTACGCAACGTACCTGGTAAGCGGAGGAGCCGGCGCCGAAGACGAAACCAGAGGGGAAGTCACCCTTGGTGATCGTCGCCGCCGCCGCCGCCGCCGCCGCCGCGGCGCCTGACACGACGGCGAGGAGAAGGACGGCGCGAGAGAGCGCCTTCGCCGTCATCCGGGCCGCCGTCCCCATGGCCCTTCTGGTTCGTGCTCTGTCGAGCGTGCCGGCGACCGCAGGCAGCTGGGTCTCGATTCGTGCCGACTCTGCAGGCGCGCGCTTCGTTTGCACGGACGGCCGGTGACGGGCGCGGGGTTTTATACCAAGCTTTCGGCGCTGATGTGGGCAAAGAAGGTCTAACCGGCATGCGCCGAGTTACTTAACCGGGGCACGGCCGCTACCGTCCAAGCCGCGGCCGACGTCGATGCTGACGCACGGCGGGCAGGCGAGGCGGTCAAAGGCAGCTTCTTTCTCTCTCGCGCGCGAGCGCGCTGCCCAGTGCCCATGCCTGGATCGGCGACGTGTCTCTTGACTTGCACCGGGCGCGGCACGTGGCGCCACCGCGAGCGCGAGCGGGCGGGCGGGCGTCGCCGCCGACGTCGCCGTCGAGAAAAAACTGGAAACTGATCGACCAGAGTGAACGAGCACGTGAAACAGTATACAAGCCACACAACCATCAACATGTTTGAAATCTCTAGACGAGTGATGAGAGGAGATCTTGACACCCAGCCCAGAAAAGCTTTAGAGATGTTGAAGCGGGTATCTCTTCTATGTTTGGTGAAGTGTTTAGAAGGAGCGTAATTAAAATATCTTTTAAGGAGAATCGCTAGATGAACAACACATAATGTGAATCATTCAAAGAAAATTCACCTGTTACTCTTAGGCCATTGTCTTGGTCTTACTCAGTAGCATATCTAGTAGCGAGTAATCTTTTTTTAATCTTCGAGGGAAATGCACCCTTCTTCTCAATTTTTTTTAGAGAGCTCATTTTTATAAAACAATTACTTTTTTAAATAAATGGCTAACGCTTCTATCGGTTCTTCAAAAAAGAGTGAACGAGCGGCGCGTAACACGGCAACAACACTTGGCCGTTCGTTCCCGAGGATAGCATAACTAATTCCCTGCGTCCACGTCCAGACCACCGTTGCTGCCCACGTCGACGTACCACCGTTGTCGCAACGCCGTCGAGTGGCAGTGCAGCTGCGCGGTACCACCGCGATTAGACAAATATCTGATCCTATCAACTTACTACAACAGTGCACCACAGCACCACTAACAATCAGCGAGCCCAACAAATACATCATCTTTATACGTTGCGACGTCTTTATTCTCGTGTCTTATTCTCGTTTTTGTTGCGCGTCTTTTAGATTTTCCACGTGACGGGGATGGTTGCCGTCTGCCGACCACATCGATGTCCTTTGGTTGGCCGGGGAGCTGACAGCTGCCCGAGCCCAAATAGCGCCCATCTCACCGGGTCCCAGCGAGATAGCTGATAGGATCTCGAGACAGGAAAACCAAGTGGCTGCAGGGGTCCAGATGCACCTGAAAGTGTACCCGTGCGTGACCGGTGATGTGGTAGCCGATGCCTGCCGAACTTTCTCAGTTTCTCTTCCTCTGAGGGCATCTCCAATGTAGGTAAAAAGGACATCATAAGTAATAAATGTAGTCTTCAGATCCCGCCATAGAAGAGAGGGTCTTAAGCAAAATAAGTTGAGACCGAGCCATAGTGCTATGGCCAGGCCACAAGGCAATAAAATATAATATAAGTTGAGACCGAGCCATAGTGCTATGGCTAGGCCACAAGATAATAAAATATAATATTTTTATACTGTACCACATACATGACCAATTACATATATTATTTTATATTTGACCGTTGGACTCACACAAAAGGAGCCGCCGCCGCGCTCCGCGCCAAGCCACCGCCGGTCGCATCGGGGAGGCCGCGCCGCTCTCTGGGGTCACGCCGCTTGCCGGGCTGCCGTTGCCACGCGCGTCGCTGGATCCACGCCGGTCCACCGCGGCGAGCGGGAGGGCGCGGCAAGAAGCTCCTCGACGCCGAAGGAGAGATGTGCCGCCGATAGCGCCGTCTCGGGCTTCGAATCGAGGGAGATTTGTTTCGAATTTGGGGAGAGATGCGCCGCCGCTGGTGATTCGTGGGTGCTATGAATTTGGGGAGGGTTCCAGCAGCGTGGGGAATTTTGGGGAGGGTCGCGCGAAGGAGATTGGGGCGGTTGAGGGGAGAAAAAATCTTCTGACGGGTGGGCTCCATCTTAAGACCCAAACCGGGTCTTAGACATTGTGGAATTTCTAGTATACAGTGTCATACAAGGTGGGCCATATCTTAAGACCTATTTAAGATTTAAGCACTAGAGATGCCCTGATAAAAGCTAGTCGGCGTGGGGCCGGTTGCCATCGAGTTCGTCAGGCCGAGTGCAACCAGCTCGTCGTGTCCTCGTGCCGTGCTGCAACGGCGGTGCGCCTTTAACCGGGAGCGCAGGTGGCGAACTGGCGATCGCTTGCCAAGAGTGTAACTCAAGTTGGCAACCGTAACTTGGTCCTTTCTCCACTCCTCTGCTCTGTTCGAGATTTTTGTAACCATATCTGGCATGTTTCTGGAAGGTGGGGACTCACCCTTTTCCTTCCGTTTCTGCGAGAGTGTAGACAGGTTTGGTTTCTTTGACCTTAATTAGCCCTACTCCCTGATTGAAAACGAATCTCTGTGCTATCATCGAGAAGAGAAGCATGGATCGGAACAGTTGGTGCGCTTTGAACTGCTCTCGGATAAAACTTTTCAGTTTGAATCAGGTACTTTGCACGTAGCGAGTCAGTTTGAACCAGAGTTAGTCTGGTGTAAGGTGGGTCAGGGCACTGGACGATGTGTTCGTTATTTTTTTTTCAAAAAGAACAGCAAAAGCTTTGTCGCGCATATTAATAAAACAAAGTGAAGTGAGGTTATAAAATTAAAAGACCTCCAAGGCCATGCCGTGAGGCCTGGGGCTTAGCCCCATCCAAGCACCGAAACCCCTGTGTTGCGCTTCATTTTAGATTTTCCACGTGACGAGGATGGTTGCCGACCGCATCGTCGATTTCCTGTGGTTGGCCGGGGAGCTGACAACCCGAGCCCAAATAACATCCATATCACCGGCTCCCCGCGAGATAGCTGATAGGTGTTGGACTTATTCGTGGCTTTTAATATTTATTTTTATTTAATATGTTATAGCTATTCAGTATTTAATTCAATGTAAAAATATTTACATCATGGAATTGATGCTTGTAACAGGGATTAAATGATGGGGCTTAACTTGAGGTGTCGAGGACGGTTCTGTTGGAATATAGTAAAAAAATTAACTGAGATCAATTTTACTGAAATTTATATGTACATACATGTTTTATCCGGGTATAGCACAAGGTGAAATAGCTAAGTTTATTTTGCATGATTGGCTCTGTAGACTGTTAGCTCGCATGATCATTTTTTTTTGAAGTAAGAGGCAGGAACACTGCCTATTTCATATAGATGGATTGGATTTTGACAATATGTACAAGAATTTAAAGAGTTTGTGCTATGGCGATGATCTCACAGATATTTGAACTATATTTGCCCGATTCGGCCCCCCCCGATCCGTGTTAACCAGATTATGCCACGTAGCCTTGTGCCATTGTACAATTTCCTCATGCACCAAAAGGGCCACGTCTCGGGAGCAAAGGGCTTTATTTTGGAAAACACAATGGTTCCTCTCCTTCCATATTCCCCAAATGACATAAATGAAAACGCCGCTAAACAGTCGTCGATGGTGTTTGATTGTGGTCTTGAGGCTTGCATCCCACCACTCGGTGATGTTCTGGTGTATTCTGGCCGGAGCGGCGTTCATGATGTCATTCCAGGAGCATACAAATTGCCAATATTTTGTGTGAAAACGCATTTCCAGCAAAGATGGGCCGTGGTTTCCGGATGCGACCGACAAAGCAAACAATTTGGGTCATTTGGCCATCCGCGAATTGCAAGATTGTCAGTGGTGAGTATGCGGTTATGAAGGACGGTCCATGAGAAAATTTTGCATTTTGGCTCCGCATGGGCCTTCCAAATCTTGTTTGCTAAAAAAGGTGGCATCGTTCCATTGAACTGTGCTGCATATGCTGATTTTGTTGTATAGCTTCCCGACGCTATCCATTTCCAAGTAATCGTGTCCTCCATCACTGAGTCAAGCGCACTCTCTTGGAGCCAGGACCAGAGATCAATGAATTCACCTAGTTGTTCCGTAGTAGTGATGTTCTACAGGGCTCGGATCCAGTTCTTGCCATCTATTTCCTTCTTGACTGTCCTGTTTTTTCTCGTTGCAATCTTGTAGAGGTTCGAGACTCTATGTTTTAATGCAACCCCGCCCATCCAACCGTCATGCCAAAAGGAGGCCTTTGCCCCGTTCCCAATCGTGATGGTTGTGCTTGCGTTGAAGAGCTCTTTATCCGAATTGTTGCAAGGCAAAGCCGAGCTGTGCCATGGTCTCGACTCATCCATCCAGTGGAACCAGTATCATCTCAAGCGTAGCGCTCTGCCGAATTTATGGAGATCCGGTACGCCCAACCCGCCAAGTTGCTTAGGCCGGCATACAATCTGCCAGTTGACCAAGGAGTGTCCTCCGTTCGTATGATCCCCATTATCGGCGTTCCAAATGAATGCTTTTCTGATTTTATCAATTCGCTTGATAGTCTGTTTAGGGATGTCGCATGATCATATTAGAATTGATTTCATATATAATTTGATCATGGCGCATGGCTTATACATGTGTGCTAGGGGCTAGTATATTTTAGAATCGTAAAATTGGCATGTTTGATCATAGTTGGTGACATGACTCAGGATTCTAACGGTTTTTAAAAAACAAATAGATCCTTTTAAACATCTAGAAGTAAAATCTATAAATAGAGTTTTATCCTCTAACCTTATATATAACTATCAGTGACACCAGAAAAAAAAGAAAAAAACTAATATCGGTATCATAGCCAAAACCGATCTACTAAAAAAGTTCAGCCGCCACCGCCGACCCGACTCCGCTGCGCGCTGGAAAATTTTCGGCTGCCGCAATTGGTCCGCTGCCGGCCGCAAACTCTGCTCCCGTGATACGCTGCGAACTCTTCACCCGACCACTGCAAATCGATCTGCGCGGCATTGCTCCTGCGGCTGAAGAATCAACTTGCTGATGTCCTTGCACGCTAGCCAAGAATTAAAAAAAGGCATCAATTGATGTCTGCTGCAGTGAAATCCATCTGCATGCAGCAGCCAACCAAGGGAATTTCTTGTTTGCTGTGACGTGAAGAAGCAAAGGCGAGGACAGAAGCAGGCAATAGCAGCATCAAGTCCCGTGGAAGAAAGAGGCACACATCCTGACGTGAAGCTAGAACAGATCAATTTTTTTATCTTGATTGCTACATCCACCCAACAGAAGCTACCAGAGAGTAACATCTATCCAGATTTTCTCCAAAAATTTCTACGGAATCGGTAAAATATATTCTCACAATGACATCGAATAGTGTTTTCTCTCAATTGCTTAGATCTTGCAAATTAGATGACTCAAATTTCATGATTTGGAAAAACAGAATCATGTTTTTCTCTCTGCTGAGAACATTCATTATGTTATTGAGAAATCTGTACCAGAAAAGCTAGAGAAAGATGCCACCATTTTAAAAAAGGAAATTTATGTTGAATAATACGAAACCTAGACTAAAGATAATGAAAGGGCTCGTAAATTGGGATGAATGACTGATTCTTTAACTGCTGAATAAGTGAATATGAGAGGGACCAGACTACACGGGAAATTTTGCGCAGTTTGGAACAAGATTCCGGTGAAGTATATCTCATTAAAGTGCTCAGTCTTGTTAATTGTTTTCTCTCTATGAAGATGAAAGAAAGTGGTTCAATAAATGAGTATCTCAACGAACTCTATGTTTTAGCAGAGGAATTAAAGAATATGGGCTACCATTTCTCTGAAGAAGTACAGGTTATGGTTGTTTTGAACTCTTCGCCAAATTCATGGAGCAATTTAAGATATCCTTCTGTCATTCTAAACGGGTACTCAACATGAGCAATTTGAGGCATCATTTGCTTATGGAAGAAGATAGAAAACTCTCCCGGAGAAAGTATAGAAACTCTAATAATTTTGAGTTGCACCTTGGAGAGGAAAAATATAATACTAATAAAAGGAATTGGCAAAAGAGGAGGCCTAAAGTTGATCCGAAAGAGAAGCTCAACAAGAAACGCGATTAGGATGATCAAGGAAATAAAAACTCAACTTAGAGGAATGACAAAATGAATTTGAAGTGTCACAATTGTGGTGAATATGGGTATTTCAGAGTTGACTACAAGAAGAAGAAGAAGTCTAATGATTAAAAGAATAATCAGTCAGATCATCATAAAGGCAACTCTTCATCTGATGGTATGTCTGATGTTTTTCTATGCACTGAATCTTTATTTACTACTATTTTTCCAAATAGTTGGGTTGTAGATTCTAGTTCTATATCACATATTATTAAAGACCATAAGTCTTTTACCTCCATGCAAACAATTCCAAGAGGAGTCTACTTAGGAACTAATGCCAAAGCTGACATACTTGGAATTGGAACTTATGTCCTCAAACTCCCTAGTGGAGGAAAATTAATATTAAGGGACACTCCGTACTCATCTAGCATTTGAAGGAATTTGACCTCTATTTCACAGTTGAAATCTATTGGTTATGATATACTATTTGGAAATGGAAGAGTAAAATTTACTCAACGGGAAGATAGTACATACTTGAGTTCATCATGATGGTCTTTATTTTCTCAATGATATATTAGATGATAACAACATTGATTGTTTGGTCGATGAAGATAACTCCTCTATGAGGAATAATGATGGTAAGAATACATGCTCAGAATCTTATTTATGCCATTTTCTGTTGTTATCTATGTACGAGTTGATGATGTTATCTTTGCCTCTAATGATAAAACCCCACTGATGGAAGTTAAAGCTTGGTTGTCTTCTAAATTTGATATGAAAGATATATGAGAAGTTTACTATGTTTTGGGAGTGAAAATACATAGAGATGGGAATAGACGAATTCTTGGTTTGTCCCAAAAGGCATACCTTAGAAGCGTTTTGAGACGATTTTCTATGAAAACCAACTAATGAGCCAAAGTAGCAAATTTCTTCTTTTAGGTCTTTGAGACAGGCTAAAAAGAAATCCAAACACGGTCTAGTTCCCCGCCGAGCTTTTTCCCTTCTCGACTAGACGAAGGAGATATTCATTCCATTCAGGCGGGTGAGGAAGGGCGGCACCCAACAATTCTTATTCACGAGAAAGCCAACCGAAAGATTCGATTTGGACTTCATAGAGCCGGTGCTGCTGCTGTCTCCGTCAACCAATCTTGCTTGCACAATGGAAAGAGCCACGGGCTTATCTCTCCAGCGAATTAAATTAGCAAAAGGTGTGCATTTATGAGCCCATGCTAAAGTCTCAATTAATTCCTGCCAATATCCTACTAAGGACGATGGCCTGTATTCGGAGTTTCCCTGGGGTTGGTAAAGCGAAATGGGGGCCACCCTAGCCCATTGAGTGCCTGCCTGTTTGTTCTTTTCAGTTCCAATCAATCTTCCCAACAAGATGCGCCAACCTCGGGATGCTTTACTCCTAACCCCACGGCGGTTCCGAGAAGGAGCTTAGCGAATCGTCGTATATCGCGGAAGCTGGATTATTATAGGACATATTGGTGAGGTATCCACTTCAAAAGAAACTTCTCTCAAACTACCTATAGGTGGAAGAGGCCTCTTCATTCACAGTCTTTCTTTCCTTTCGAATCCAATTGTTCCGAGGCTACATCATCAAAGGGGTATAGAAATAATTGAGAAGCACTATGTAATATGACTAATCAATCCTTATGCATGCGTAGGCTTCACTTATTTATGGGAATTTGTGTTAGAAAGCCAGCAAGGTTAATTACCGAATGTTTGTCTTTTCACCATCCGACAAAGACAAGCCGAAGGATAATCTTTCTTCAACTGCGCCTGAGGCTCAAGAGGCCTTGTTGAAATTGCAAACATGTTAATGTACTTATGGTAAAGGACTAACCTCAATGATGAATTATGTCCAGATACTCTTGAGAAAAAAGAAAGAATGAGTGTCATTCCTTCAAGAGGCTTTGTTGAAATTGCAAACATGTTAATGTACTTATGGTAAAGGACTAACCTCAATGATGAATTATGTCCAGATACTCTTGAGAAAAAAGAAAGAATGAGTGTCATTCCTTATTCTTCAGCTTTGGGATGTCTATGTATGCTATGTTATTCGCACGACCTCAGCCTTAATCATGCCACTGGAATTCTTAGTAGATATCAAAAGAATCCTGGGAAAGAGCACTGGAAACAACTCAAATATGTATTTGCGTTATGTCAAAGGAACTATGGATTGTTCATTATGCTTTAATAATAATAATCTTTAGATGCAGTGTTATACTGATGCTGATTGGCAAGGGGATCCGGATGACCAAAAATTTACTTGTGGTTATATTTTACTTTGGCAGGAGGTGCTATTTCTTGGTGTAGCAGGAAACAAGATTATGTTGATTATTCATCTATGGAAGCTAAATATATTGTTGCATTAGAAGCAGCATAGGAAGGTGTATGGCTAAGAGAATTTCTTGCATCACTTAAGGTTATGGAGAGTGCATCATAACATGTCACTATTTTTTGTGATAATCAAGCAGTGATGTTTTTTTGTAATAATTAGCCAGCGATTAAGGTCTCCAAAGATCCCAAATTTCATAGTGAAAGTAAATATATCGAAGGAAGGTATCACTATATTCGTGATATAATAAATAGTCTCAAATCTATCTATTTGGTTTATTTTCCTAGTACTGATATGGTTATAGATCCACCGACTAGGCCAGTTAGTCAGGATTTATTTTCTAAGCATGTTAGAGACATGAGACTTCAGTTTACTGATTAAATGTTTCAGCCAAGTGGGAGATGTTGGACTTATATATGGCTTTCAATATTTATATTTATATTTATATTGCAGACATTCAATATTCAACTCAATGTGAAAGTATTCATATCATGGAATTGATGCTTGTGATAGGGAACAATGATGTGGAATTAACTCGAGAAATTAATACTCGAGATGCCGAGGACGGCTGTGCTGGAATACAGCAAAGGAATTAATTGAGATCGGCTTTACTGGAATTTATATGTGCGTACATGTTTTATCTAGGTACAACACATGCTGGAATAGCTGGGTTTGTTTTGTAGGATCGGTTCTATAGTCTGTTGGCCTACGTAATTAAATTGGAATTGATCTCACATACAATTTGATGATGACGCATACTCATACATGTGTCACTAGTATATTTTAGACTTATATAACTAGCTTGTTTGATTATGTTATTGACATGGCTCATGATTTTAATATTTTTCTAAAAAATAGGTGAATCTCTTTAAACACTTAAAAGTAGAATTTATAAGTAAATCTCTACCCTCTAGTCTTATATATAATTGTGAACGGTACCATAAAAAAGACAAAAAAAATAGAGGACAGACCGAACAACTCTATAAAACTAGAATCGCAAGACAAGAAAACCAAGTGGTTACAGCGGTCCAGATACACTGGAGAAGCGGCAGAGGAAGGTCAGATGAGTGGCCGACTTGGGCGAGCATCGGCAAGGAAGGCAAAGCCGCTGGTTAGGCCAGCCCTGAGTGGCGAGCCTGCCTGCTGTTCACAGCTAGTTATGGACCGCAAGCCAGGCGAAAAACTTGCACGTAGAGGGCGCCCACGCATCCCAGATGACCTGCGAGAAGCCGGCCGGAATGGCTCCCGAAAATTGAAACTTACAAGCAGACCCCGCAGAGTATTCACCGTGAGGAGTGAGGTTCCATGCGATTGTGTCAGCAACCCCAGGACTGAGCGTGGTTGTGGGAACCCGGCTCCAGGCATCGTGATTGCGTTCGTGGTTGTATATAAGTTTTTTTTTGCTTAGTTATCCTCTTCTAATAGAATGGGCCGCTCCTACCGTGGTGTATCAAATTGTTTTAGTATTCCAAGCCCTTTGGGTAGATCTGTCCTTTCCCATCTACGCAATTTGGTGCTCAATATCAGGTTTCCCCCCAAGAAAATTCAGCCCTCCGTTTGTTCTTGTATTCTACCTACCAGGAATGAGCCTGGCCCAGACAATGGAGAATCTGTACGCGTCTAAACCCATGTCGTGCATAAGCTTTACATCTTCCTGACATCAATGGATTTTTTGTTTGAAAAAGAACATAGAAGAGCAGTAAAATTTTGTTTTCTTGACTTGTACTCTTTCTGAATTCTTTCAGACTTTCTGAGATAATAACAATACTGACCTTGTAATGATGATACTGGTCTGCAGAAACATCTGCTGTGGATCCATCAAATGAATAACCTGTCATCGTGGGCTCATATTTTAGAGCCTTGAAGCTATCACATAACATTAGAGAGCAAGTGCCCTACTGCTGAATCACGATGGCTAGAAATCACCTGGGTATTCCAAAATAAAATTGGATGGACCTTGTGTTGGGATACGGGTAGGCTATACTAGCGTAAAACAAAATTTTCTACCGCATAAATCAGAAATTACTGTAGCAGTAGATTACGAGATTACCTCTTGTTGCGTAGAACCGTAGAGGAAGTAGAGTCGATGCTGCGGAAGCAGCTGTAGTCGTACTACCTTCTCCTCCTCGCGGTTCCCTCGAACAGATCGTCTCCTCCTTGCGGTTCCCTCGAATAGATTGTCTTCTCCTCACGGTTCCCTCTGGCGGATCGTCCAAGCGTCACAGCTGCAACGCCTCCAAGATATCCACACGTTCGGGGAGGAACGTCGCTCGTCCGGATTGCTAGATCCGAACGGGCAACCTTAGGCGTGGGAGGGATGACGGCTAGGGTTTCGGGAACTCTTAGTTTGCCTCCCCTTAACACATCCCTCCTCCTCCTTATAGAGACGTCCCCATAATGGGCTTCTACGTTAGAGGTCCATTAGGACTCAATGCCTAGTCTAATTCGGATTCTAATCCGAATTAAGCTCCTGCCCCTTCAGTGTGTGACCCTATAGGTTCACGTATGTTTAGACATGAACCAAGTACTTCTACTCGATCACTAATTGGTAGCGGCTCCTAGCAGGATGTGCCAACTCCCAAACGTACGTAAAGATTGTATCGAACAAACCATCACAATGTTATGCAACTCCCTTTGCCTCACGATATTTGTCAAGCTCAAACTCGAGCTTGACAGCTCTTTCTCGATCGTGTGTCTCGGATTCCTTTACTAGGTTAACTCTTTAACCTTAAGTAGCACGGCCATGCATTTCTGGATCCGATCACTCGAGGGGCCCTGAGATATCTCTCTTATCACAGAGAGGGGCAAATCCCATCTTGATTGACCATGGCTCGCATCATGCTTCATGACAAACAAGAAGGCAGCCTTTATGACTACCCAGTTACGGAGTAGCGTTGAACAACCCCTAAGTAAGTCATTTACACATATCAAGTACATACGACAATCTCAGGTCAAAGGACATAGCACACACATCGTGTCTTAAGTTGGGTCTGTCCAATCCTATGTTCTCTAACATGTGCTTATACAATTGGTTCGACATCTCTATGTCCATGACCCGTGAAACATGATCATCAACCAATACATATGCTAGTCTATTATTCATATGTGTCCTCACATGAGTTTCGACTAGGAACCAATTTAGAATAATCATTCAAGATTAATATGAGTTCCACAAACAAGTTACATACTTGCCAATCAATACAAATGATATTATTCAAAGAACATTTAATAAATCATGGATACAATGAAATATGATCATCCCTATGATTGCCACTAGGGCATATTTCTAACACCTTGATGGGTGAAGGTGTCCCATATACTGGGCTTTCTTCCATCCTCTTCAGCTGCCCCTTCTACCTAAAGTGTCTAAAAGTTTTAGATCTTGTGTTCTCGAAAAAAATCTTTGGTGCAGGCTCCTCAGCTTACCAGGCCCGCGAATCACGTAACTAATGATTCTTTTTTGTAGGACCAGTCCGCGGCTCTTTCCCTCTTGTTCTTCTACCTTTCATTGTTGTCTCTTTCCTCTCTCTCCTTACCGCCGTCAGCTTCACCTCCTCCTACCACCGCCATTGCTGCCTCAGCCTCACGCCTCGGCCATCGCCGCGTCCATCTCCCACCTTGGCCACCACTGTCTTCCTCCTCCTGCCGGTGTCAAGTCGAGACGTCAGGGCCCCAATCAGGTGCTCATTCTCCCGGGGCGGATATTACCTGTGCGGCCGTGGTTAACTCTCGAGATGCTGTCATCGTCGTCGAGCTCGTCGCTGTCGCCGGTCGGTGGTGAGCCTCCCCCTTCTTCTTCTTCCTCCTCCTCTTCTTTTTCTCCTCCCCTTTCTTTCTCCTCCCCTCTTCTTGATCCGACATGCAAAAGATCACGCATAAGATTTTCCTTTTTTATTTAATATTAATATTACAAGCTTAATTTGCACTAAACTTTGAGAAATCACGTCGGGTTAGAGCGACAATGACGAGAAAGGAGAAGAGCAAAAGCGTCGTGATGAGCACTTGGAGTGCAGCGAGGCCGCAGGTCGCCATGGCCGCCTCCGCTCTGCTGACTGGCTACTCCTGTCTTCAGCGAGATGTCGAGGGAGGATTTCTGTTTCCTTGGCCACTCTTTTCTCTCTCTGTTTTCTTTTCTTGGAGGGAAACTCCTTTCTCTCTCGGTCTCGACGCTGACCACGGTGGTCGGGACGCTTCTGCAAGGGACTTTTGGGTCGGGCTCGAGCATAACGCCGGTCTCTCTTGGTCATGGAGGCGCGACAAGGTTGGACTGTTGGGTCGGGCTGGAGCCTAACGCTGACAGCCTGGATCCTTAGAATCTTTCGAGCCCAATAATGTATCTGGTCCGGGCCGGGCCAGGACTGTACATACTTGCCAGGCCCTGACTTTGACTTATTAGGCTTTGATCAAGAAAACATTCGAGATATTTAATTATATAACATGAAGATGCTATCAACAGATTTTCAATCAAAGATACTTTATTGATACTCTACGTCTATAGCCATTCGCGTTCGTATTGATTAACAATTAACGGTTAAATTTCGATGAACAAAAATCAACCGCAACAAATAAACGCAAATGGAGGTAGTATATGTATTTTTTTTTCCTTTGCTCTTAAACTGGAGAATTTTTTCTATGCTCGCCAAGAGCTTAGTATTAAAAAGTCATCAAGATTCTCTCGCAAAAGGAGAAGAGAAAAAAGAATAGTCACTGCCAAAATAAGAACCGGTGACGTCGTCATGATATAATCTGATCTGGAACTTCGTCAACTACTGGTTCAGAGTGCAGGCCCTCTATCCCCCTCCAACTTTGGTCGAATGAGACCGGACACCCACCATGCCCGCACGGTCATATTATTTAATGTAATTTGGATTATCTAGAAGAAAGAAATTCAGAGAGTTTTTCGCGCAACAAGGCTAACCTACTATGAGGTAACATCTATCACATTAGAGGATAACCAACGAATCTTGAGTAGAGCGGCCTTTTGAGAATAGTCCGTATGTGGAATTCCCGAGAGTTTTTGGACTTATTCTCTTAAAAACAAGTCTTTCTGTAAATTAAATTATATACATTTTTAGTTGAAAGGCAGTGCTCTTGCCACTTTATTAAAGATTAAAAAAAACAAACGGACGAGTACCACGGGGTGTATGCCACGGTACATGTATATGCACGTATACAGTACGGGTTATGACCCAACGTGCCGCGCAGTCTGCACTGCACCCACCTGACCCAACGAGAAATCATCCGGGGCATGGCATGCAGCACCAGAGAACACTCATCGTGCGACGTCGTAGGCTTTCCCCGGCCCCGGCGGCGACGCCGGCCGCAGCTCGCCACCGTTGAGGAAGCCGGAGTACCAGCGGGCCGAGTTCCTCGTGTACCTCGTCCTCCCCTCGGCGTTCATGTCGACGCCGCACAGCCCGAAGCGACTTTGATCGCCGAACAGGAACTCGAACACGTCAAGAAACGACCACACGAAGTACCCCCGCGCGTCCGATCCGTTCCTGCAACCAGAACAGTTCTCTCATATGCTACTCAAGATTCAAGAATCACTTGATCTAAATTGATTTTTTTTAACGGAAGAGTTTCAGTTGAATTCATACGTCGTTCCTTTCTGGATATGGCTTTGGTTGGAGTTTGTGACAGAAATTTTGATCAGGATAAAACAAAGATGGTGAAGGGGAGATGAACTCACCGGATTGACAGATAGAGAACTTCCAGGTAACCTTGCAGGAACTCTGATCTGTAGTCGTCGTCGTACTTGATCTTGCTCGGAGTTTTTGGGGCATCTGCAGCTCCTGAATCATCAAACAAGAGATCCTCATGTCCTTGATTTTTTTTGAGAGGTCAATATGTTTTGCTTTTCAGTTCATACTACACTGACAAGTATTTACAGTGTCAGCTCATCTTCAGAATGCTGCACAACAAATACTGCAAGGTCAAGGAGTACAATTCAATTGTTTCTTTTCGCACGGCGCCTACCATTTTCGTGGATCATGACCGGAGGATTACCGTACTTCAGTTTCAGGTGCTCCAGTAGTTTCTCTAGAGCCCAAGGAGCGAACTCGAAGTGGCCCTGAAACATGTTACATAAAGAAATTTACACGGCTTATATAGTTCACAAGAAAAGGAAGAGGTTTATCACAACTGAAATAATTTGCTTCCCTGCTTCTTCATACCTTTTGAATGTCTTCAATTGGATCTAAATCCAGACAAGAAAATGTTACATAAGTCAAACTGAATTACTCTATACGAGTAGAGCAACCTTAGAAATTAACAGAATGGAGATACTAGCCTAGAGTTCATTTGGAAGAGGAAGTTAAACTGGAATTGCAGTTGCTTTAATTACTTGCAATGGCGGCTGCATCGGCGTAATAGTCCCTCTGTTCCAGATTGAAGGTGCTCTCATCAGCTCGTGCGCGAACAACGAGATAGTGATTGAAGCCGATGAAGTCGAATGATTCACATACTTTCCTCGACTGTTCGACCGTTAAAGCAGGCAATCGTGCGCCTACTCTGCTCCTCATTACCGGAGGGTAGTCCCCATACACCAAAGGATGCATAAACCTGTTCAGAGAGGCATGAGTTCTTATTGCTCGCATGCACAAATTAGAATTCAAATTAATGATATTATGCCCAGCCACTACTGTTAAGTACTAACCATCCAATATGGAAGTCATTCATCCTCATTGCAGCAGCTGCATCCTGTGATGTATTACTAGCAGGCTCATGCCACCATCCCAACAGAGTAATTCCTATCTGTCCTCTTTGATTTGCCTACGGAATGACCATTGCATGTTCGTATTTTAAATCGAGTAACATCCAGTTATCAGTCTATGTTAGGTAGGGAAGAGAGTGGTATACTGATATGAGACCTGGTACTTGTTTCTATACAGAGACACTGCTGAGGCATGTGCAAGTAGGAGATGGTGAGCAGCTATGTATGGCTCCGTCGTAGAGTTTCCTCCGGTGCAGTTTGTGCCGAAGGGGTAGGAGCAGCGCCGCGGTGGCAATAAGCCGGAATCGAAGCCGCCTATAGTTTCTATGTTTGGCTCATTGACAGTGACCCAGTGCTTCACCCTGTTCCCGAAGTTCTTGAAGCAGACGTCGGCGTATGCGGTATAATCATCTCTGCATCACGCATTAAAATAAAGAACATCTGAAAGTCTGAGTATCTATTTTCAGTCTTGATTTGCAGATGTCAAATTGTGCCAAAGGTTGGCCTCTACGCACTTACATGAACCTGGGGCTCAGCAATCCATTGTATTCATCCTGAAGGGACTGAGGAAGATCGAAATGGTAAATTGTGACGTGAGGTTGTATCCCTGCAAGACATAGCAGGAAATGTTGGTTAGCCAAGATTGAGTTAATAACATGTCCATGCATGATTTTCAATCTCGCAACAAGGGAAAAAGGTTGCCACGGCGCCATGTCCATGCCATTTTCAGATAAAAATCTTTACCATGCCGTATCAGCTCATCTATTAAGTTGTTGTAGTACTCCAAGCCCTTTGGATTGATCTCTCCTCTTCCATCTGCACGGTGTGATATTCAGTATCAAAAGAATTTAGAGATGTACTCAACTACTCTATTCGTACCTGGAATAAGCCGGGGCCATGCAATGGAGAACCTGTACGCGTCTAGACCCATCTCATTCATAAGCTTTACATCATCCTATTTTCAAAAGAAAAATTGAAGTTGTTCTGTCAGGACCTGTCCTTCTTCTATGTTTTTTCTTCTAACTAGTTGGTACTACATCTCAATGATAACCTTGTAATGATGATACTGATCTGCTGCAACATCCCCGGTAGAGTTATCGTAAGTGTAACCTGTTACCATGCCATCACAAGATATGTTTTGCAGGTGTTGAATTGGGTAAAGAATTATGATGAGTATAACTCAGCTGAATTGACCTTGATGAGTGAAGGTGTCCCAAATGCTGGGCTTCCTTCCACCTTCTGCCGCCGCCCCTTCCACCTAAGGTATCTAAAGGATTAGTTCTTGCAACATTAGCACAACCAGTACGATCGGTGTCTATGGAGTTGGTGGTTTCATACCCTTGAGAGCCAAAATTCGCCTTACATAACTTTGGCAACCTTGACTAATTAATTTCGCCTACCGTTTCATCTGATACCAAAATTTGGGTAACATTGTGTTCTATTTTCCCCTCCATTTCATTCCAGAGCTCAACTTGGTCAGAACATGGGCAACTGATTTGTTCTTTTTTCGAGAACCTCGAAGGGGCAGGGAGTTCCTGTGACTCATATAGAAGAATAGGATTTGCCCTGTTTATAAGGGCAACCGATTTGGCTTGTGCGGAGGCATGGACTTGCACAACAGTTCTAGTGCAAGACAACCCTATTTCTTCTCTCAAAAGAAAAAGACACCCCTATTTCTCTATATAATCTTTGAGCAAGAGGCATGAGCCTCCGATTTCCATTATCATGGTGACCTACGACTAAATCTGTCTTGCAGAGACAGAGACAGAGAGAGCAGTAGTAGAGGTGGAGTGCCTAACCTGGTAGGCGGAGGTGCCTGCACCAAAGATGAACCCTCGGGAAAGTCATGGCGGGTGAGCGCAGAGGCGTCTCTCGGCAAGGCAGCGAGGTGGAGGAGGACGAGGAGGAAGAAGAGCCGCAGCGCCATCTCCATGTCTGTGTTTGGAACACCTGAGGCAACCCTTGATTAATCTTTTCTTAAGTCAAACCACTGATTAATCATTTAAAAGGGCCGCGTGAAACGCCAGCTTAATGGAGGCTGGTGGCTAGTGCTCTGTTTAAGTTAGCCACGTCGCTGCGCCGAGTGGACCGGTGGCTCCTGTAGACTTACGTCTTTGTTCCTCCTGACAGCGACAGATCAGGAGGGAAAATGAAATCACTATCTTGACCTTGTCCTCGGCGTTTGCCGTTAAGTACCCTAGAACAGATATCCCGGAATCCAGAGGCATGAACGCCAGCTTCGCGTTTGCCGTTAAGTACCCTAGAACAGATATCCCGGAATCCAGAGGCATGAACGCCAGCTTCCCAGCGAAGCTGGCGTTTGTTCGCTGGCGTTCGTGGGGCAAAGCCAAACATCACCCCGCGACGGGCTCGGCAGGCGGCACGTGTCCGCTATCGCGCTCACCGGCCGCTATCAAATATCGAACACGTGCCGCCTGCCGAGGCTGTCGCGGGGTCATTTTTAGATTTGCGTTCGTCGCTGGGCTAATTTTGCCATTGATCGCGGTCGGGGAGCTATTTATGCCATTTTGCCGGCGTTCGTTCGCTGGCGTTAGCACCAGACATGCATGTGCATGCATGAAGCGACGATGTTTGGGTCAGAATCCACGTACGCAGTTCAGTTCAGCTCCGTGCCTGGCATGCCAAGTTGCCATATTCTATCAAAAGTGTTGGCATATTCTATCAAAAGTTTTGTTTTTTACTGCGGTTCTTATTTTTACCTGGCCAAGGTGCATTTGGAGATCAAACAAACTGTGGTGATGACCAAAGAATCGTGAGATCAGAGCTGCATATAAGTTGATATACATATACAGTCACTACTGTCTTTCCCAATTTAAATTTGCCCCATCACACATAGTTTCCTGCTTCCACCTCTGCTACATGATGCAGTTCCAGCCACTTATCTTAACTTATCTTAATCTCTCAAGATGTTTGAGACTTAGTACATTATTGCACATTTGCCAGCGTCCTCGGCGTTTGGCTAACCGGGGAAACGCCAGCGATCATGGCATTCGGTACTTCGCCACGTCAGCGAGGTCAGCGCGAATGGCGGATCGTGGACCGGGGCCGAACGCCATTGACCGTAGCGTTAGCTCACCCAGTCACACGCTACGGTAGGTGGCGTTAGCCAAAAGGGTTCCGAACTAGGGTCATTTCGTGGTGAAGTATCCAGAAAAGGTCAAAATAGTGATTTCTGCCGGAAAATGCTAACGAGTTCACGAGTGAGAGCTGGTGCCTGCGGTACGTCGCCCCCTCCCGGTGTAGGCCGCCGCTGCATCTTCCTCCTCTGCCTCCACCGTGTCCTCCGAGGTCGACCTCCGCGTCGTCATGTACGGTCGTCGCCTAGGTCCTCTTAGGACACAGCGAGGAGACGGAAGAGGCAGAGTTAGAGCGGATATACATTAGGACTCCGTTTTTTAGGCTTTTGCTGTGAGGATTTCATTTGATTCATTGATCCCCACGGCATGAAGATTGACGGGATCTTGATCTTAGCGATGACAACGGCTCAGCGGCGAAGGCCGCGAAGATTGCGTCGTCGGAAGCTACGACATAGCACATCCATTTCTAGCCTTCCTTGTGTTCACTACTGATTTGTTTGTTGGTATAGTTGGGATTACATGCATCTACAACTACAAGAGCATCAGAGGGGAGTGCAGTGTTGTTCACAAACTTGATCTTCCATGCTTCCATGGAGTTGGATGCTGGGCTCGAGGCCAAATAGGTGGTGAATTGAGCCTCATCTCGAACATATTTGCACTCTAACCCATCTTTTGTTGATTCAGTGGTTACATTATGAAATATGAAATGATGTTACAGTTTCTCACTTGTTTTTGAACTCTTGATATTATGCACGAAAGCATCACCAGGCCTACTCCCTCTGTCTCCTTCCCCCTCCTTCTCTTCACATTCCTTCGTCCATGTGCTTGCTCCACCCACTCAGTCCAATCTATCCTGATATGGGCTGCGCCGCGCTCCAGCGACACCTATGATAATGCCGCTGCAACAAGGTCACCTCGGCCCGTACACTGTCACTGCGGCCTATCAATCTGCACTAAATGCCCCTGTTGTAACTGCACTGCCCACTACTCATGAGCCGATACACCAAGACCATGCCACCTCACCTCCAGCGCTTTCCCTCGCAACGCAAAGGCCCCCACATGGTAGTCTCGCCCCAGCCACTAGACACCTACACCCCTACCCCTACGATAGAGTTGCTCGTGCTCCCTGCATGAACGATCCGTCCTCTCCAAGAGCATCCACAGCATATGCAATAAAAAGATGATTAAGATAATCTTTCCAACATGCATCGAGTCCACACACTGCACAGATGAGTGTCCAAAGGAGAGAGAGTAGAACCGGTATTTCAGATAAAAAATATTTTACCAAAGTGACAGTTGTATGTGGCCGTTACTCAGATTCTATCAAGAAGTGAGAAAATACAATGCTTAATTGCTTAAGGCTGGTTGAAGAAGATTACATAATGCAGTGTTTTGACTAAGGTTATATTGGATCTATGTGTCAGGATAGACACCCTAAAAACTGAATAAACGTTGAGGATGTCTAATAACCCTACCCCGTCTTCTCCGGCTATAGAAACAGGTATTGTCCTCCTGCCACCAGCCTGCCCCTCCCGCCATCTCCTATCGAGATGTTCCCCTCTCTTCTGCCAAATAGATTCCCCTCCCGCCCTATAAATCCTCACAGAGGGCGCCCCTCAATCTTCACCGTAGACACCACCCACACAAAACCTCTACCAAACGGTGCTTCGACTGCCTTGGCTCTAACCACATCATTGAGGATTGCAAGAACCCCTTCCGGTGCATGCGCTGCTTACGCTCTGGCCACCGCTCATTACGCTTAGGTGCAAATATATGTCCATGTTGAGAAAGGACGATCGAATATAAGGGCATGTCACATATTAATGAATTAAGTTTTTGAAACTCTACTGCTAATATTATTCAGCGCGAGAAGTTGCTGAATTTTTTCTTCTCAAGGATTTGGACTCCTTTTTTTAGAGGAAAGGATCTGAGGGCCCCCCTGTACACCGGTTGTTGCGGGCGTTACCATCCTGTCGCTCAGGCGGGCCAAGGATATACGGCCCATTAGTGATGTCGCTGCTTCCCTTGTTTCATTTCTCCCGCGGGCTGCGGCGTATGTTGAGTAGCTCGCTGTGTGCCCGATCGTAAGATGTTTTAGTCAGTAGGATGCGTTTCTTCGCATGTGTATATTGAAAAATTCAAAAACCCATTGTTTCTAAAGTAGGTATCCATATCTAAAGTAGGATGCATTTCTAAAGCGGAACATATGGTGTCCGCACCTAGCTCACGCTAGGAGCAAACGATTCGCCGCCCAGGAGGCAACTAAATGGCCGCTCTATTAGGCTAGCCTATCTACTCCATTCTAATTTTTTAAATAAAATTTAGAAAATATAGAAATATAATTTTTAAATTACAAATAGTAAAAAATTGAATTTTTATAAATGAATTTTCTATAAATATTTTGTATAAAAATAAATTTTAAAAAATGTTCATGCGTATCAAATAAAATATTCATGCAACACGTGAATTTTTTTTGATAAATTAAAATGTTTGGTACAAAAAAATAATTTGAATATGTTTCACCAAAAAATGTTTGTGTATGTATTTAGGAAATTCATCTAACTCGTTCAAAATGTTTCATATTCCATAGACGAACATAATAAATTAACTTGTGTTAAAATTTTCTTTTCGTGTCAAAACAAAAAATTACTCTTAAACCAAATCATATGTACTAGCAAATGAAAAAACTATTAGTTGATGTATTGATCAAATATCTATTGGTGATAAACATAAAAAACTACAAATAAAAATAAAACAAGAAAACAAGAAAAAAAATAAGAAAACGAAAAATAAGAAGTAACAGCGAAATAAAAGAAACGTAAAACAGAAAATATAAAGACAGAACCGAAAAGAAAAGAAAGCTAAAAAAAAAGAAAAACAGAAAGTAAAGAAAGAAACACTAGGAATGAAGGGTATGCAGAAGATGGTTAGCTCTCGCAATGTGCGAGAATTAGGATTTTCTGAGGATCTAGATTTCGAAAACCCTTCTAGGTTAGCTCCCGTAACGGGCGAGAATTAGGATTTCCAGAGGATCTGGATTTCTAAAACCTTTTTGGTTACACTAGGCTAATTTTGTTTTTCAGGCCCAATAACATGCGCCTAGATCATGGTCAGGACCACCTTTTAAAAGCTGGACCAGCCTAAGCAAAATTCTTTGCAGTATCTGTTATCGTAAAACCTCTAAAAAAAATCTTTTATCGTGAACTACTGCTAAAAGGTTATGAACTCTCGTGTTCTGACATCCGGGGAGACGTCTTGTTCGAACGGCTATAGAGCCATTGATTTCCCCTTCCATTCAGCAGCAGATCTCCTTTCTACTGAATCAACAATGTAACTCTCAAAAAATTACAGCATAACGCCATGCATATCCCAACCGTAGTTGTAATTGATGCCATATTACTCATCCATAACCCCTCCTCCATTGTTCTCGATTGGCCTGGTATCGGCAGCTCCCGAGCGATGCAATGCAGCCAACGACTCCTAATCGGTGCCGCCACCTCCTCCATCCGCCCCTAGTGCCATCCTCCATTCATCTGAAGTGGCGAGACGGCAGCTCACAAGCGGCGGCTCCTCCCGACTGTTGCGGAGGACGGTGACTCTTCCACACGTCGATGCTTGCTCCTCAATGATGTCCCTTCCCTCCACTTCGTCTTCAGCACAGACGCCGGCATCGGCCTCACCGAATGCGTGCGCCGTAGTGTTTCGTTGTCGATTCCTTCTCGCTTCATCTTCTCCGCGTGCTCAGAGAGGAAGAAGTCGCCCCACGGGGCGTTGGCTCCTGCATCTCTGTCGGCGACCTCGTCAGTTGTGGCGATGAGAGGGTGTTGTATACGATCAAATTTTTTGTTGCCGCCGAAGATGAATAGTGTTGCATACAGTGTGATTTTGTTGTACATGTTATTATTACAATATGTTTTTTGTTTTTGTTGTGGTAAGAGTTTGGAATTGTTTCTTATATTGGGTAGTTTTGTTGTAAGCACTATGACTCTAGTCCTAATGCTTGACGATTATTTGTATTGTATAAATATGTTGATTTTATTGCCAAGGCATAAAAAATTATTGCAACACCACAAATTATTTGTTACAATGTTCTATGCAAGATTTATTGATCTTGTTACACAGGTGCACCTCCTATGTTTTGATCACCGAAATGATTGGTTTCATATAATATACTTTTTTGTTTACATCATTTTTACGTATGTTGTGATGTATTTTAAGACAAACGATCAAAATATTGTATTTGGCTTATATTTAAGTGGCATAAACAACCTTTATTTTTCCACAAAAAAACAACCTTTATTTGTTTTCATTGTTTTATAAATTTGTTTGAGTACAACATGTGCACGTGTTATAACATGAAAACAAATTTATTGTTCAACTAGAAAATTTTGGGATTTTAAAAGCGAAAACAAATATGCTGTTGAGGATGGGATGATAATTTAGAAGAGAAAACCAAGATTATTAATTGAGTTAGAAAAATAGTTAAAAAGCAAATCTAAAGTAGCTATCCAACACTTCACGTAATCAGGATCCAACGGAAACGCGGCAGACCGATTCACCAAAGGTTCCTCCTTAACCTACCACTAGCGTCCCAGCGGTATTTCATCAAGTCCGTCCATTTCCAAACGCACGGCTGGCGTCTCCCTACGAGTGTCCTGGTGAGAGGAGAGGCGCCGATGTGATGTCACCCGACCAATAGGAATCGCCAGAACACGGAGTCACGGGCCCACACGGGGACTCGTGTTCAAATTTCACCCTATGTAACTGCATATTCACATAAAATTATCTCATCACGTTGTAATCAAACTCCAACGGAAATACAGTATATTTCGTGTACCCAGGCAAAAGTACGCAATTACCGAATCATATAAAATTGCAGAGACCCACCCCGGCATCTCGAAAATTCCAACCCCAAAAAAATCCCTCTTCCCTCCCCGCTCCGCTGCTACTCCTCCCGATCTCTCTCGTTCGTCCGTGGCCATGGCGAAGGCGAGGGCACACTCGAAGCAATCCACTCACCACCACCACGTCCTCCTCCTCTCCATTGCTCTCCTCTCTGCTCTCCTTCTCCTTCCGGTGGTGACGGCCTCCGCCGCGGTGGCGGTGGCGGCGGCGGCGGAGGGGGAGGGGGAGAACAGGTCGTCGCGCGGGGTGGCGAGGCAGTGGGCGACGGGGAAGGACGAGGGGGAACTTGCCGTCGCGGAGCGGGAGGCTGCTGGCGGTGAGTCGGTGGTGGAGGACGACTTCGCGGGTGGCTTCGGCTCCCTCGACAGCATGCTGCAGTGGGCGATCGGTACGGGAGGACCCAAACTCCCCAGATTCTACGATCAATTAGTATTCGATTTGCTGTGGAGAGTGTTAAAATGTTGGATAGCATAAGCTGTGGATTTTGGCGGCGCCTGGCATGTTGTCGCTGAGTAATAGGATTGCAACCAATTTTCCCGAGCTGTTTTTGGTTTTGGGTTTAGCTTTCGATGTTGGAACTAGAGACTAGAGTAGTTAGTATTCTGCCCATGATAATTTGTACTCCGGTTTATGGGATGAAATGTCTTGGTTTTAATGTGTAGGAACTCGCAGTTTATGGTTGCAATTGCACTGTAAGTTTGGTTGGCTTTGGGGATATGCCTGCATTTTACTGAGTTTTATCTGGTGATGCAGGGAATTCTGATCCGGGGAAGCTAAAAGAAGAGGCGGCGGATGTGCAGAAATTATCGGAGGATGAGCTGCTCAGCGGCGGATGGAGATTAAGGTGAGAAATGCTACTTCAGGATTTATACTTTCTGGCTTTGTATTATCACTATAGAATTATCCTAAGACGTTTTTTGTGTAGCTAACCTGTTGTAATGTTTGTATTGTATGCATAAACTAAGCATGATGCTTCTATTCACATCACAATCCAGTAGTGATTTTTTCTGGATTGCTCAGCTGTATTGGACGGTATCCCTAGTTGTTCAAGTGGTCCACCTATAACTACAGTTGTGTGCTTGCTGTGGTTTGGATTACCACCACATTTGCTACTATTAATAGAGAACAAACTTTGTCTGTTATTTATTGTAATATGGCTGATTTGGTCCTACGATCCTTAATCTTGGAGGACCTCACGTCACTGACATATTTTTGTTAAATATTGTAAGGTTTGCATCATTACATGCCTTTTATTGTAACTGTTATTGTAACTGTTATTGTAACTGTTATGGATCCTATAAAAGATAAAGCATTGTTTTGTAATTCTTATGCTAAATGGATAAGATGGGGCATGGATTTTGTTGGTGACTGAGTTCTATATATAGACAGGCAGCTGGTCCTCCTCTATATAGATGAAAGACAAAGCATAAGCATGCCTGCATGTTATACTGAACCTTATCATTTTTCTTGCAGGAGTTGATGGAGAAGTTAAAGATGCCATCAGATGCTGACCTAATGAGATTGCAATTGCTGACTTAAAAAATTCTTCAATTTCACTAGAGGATCGCCAGCGTGCATTGCAAGAGCTTTTAATTCTTGTTGAGCCCATTGACAATGCCAATGGTAAATTTAAACCTTCTTGTATTAGTCCATCCATATATGGGTTACTCACTGCTCTATAAATCAACCAGAATATCTGCTTGTAACTATGCATAACTGAAACATTTAACTTTTAGCGTTTAGAGTTTAGGCCAATGAAATAATGTACGGTTTTGTCATAGCCACTGTTTTAGACTTGCCGTGATTTACTGGGGTGCTCCATGCATCAAGTGTATGTGTAGTGTAGTTTGCTAGTTTTTTGTTAAAAAAAAAGAGCCAACACTGGATGCAACAAAGTTAGAGTTGTGCATGTGAATTTTTTGTAAGATTTTCTGAAACTGTATCTTGTTTCATGCATCTGTGACCAGACCTTGACAAAATTGGCGGCCTTGTTCCTGTTATTCAAGATCTTAATAATGCAAATGAAGAAATACGGACCATCTCTGCATGGATCCTGGGTACAGCCAGTCAGAATAATGCCGTTGTCCAAAACCAGGTAATGCCATTAATCATACACAAAGGAGCATTTGATTCCAATGCTGTGATCTTGTGTCTGCAGAGTATCCGTTTCGTTATAATTAATAATTTTATGTGGACTTTGGGAGCAAATGTTCTTCTCTAGTGAGCCAAAATTTTGGTTCTTATGCTGTTCAAATGCATCAACCAATGCCACTATATTTATTTTTTAAACTTAATTGTGTATGCTTGAAAATGATGCTACCTGTATTACATTTCACCATTTCTATATCAGTGTATTTTTTCTTTTCATGTTTGTATTGATAGTCAATAGTGGATGCCATTTTGTTAAGAGTCGTTTCCCTTGTGTGTTCCCCCTAAGAGAAAGAGGTGCCTCTTGTTGCAAGTACTTGTTATCATTATTTTCTGTCCTAGCCATGTAGTATGAGCTGACTGTTTATTTCTTGGCTAGATCCTTGGTTATGGAGCTTTGGCAAGATTAGTGAAGATGGGCTATTCCACTTCTACAGAAGAAGCTGCGAAGGCAATGTATGCTATATCTGCTTTGATTAGAGACAATGTACATGGTCAAGAGGCATTCCATTCGGAGAATGGGAATACAATGTTGCAGGTAGTGAAAATCATGTCTTGGGAATACAGGCATATCATTGGTTCAACTGTGATAAATTTTGCCCTTTTTGCAGCACATATTGGCAAGCAGTAGTATTGATGTTCGGCTTCAGAGAAGGCAGTGTTTTTAATAACAGATCTAGCAGACTTTCAGCTAAACTCTGGAAACTCGGGGCTTGCTTTTTTGAGTGAACGCCTTTTTCTAAAGTTAATGGTTGATCTGTTATCAAGGTTTGACCTTGACCTTCAAGAAAAGGTATGATCAGAGTTGCCTCCAGTTCTGTACTGTCATTTTGGTTAGCATTGCTTACCAGTTATAGTCTGAAATTTTGTGTGCTGAAATTTTGTGACAGTTGTTCTTGTGTTTACTTGTCATTTAATGCATGCATATGAAATTTTTTTTTGCAATGCAATTTATGCTGTTTGTCTGTAAGCACTAAGCACTTAGCAAGAAAGTTCTAGAGATATAATATGTTGCTAGCCCAGAGATGGAAGTAATGACTATTGACTACTGCACTTAACAAGATTCCTGAATGCCAGTAACATCTACCTGTTACATGTTTGATCGATATTTGATTTTATTCAGGTTTTGTTGGCCATTAGGAGTCTACTGAAGCTTCCATCAACTGATGCAGTAGATTTGGAGTCATGTGGCCTCGATAATGTACTGTACAGACTAGGGGTGCAGCTAGAGGAGTTGCCATCAGAGGAGCAGAAAGAGTACGCTGGGGAGGTTGATGACCTCCGGAGAGAAGTCCAAATGCTCTTCCACCAGAAGCTCAAGCAGGTAAACTGGCGTCCTTGTGCAGTTGTGACTTCACCTTGAGGTTCGGCAACTATCTGGTTAACTTGCGTTTCTTGTGTTTATCACCAGCAGGGTACAACTACCGCAACATGATACTTGGCTGAACTCAAGGATAGAGCCGTTTTGGATACGCTGCTCAGTTGAATTGAGCCCCTTATTTTTGTCGGAGGGTATAGTTAGATGGCCGCTTTGTGCTTTTTCTTGCAGTAATGAGAATCATTAGATGGAACATTAATAATAATTTTATATATGGTGGCATACTGTTGTAGGATTTGTGGGAACGATAGGTTAGACACTTAACTATGACTCCCTCTCTGCGAAACTAATTATGATCCTTTCATCATTCCCTGTTCTGTAATATAAGCACTCAGTGGAACATTTTCTTTTGTCTTGCGCTGTTATCTCCCTTTTGAGATCATGCTGTATTGGACTTGTGTTGATCACAAACATCACGTCACTGGTTTTGCGACTGACCTGACGACATATCGGACCAAATGCTGCACCGTTTTGTCGGAGCCCGAGTAATCACGGCGGCACGGGCACGGTCATGTTCACACGTGCGGTGGGATCGGCTCATCGGCGTGTGAATGGGCAGTAGTCCTACATGTCCGCACGGGAAAGCCCATGGCGCTAGCCGCAGTCGGCAACTATCATACGTGTGTGACCGTGCTAGAATTTTGCAAATTTGGTACTCTGTGATTGTGTCCCTGGTCTTCTGGGATTTCTCGTGCTACCTGCTGTAAATGTTTGGCTGGAAAGCTGAGATCATTGCAGAGAGCTGAATCCTACGTGATATAGCTGAGCTTGCCACTGTGACCTGGCATTTCCAGCAGTTGAATAATCGGATTCAGATAAGGCAGTACCTCTTCCGGTCTGCTTTTAGCGCGAGTTTTATCAGGACTGTGATATTCGCTCCAACCATCGCCGGCTTCCTCCTGCAAGTAGCAAGCACATGCGGAGCGGATCGATGGACAGATAGGTTGGCGTGGCCTTATCATCGCCGATCCATATCCATATCCAACCATGCCCCCGGCCGCGCGCCGCCTCTCGCGGCAGGCAGCGCCGTGGTCCGTGGACCGGAACCTTTCCCCCGTGAACACCATAGATAGACACGAGGAAACCCCCTAGGGCGGCATATCCCTCACCAACTCCGCGCGCCGCGCGCAACGCGCAGCTCCACGCTGCGCTCTGCAGCAGCCTCGCGGGGGGCTAGTTGCAGGGCGCGGCGCGATCCCACCATACATCCCCCGCAGCCCCAAACCGCCCCCGAAAACTCGGTCCTTTCCTCCTCCTCCTCGCCCCGTCGCGCGGTCACACGGTCTCACACCCTCTCCCTGCCACGAGGCCTGGTAGGTAGCTTGGCTACTGCTCCGCGGCTCCGCGCAATCCACCTGCCCGCAGCCGCTCTCCTCGCTGGCCAATTTCCCACTCCCACCCCTCCAAAACCCGTCCTTTTCTACTCCTCCCCCTCCACACCTCCACTCCCCACCCACATCTTGTCCTCCTCCTCCTCCTCCTCCTCCTCCCCCCTGCGACCGCGCACGAGCACACGCGCGCGCATTCCCAGGTCAAACCAAACCGCCGTGATGGAGGCCACGGCGGCCACGGCGGTCCTCTCCTTCTCCGCGGCGCCCTTCTCCGCCGCGAGGAAGAACTCGCTGGGCTGCGCGCCCTCGCGGCGGCGACGGGTGTCCGTGGTGGCGAGGATGGAGGGGGGCGGCGGGATGGGAAAGGGGGTGCCCACGACCAACTACGTGGTGCCGCTCGACAAGGCCACGGGGTTGACGCGGCCGCTGGTGGAGATCCTGCGGGACCTCAACAAGCGCGTCCCCGACAAGATCATCGACCCCGACACCAACACCGTCCCCTGGTGAGTCATGGCTGCGTTGCGCGGCCCCTCCGAACCCCGGCCATCTCGTCTGCTGACTGAGTGATTGTTTGATCGCGTTGATCTATTCCGGGTCGTGCTGCTGTTGTCATCATGGTCACTACTCACTAGGTGTTGGTTCTAGACACGGACGCAACGCATGATCCGCCACCGGGGGAGGATTGGGCCTAGTAAAGTTATCAGTTATTCCATTTGATAGTTAAAATGTGTTTCAGAGATTCGTGGGAATTTAACAGAGGGATAGTTTGGCTAGATTAGTCGTTGCGGTTTGCGAGCTAAAGGTGCTATCTTGTTTTTTTGTGTGTTAATTTTGCAGCTACCATCTCTTCCTTCTGTAGTTGTTTAGCATCTGGATTGAATTAGTGAGATTGGACGCCGAATAAAATGGCCCTGGACCAACGTATTTGGTGGCATAGCTTTGTATTGGATAGATACTTTATGATAGCTCATTGAAGTTCCACCTGTGACAATATTCAATTCATTATTCTACCCTCCAAACAAGATCCAACTAAGTACACATTCCATCAGTTAGATTGGTGAGACGACTGATGAGTGTATGAAGTTGGCCTGGTTTGCATGATTTCATCTATCCGAGTCGACAGCTGTTTGTTGGTGTAAAATAAAATGATTTGAGGTAGTAGCTTATGCATTAAGTTGACCAGAATTTATCGATCAAATAGTTTAATGTTCTGCAATTTAGGTTGTTGCTGCCATGTTGGTAGGTCTCGAACATCCGCTAGATGGGAAAGTTGATTGAGCAACTTGTCTCCTGCTTCAACCTTTGTTCAGAAAAGATATATGAAGTCGTTGTCAATTATTGGTGTGTTGATTAAGTTATGCATTTCAGACGAGGTCAAAGGTTGGACAGTTCTTTTAGTCTAAAAAGAGGAAGAATTATCTGTAAGATCATGCGAGCTATATGGTTCTGTGTATGCTGTCATATCATCCTTTTAAAACTTTTAAAACCAGCATACCCATGTTGCTTTAAAATGAATGTTGTGGTGGTGGTGGTGGGCAGGGTTGAAACAATAAATCACCTTGATATAAGCTATCATAGTCGGTTGGTTTGGCGGCGATCCGAGGTTAAATAGTAGGAGAGTATAGTGCAACTCAAGTATGAGTTACTCATGGCATCTTCCTCCTCTTGTTAGGAGAGAGCGACATGTCTACCTATCTGCAGATCTCTTAATCTAAAAATACAACTACGCTTTGCAGAGGGATAAAAGATTGTTGCTATCTAGATTCGTTAATTTTGAAGCTAGTCCTGTCCACTCATTCACAAGATTACATTATATAATTTTCTTCTGCCTTGGGTTGGATTTGTTGGATGAATAGTGGAATAATTGACAGTGCTCCTAGTCTTTTGATAAGAAAGGCTGTAATGTCAAGCTGACGATGAATTACTTTGGATTGAGTGAACCTTTTTAAAAGACAGATTCAGTGGAAGTAAGCCTGATAAACATTAACACACAATATCATTCATTGACAATAATTTGTACAGACATAACTAGGACTTCTACTATGACTACTTTTTTATGAGGTTTGATAGAGGAACATGTGGGTGATACCTTTCTCCTTACAGAATCTTTCTTGATCTCTGATTGTGCAGGTACCATGCCAACAGAATGCTGAGCTTTTATGCACCAGGTGATTTCTCCTTAAAATTACAAACTATTTTATGATTTCTTCCTCTGTGATCAAATTAAGTTTTCTTTTCTGGTAGATGCCTGACTCTACTGTATTTATATTAAACTCACCCTGGTGCTTCCAGATTTGTTTCAATACTACTTTTGTTCCTAGTCTGTATTTGGATGCATGCCCTTATTTATGTCCTCACAAATTTTATATTAACCGATATCAACTTATCAAGTATACACGACCAGCTTATACCATGCCATACCTGTTAGGATGTTATACAGAAACAGAAAGAAGGTGCCATGTTATAGCTGCTAAAAGTTTTTAGTCTCGCTATGTTGGATATTTGAACTATTGTGATCACACATCAACACTTGAAGATACCCAAATAGAAAATAGAATGAAAAAAATAATACTGTGGAACATCTAATACAGAAAGCAACATGCAGTGTAAAGAGAAGTGATCGATGATTCCTATTTTTTCAGGTTGGTGTGGTGAAGTTCGCGATGTTATTTATTCCAACAATGGAACTGTAACTGTGGTCTATCGAGTGATTCTGAAAGGAACGGATGGAGAGGTACCAGTTCTCCTTTTTCTGCAGAAGTAAAATGTGTTTACTATGCATTTCTGCATTAATCATTTTCGAATGCCAATTTATTGAACAAACATAGAGTGGAAATCATTGAAGTAATAAATGGAGAGTTGAGCCAACTGTACCAACTCTTATATAGTTGATTTTCTTTCCTGTACTCCTCTTGCAATTCAACGTAATACTCATATCTGCATGGTGTAGGCATTCAGAGATGCCACGGGCACAGCAGCAGTACACGAGGGACGTAGCGACGACGCTGTTGCGGCTGCAGAGGAAGCAGCATTCAGCAAGGCCTGCGCACGGTTTGGTTTTGGCCTGTACCTGTACCACCACCACCAGGATGAGATTCCATAGGGAGGACGGTGGCTTTGAGGTTCATCCTGCAGTGGAGCTGGTCATAACGTGGGTAGGAACGCCCTTGGAGTACTTCGTGTCTCGAGAAATTTTCACACCTTGAGTTGTGCATTCCCTGGTGCTTATGCAAGAAAGCCTGTAAATTGTTTTTCTGTTATCACCTTTGTTGTTGTCGGCGTTGCCCGGCAAAATTTATCCAGTTAGAGAAAAGGAGAATAACTTAGCTGCTGTATTTTCTGCCTTATGTTGGTATATTAGTTTCTGGAGTTGTAATTTTATTTCTGTTGTTGCTATTTTGTTCTTACTAATAACAGCCTACTTCAGGACTACATTGGTCGTTTCACCAGCCAAATTGACATGAATTGTACGAAGCACTATTTTTGTTGCCAATCTTATTACATAAAACCATGTAATTTGCGATTAGTCTCATTTTGCTTCAGCTATGTGACACTATTTCTTTATAACTAGATGAGCAATCATAGTGTTTTAAGGGTAGATTGGAGTGTTGTCGAACTTGTACGGACAAATAGATGGCCTCTTTTTGACAAACTATTGTATCGCTGCTTCACGTAGTGAGTGCTGGGAGTTGACGGAGATGCTGTGGGTAGATGTGAGAGAGAGAGAGAGAGAGAGAGAGAGAGAGAGAGAGAGAAATATTTTGGGAAAATTTGTGAAACACCAGTACAAAAGTCCTGCCCTTTTTTCTTTTGTAATTTTAAACGTACTCGTATTTGACTTTTGTTGGCGCCATCAGGTTTTCTCCCCATAGGCTAAGATCTGAGACAGGTTTAGACGACGGGTTTTATGATGGTGCGTCAAACCCGAATTTTATTTATTTATTAGTGAGGTATTACAAACAATAATTTTATTTGACATCACGCATTCGTACACACAACGAAAATAATATTATAAGACAAATAAATTTTTTTACCATAATGATACGTCTCTTAGTACGTTATTTTTAATTTAACATCAAAATAAATTTAGGCGTGCGCTTATTAATCTTGCAAACATTTCCGAAAAAGAAAAGGCGGAGCCTCTACCACAACCGGGATATGCAGGTAGGCCGTCGGTTCGGCCCATCTAGAACATTCTGGCCGTCCTGAGAACCGAACAGTCCACACAAAACCGACGCGCAAGCGCACGCGTACATAAACGAAAGCGAGCCCAACCAAACCGATCCAACCCGCAGCTGCAACGAGACGCAACCAGAACCGAATCGGTATCGCGTGCGTTCCGGAGTCCCCGAAACCATTCACGAGTCTTCTTCTTCTCCGTTCCGGCGATCGGCGAAGGCGCGGCGTAGGGAGGTCGGAGCAGGACCGGACCGAGTCCCTAGAGATGGCGGAGAACCCGCAGCTGTTCGGGAACGGGATGCCGGTGCCCTTCTACGGCGAGATGTTCGTCCTCGCCCGCGACGGCGTCGAGTTCCACGTCGACAAGATCCCCTCGTACGTGCCCCTCTTCTCCCCCTCTACCATTCCCACCTGCATCAACTTTCGTGATTATTTTGCCGCGCCGAAATGGATCGGCTCTGTTTGGTCGGGTTTGCGATCTAGCGAGCGATTACGCTCTTTGGATGGGGATTTTATCTAGGGATTGCGTTGGGTTCGGATTCGTTGAAGAGGGCGCGAGTTTTCGGAATTACTCCATATATAGAATTCCCGGTGGTGCGGGCAGGACGAAATTGAGCCCTCGGCAGGGGAAATTTTGCAGGCCATGGTTACCGCTGGCACATGTCGCCTTGCAACTATCTCAATATGCTTGTATTCATCCTTATGCTTTGTGAGGAATAAGGATTGCAAAGTGGAGAGGATTGAATATATATGTGTGGGGTGGCATGGCTTTCTTCTACACACTAGTTTAGAATTTGGAACACCAGGTGGGAACTGTTAGATGAGAAAAAGGGAAACAATGTTAAGTCTTGCGTGGGTTGGGATTTGGGAGCGAAGTACAGAACCTTGAAATTTTCTGTTACAAAATACACGCGGTTGTGAAGGCTTTTGCTTATGTTCGTCTTCAAAATGTGTCTCATTGATCGCTGCTTTGGAAAAAAAGAACTGGCTGTATACTATCCGTCTCTCATTGCTGCTTCGCCTGTTCGCAGAGCTCCTGGTGGTCACGTGAAACAAAGGGCACGATTTACCTGTCTAATATAAGGATGGTGTTTGTTGCGAGCAAGCCTGTTGGAAACTTCTTTGCTTTTGATATGCCCCTGGTGAGTAACTGCATTCTGAAAGTTGTCTCGGCCTAATTCCTATTGCCTCTGATAGGGACAATCGTTGGCAGTTTCATAATAATTCATTATGATAGCATGAAGAAATCTCAATGCTCTTACATGGCTAACTGTTTGCAGTTGTACGTGCACGGTGAGAAATTTAATCAGCCGATATTCCACTGCAACAATATTTCTGGGTTCGTCGAGCCGGTGAGTACCACAGAACATTTGATTATAGGACTAGAAAATACTTGTACGTCTGACATTCCTCACAAGACAGAAAACACTAACCTTGGAAGTTCCAATTTCAATACAGGTTGTTCCAGAGAGCCAAAACAGGGCTTTGTACTCGACCCACACCTTCAAGATCTTGTTCAAGGATGGTGGCTGTGGTACTTTTGTTCCTCTCTTTCTTAACCTGATCACATCCGTGCGACGCTACAATCAGTTTGAAGCCCAGTCTGCTGCCGCACCACGTGTGGACCCTCTGCAAGCTGCGCAGACTCCTGTTGATGATATGATGCGTCATGCGTGAGTGCACAATCTGATATTTTCTTATATCCTGGTTTAGCTATTGTTCTGTTGTAAACTCATGCCACTCGACATTTACAGGTACGTTGATCCACACGATCCTACCAAGATTTTCCTCCAGCAACCTGCACCAGAATCCCAGCTGAGGAGGAGAAACTACCATGGCCCTGCTGATAACGCATAGTGATGCTTTGTCTTGATTGCGAAGTCGATATGGTCGATGATCTATCTGGTGTATACGAGCATGTGCATTTTCTGCCCTTCGGTTCTTATCGTCTCTGACTTGTGTGCGCGTGCGATGAAGAATGGTATAATCTTGGACAATTGTATATGTAGCTGTCAGATTCAGTCCAAATCCCAATAAATAATGTGCATATGCTGTTATCTGCTCGACTTTTAGTGCTGACGATGGTTGCTTCTCCTTGGTGTATGAGACTATGTTATTATTCATTGTCTTGCGAGTTATGGGAGAAAGATGATTCATTGTGTTAAGGATCTTTCCATCTTGGTGGCACAGAGGTGTGCTGGCCGAACCTCACAACAACTGAGACCATGGACTGGAATCTTAACAATTTTGCCTCGACATGTCTGTGCACTTCTTCGTTATGCTGTGCAAATCTTCAGATGCGTGCGTTCACACAACTGCATTAGTTGACAAATACAGTTTCATCAAGAGCTTGTTCACTGCTCAGTAACGATCAAACAGTGTCACACAATGAGCTGGCAGGCCACGTTAGGGTCCTGGATTAAGCAAAGCCGGGCATCTTATGTGTCGTGGGGATAATTTTGTTAAGAATAAAACCATGTGATCAAATTAGAAGAGATGCCTAAAGAGGCAACTGCCATCCCTTGTTATCTATATAAACCTCTGTAACAACAGTGCAATAATACAAGTGATTTGAGTTCATTCTCTACTCTACTCTACTTTGTTCTCTGTTACTTCTAACACGTTATCACACACGTAGATTCTCCAAAAAAAGAGCAATTTTTGCCTATGGTGACCACGACGCCCTCTTCAACACCGGCACTAGCATCAACGGGGCTTCCTCCAACACCGGTGAACATTGGCCATCACAAGAACTCCGGCCACCACATTGCTTGCGTTGTCCTGCAAGCAATCAAGAACAATAGCAGAGAAGGATCACAATCATCTCTCAACACAGAGCATTCCCGGCCATCATCTTCAACAAGAAGCAAGAACAAGAGGAAAAGAAACAAGAATAAAGAAGGAGCAAATCCGGGTAAGAATCTCAATGGCGGTGATGCAGCAGCCACCACCGGCACCTTAATCGCGGGCAGCGACATCCACCCGAACCAGCCTCAACTCGGTGCCCACGGCCTCCACGACGCGCTCCGGCGCGGCTCCAACCAGCCACGCACCGCCCTCCGACGGCGGGGGAGATCTCCCAGCGGTCGGTGTGCCCAGCGCTCGATGGCCCGGCCCCCTTCCGCAGCCCAGCGACCGCCGGAAAAAGGCAGAATTAGCCCCCCGCCGAGTGGCAATGCCGGATCTAGCCCCCGGCGGGGGGCAAATCCATTTTTGTCACCGCGATGCGCCGGGCACGTGACACGTGTCAAATTCGCGGGTCGGGCCCGCGACGGGCCGAAATCGTGCTGTGAGCCCGCGACGGGGTGGGCCGCGCCCCTGGGCCGCGACGGCAGGCCGAGCGCGCTCCTAGGCCGCGACGGCCCGCTCGTCGCGCTCCTGGAGGGCGAGGCTAGCTAACGCCACCCATCGTGGCGTGTGACTGGGTGAGCTAACGCCACAGTCAATGGCGTTCGGCCCCCGGTCCACGATCCGCCATTCGCGCTGACCTCGCTGACGTGGCGAAGTACCGAACGCCACGGTGACTGGCGTTTGCCCGGTTTTGCCAAACGCCATGGTCTCTAGCGTTAGGCCACCAAAGACTTCGAGATTGGCTTCTGTCCTCGCGAAGTGGCAGCGTCTTCTGACACCGGCGTGAACGCTAGAGCCCGTGGCGTTTGGGTGGCTAATGCTAGAGGCCGTGGCGTTTGGCAAACCGAGCAAACGCCAGTCACCGTGGCGTTCGGGATACTTCGCCCATCGCGGATGTGGGCTGCGGCCCACTCTGTCGCGGATGGGGGCCGCGGCCCACTCTGTCGCGGGCTGGGAGGCTGCAATCAGGCCGTCGCGGGCTGAGGGCGCGATTTCGGCCCGTTGCGGGCCCGATCTGCGAATTTGACACGTGTCACATGCCCAGTGCATCGCAGTGACAAAATGGATTTGCCCCCCGCCGGGGCTAGATCCAGCATTGCCACTCGGCGGGGGGCTAATTCTGCCTTTTTTTTCCGCGACCGCCTCCGCGGCGCACCGTGGCGCCGTCTCGTGCGCGTCTTCCGACGGCACCCACCCGGAGTGGCACGGCACCGGCACCGCCAGGCAACAACGGCGGTTGGCCTCCCGGCCCCGCCGCGCCACTCATCCTCGGCGGCTCGGCTCCGGCGCGCTGCAGCTCGGAGGCTTCGGTCGGCGGCTCGGCTCCGGCGCCTCTTCCTTCCCGGCGCAAGCGGCGGCATCCCCCGGCTCCCTAACGGCGTGGGGCCCGCCCACCTCCTCCATCCAACGCTGGCGGCAGCGGTTGGAGGAAACCCTAACCGCCTGGCTTAAAAAGCCTCCCAGGGGCTCGGGTGGGCCAGCCGGCCAATAGGCCAAGCAAACGGGCCTCCAGCCTGCTGGCCACCCCATGCGCGCACCCCTGGTGGGCCGAAAAGGCCGCCTGGGCTTCGGCCCAGGTTGTCTTAGCCCACCAGCGGGTAGAAAAAATAAATAAATAAATTTTGCATTGCTGTTTTGCACCTTAGCCCCTATATTTTCTAGCAATTGCAAAATAGCCCAAAGTGCAGTTAAATTAATTAGTTTGTTTGCTGTTTTCTATTGAGTTTTAAATTTCAGAAAAATATGTGAATGTAAATATGTTCATGTTCAATGTGTTTGCTTCATCGCAATCCTATAACATGTACTTTTATTTACAACTATTATAATTTTTACAATTGAAATTAATCTTCTTGCAAAATTATATGTTAATTCACCTTAATTAAGCCCAAAATGCTTACTAGCCCATTGGCTTAATTCAAGCGGAATTAATATGCAAAATTAAAAGTGATTATCTCCAATTTATATTTGTGAATCACAAAGTAAATGGACATGGAATCTACTGTATGATTACAGATTATTCCCCATTTGCTGTAAGGTCTACGTTATGTCCATATAGACATAATGATTACATTCGACATGCTCTTCCAAATATTCTAATTATAGCATAACACAAGGTAATAGAAACATGAGCATCTACTGACACTCGTCAGATTATGCTAACTATTACTACGAGATCTACACCATAATTGGTGATTATCTTCAAAAATGTTATGCTATATAACTTGAGGTCTACACTTCATATTTCAAGTCTTCACTTGAATTTTTCAAATTTTGCACAATTATTATAACATAACCATGATGATACTTTAATTTACCCACAGGTAAATTAATAAAATCTCTGGTCTTAATTTCATGTAGATCAAGATGGCCAAGAATTTGAAGAGTTGCGCTCGACGGTCACAACTATCCTACATGGACAATGGATGTTAGGTCAGCCTTGCGTCCCGTGAGATTGTGGCGGCACTCAACGCTCCCGTTGAGGGAATAAAACCGCTACCAGAAAATCAACAATATTCTGCTTTATACATTATAAGCACCATATCCATCCGGATCTCAAATCCGAGTACCTGATGAAGAAAATCCACGCACATTATGCAAGCACTTAAAACCAGATACAAACAGCAAAAAACGGTTATTCTTCCCGAAGCCACTCATGACTGGGTACAACTTCGACTTTAGGACTTTAAGTCAATTGAAGACTATAACCACGCTATTCACAAGATCTGTTCTAAGTTACGCTTCTGTGAGATAGAACCCTCTGAGGCAGATAAGATTGAAAAACCTTATCAACAATGCTTCCATCTGACCGGATCTTGCAACACCAGTACCGTGCCAAAGAATTCTAACTTTACTCTGAACTTATACATGTACTCCTACAAGCGAGAAAACATGATGAACTCACTTTGAGGAACCATCATCAGCGCAATATCGGCGCAGCCCCTCTCCCAGAGGTACATTATAACGCTCAGATAACAACAAGTTCGCTGGCTCTTCCAAGCACCAACAGCAGAACTTCAAAGGAAAGCGCAAGCGAAACTGGAAGAAAAAGCCATGTGCCATGGACAAGGAGAAAGGCATTGAAAACCAAAATTTGACAAATCTCAAGTATGTCAAAAGTGTGGATGCTACGAGCATTCCACCAAAAAGTGTCGCACCCCTCGACACCTTGTTGATCTATACCTGCAATCTGTGGGACGCAAGAAACAAGTTTAAGGATCAAAATTTGAAGCACACTTCAACATTCAAACTGACAAGTCAAAGGAAATTGGTTGTTCCACTGCAGTTCTCTCAGAACCCCAGGACAACCAGCATTTCCAACGATCCGAAGATCCGCTGAACACGGAGAACATGATTATTGAATTTGCTTTCGCATGACATGTTGGGTGACTTCGAATAAGTCCCCCCCACTCCACCAGAGTTATCATAACATCTAAATGATATTATTATGTTGTAATAAGTTAATTGCCATGTTGTCATCATATATTGTATATCACAATAATGTATCAGCACATTAGTACAAATATATATAGATTTTCATACTGGAAAAGATCAATTCTATATATAGATTTCTACGGGAGTCAATTCGATGAAAGAAGATACATGCCTTGTGGACACCTGCACCACAAACTCTATACTTAGGGAATTAAAATATTTCCACTCTTACTAAGAGAAAAGGAAAAATCTAACAATCATTGGACGCGATGATGTAATTGTTGACTCTGCTCGAGCCACAATTACTATCCTATGGGTTCTCAAGTTATAATCGATGATGCTTTATTGTATCTCGATTCAAATTGTACCTACTAAACTATAGAGATATCCGTCAGAATGGTTTCCATATCGAAACCTGTGATGACAACAAAGAGGAATATCTTTCTCTTTACCATATTCAACGGATATGGCACGCACATTCTCTCCTTATCGTCAAGATTGTACTACACATACATCAAACCCGTAGCACAAGTTGCGTATAAAATAATTTTCCAGAATGTCATTACATTCCAAACTTGGCTTACTCGCCTTGGTCATCCCGGCATGGGGATGAAACGGAAAATTATCAGCAATTCCATTGGTCATGACTCAAATGATGCTAAATTTCGACAATATTTAGATTTTATGTGCACTGCATGTGCCACAGGAAGCTAATTTTAAAGCTCGCGCACCTTAAAATCTAAACTGGACCACTCAAATTCCTTGAACACATCAAGGCGAGGCATGTCTTCTCAACCATTGACTGGGACTGTTCAGGCATTCCTTGGTTCTAATAGACACATCTACACGATGGTCTCACATGTGCCTTTATTCACATGAAACCATGCATGAGCTCATTATCCTGAACATCGAATTCAATCAATTCGAATGGACAACGCTACAGAATTATCCTCACGTGCCTTCAATCACAATTGTATGGCATTGGGATTGCAATTCAGCACTTTGTCCTATATGTCCACACTCGAAATGGTTTGGCAGAATCCCTTATCCAAAGAATTAAACTCATTACACGACCTTACTTCAGAATTGTAACTTTACCAACTTCACGTTGGAATCATGCAGTCTTACACACTGCTGACTTGGTTCAATTACGACCAAAACTGCACATCATAGTTCTTCCCCTCTATGATTAGTACGTGCAAATCCACTAAGTATTTTCCATCTGCGATAATTCGGTACATACCGATATTACCATCCCAGCATAAATCAATGGCCCCTCACAATATATTTGGGATCTATGTAAGAATAACTGTATTTTCGTCAATACCACAATCCCCTCACATGGGGAGTTATTCAAGGTCAGTATGCTGATACATGAGGACTATTTCTCGGCATTAGGGGGAGATTTCAAGTATCAAACAGAATGTCAGGAAATTAGTTGAAATGTCCAAGACATTTCTGCCTCAAATCCACGTACTCAAAGCTCTGAACTCCATGTTTAGAAAATTTGCAACACATTGCAAATAACCTGCCAAATTCATTTACTGACTATAAAGGTGTCATAAAATCCTATAATCCTGCAGTAATGCGCCGGAAAGAGTGGAGGTACCAACAAAAACCGCTCAACTCCTCGTTCAAAGTAATAGGGGGAGAAGTATGGCCACACATCAGGATTCAGCTTCCTGCAAGCAACAAAGGATATCGAGGCCTCCGAATCAGTAAATGCAAGTCAACTCTACGTTGACAGACACCTAATAGGTAGTATACACCCCGGTGGATGGGCAACCTCCACCAACCAAGCTCAATAGTGCACACAATGACTAGGACATCGGAAAACCCAGACTCGACCGCATTGGGAAACCGCGAACAGTCACCAAGGGTAAACGATACTTCCATCAACTATATATAGATTCTGGAGAAACATATAACCGGAAGTCTACAATTGTCGACATACATTTCTCAACTAGATTGCAAACAACCTTCCAAATAATTCAGATCCGAAGACCATGGCCATGGCAAAGTGTGAACAACACTCGAACTGAACTTAATCGAAGGATGCGATCCAAGTAGAAATAACCTTGCTCAATAAAAAGGAAGGTATTCACAAAAGTAATACCTACACTAGTTTTCTTCCTAAAATAGAATGAGAATAACGAGGTGGTGAGACACAGAGCAAGTTTTGTAGCACAAGGGTTTACGCAAATACCAAATCTATTCTCCAGATATGGAATCTCTTTCAGATACTTTATCTTAATGGCAGTACAAATCATCTATCTTTACAGTTAATAGATGTAGTGACCGTATCTCTTTATGTGTCACTTGATTCAGGCATATAGGTTCCCCATGGAATCACAATGTTGAATCCAAACACAAAACGCAACATATATTGTGTAAAATCAATAAGTCATTACATGGCTTAAATTAGTCGGAACATATTTGGTACAACCGACTTAGTGAATTTCTTATACAAAGGGTTACTCCTACAATGATGATTGTCCACGCGTGTTCATCAAGAAATCCTTTACAGGATTTTGCATTATCTCAGTGTATGTTGATGAACTATACATCATTGGCAACGCACAAGATATTAACGATGCACGTGATCATCTAAAGACGGAATTTGAGATGAATGATTTGGGTAATGCCAAATTTCGCTTGGGATTACAACTCAAGCACCTTCACTCATATGTTGTGGTACACCAAGCTGTCTATATCCAAAATTTATTGGAGAAATTCAATATGGACAAGATTTATCCATCCAAAACTCTCCTGGTTGTTCGATCTCTAGATGTAGAGAACGATCCTTTTTAGACCATGAGACGATGGAAATGAGATATTGGGACCCAATGTTCCATATCCTAGTGCCAGACCCAACACAATTGGTTAGGAGTCGAGAATATCTTTCGATATTTCAAGGCATGAAACATCTTGTCATATTCTTTTAATTTCAGAGAAATCTGGGCTCCAATATCATCGGATACATTGATCAGATCCCCACTATGTCAGATCACAGACAAGCTTTGTGTTCCTACTCTGTGTGATAGCCATCCCATGAAAGTCTTCTAAACAGACCCTAGTGGCTACATCCACTAATCATTCTGAAATATGAGATATCATGTGTACGTGTGTGGCTCCGTAGAATAATAAACCACATACAGCAATCATGTGGAATCGATTCTATTGAATCACCAACCATTATCTCCAAGATAATATTGCTTGTGTTGCTTAGATGCAAAAGGGTTACATAATGAGCAATATCACTATATTACCCATCTTGCAAATTAGATCATGCGGTAACCTCGCTGATTTATTCTCAAAGTCTCTACCAACTTCAAACATTTCTATAGTATGTTAATGTAATTGGTATGCGAGGACTTCGAGATTTGCAAGGATCAGGGGGAGTTACTCTCTTATTATTAAACCTATTCATGCATCATATTGCACTCTTTTTCTTTATGAGTTTTCTCTCAAACTTTCTCATGAAAGGTTTTTAATGAGGTAATATCAACACAAAGTTATATGTCGTATCTTCTATTTTCTCTACCGGGATTTTTAAAGGAGATATACAAGACATACCTATTGTTCTCTAAAACTCACTTATGGGTTTTTCCCTTAACGGGTTTTCCTCATGTGAGTTAACAAAGAGACAATAACCATTATATGCTGTACCATTTTCTCCTTATTTTTTCACTGGGTTTAAATGAGTTTTAACAGCATATCGAACATCACTCCTCATATTTTTCCCACAGGGTTTTTGGAGGAGTCTTTCAATTGTACTGTATATGGATGATACATTTGATCAAGGGGGAGTGTTAATAATAAAACCATGTGATCAAATTAGAAGAGACGCCTCTTTAAGGAGGCAACTGCCATCCCTTGTTATCTATATAAATCTCTGTAACAACAGTGCAATAATACAAGTGATTTGAGTTTATTCTCTACTCTACTCTACTCTGTTCTCTGTTACTTCTAACAAATTTGACAACTTGTTTTAGCATAAAGAAATCCGATCGGTGTCACTTCGCTCCAGGGGCGAAGCCAGGAAAACAGGGCAATGGGGTCAGCCTTTAAATGCACTAGGGTCATCTTCTCCTAATGAACAGTAATTAGTACTAGATTAGCCGATTTTCATTGGGGTTAGCTGACCCCCAATGCTCGTGTGCTGGCTCCGCCCCTGCTTCGCTCCATGAAACGCCAACGAGAACACACGAAACAGAAGTTATCTGTTTTGTTACTGTCAGCCTTGCAACTTGTCAGTAGCTGCGGAGCTATAAAACAAAGATAATTCTACCAAAATGCATCATTCTTCGAGCAGTTGCAGCTGTGGAGCTATATATAAAATGAAGAAGATTCTACCAAAATGCATCAAGTATATTCATGACGCATGAGAGCTGGAGATTGCTACAACTATAGTTATAGCCTATGACATTTCCAATGCAGAAATGGTTGCATCGAATATCTTAGAGACTACAACCCAAAAATTAATAAAAAGATTTGTGTTTTCTAAAGAAAAAGTTTGAGCACTCGGCTACATGGTTGGGTTCGATGGAAGGGTCCAAAACACGCCGGGTTCCATGGTCCAGCCAGCCGTCGACTATTTTTAAGAGCGAATGTCACAAAACTCTTAGGTATTGCAAAAAAACTCTTAAATACTGTCGTCTTGAAGAGACGGCCCCACCAGTCAGCGTCCGAGTCCTTGGCTTGATCCAAAATCCTCCCTCACGAATTAATCCAAACAAGGTTAATGACAGTATGTTAACGGCGAGTACAAAAATGAAGAAAGGGACTGGATTCTAATACTTCGTTATAAGGGGGGGACTAGTATAAGAATACTTGCTACGATCTGTCCTAGTCAGCTCCCCTTTGTCCCCAAGCCCTCGAGGTTTTCTCTTTCTTCTCCCAATCTTCACCTCTACTGCCCGCCTCCCCCGCAATCCTCTCTTCTCCGCCTCGACGCCGCCGGCCCATCCGTTTCCGCCATGGCTTCCGGTAATCACCTCCGAACGTCCCTCCTCATCGGGCTGTCGGCCTTCCCCGCCGCTCTTGGGGTTTTCGCGTTTTTTTTTCCGGCGTGCTTCCCGCGCTATTTGGTGATCCCTTCTCGGGTAGCGGCCCGGCGCTAGATCCGCACTAGAGGCTGTGATTTGGGGACTCGTGCTAGTTGTGGCGTGGGAATTGGCGTGTCTGGTTGGCAGGGCTCAGTTCAGACTTCAGATCGATGCGATGGGGGCTAAGATTTTAGGGGATGTGGCCTGTGGTTAGGGGGAAGTGTGTAGTGGTGCATTTAGAGTTCATCGTGTTGGTACATGGTAGCAGTTATTTTTTGTAGGTTTTGGGTTCGATTATGTTAGAACATATGGAAACTGTTGTTCTGCTCCTTGATTGATTCATGCTTCGTTTGTTTGTAAATGTAAAGTGCAGTTAGTTTCTTATAGATGGTATCACAATCAAATAGCTTATAATTCTTAGCGAGATGGAACATTTGTAGCTTGCTGCTGTTGTTGTACAATGATGATGAGCAAGACATGTCTAGCTGGAAAAGAAATGAAACATTTGCTGCTGATATACGATGTAGCTTGGAGTTTGCTGTTCTCAGAGAATTATTATTTTTTTGTGCATGAATCGCCATTCGCTACTGGTTCTCTTATCTGATTAAGATATGTAGTTTGGCCTTTTTTGTCTAGTGCATAATATTATAGCCTTTGATGTGCTTCTTTTTTTTTGCTCTACCCAATTACCTTCCAGACCAGAACAAAAATTCAAAATCAGAGGGGTCGTCTGAGGCACGTAAAGGGGCTTCCCCAACAGCTGATGCAGGCCTTCCCAGTCCTTTCGATTTTTCTAATATGAGCAGCTTGCTCAATGTACGTCTTTTCCCTGTCTCCATAATATGGTTTGGTAAATCCGGGCTTCTCAAGTGTTTTTGCCCTGCTGAAAGCCTGAAACATCTCCTTTGTGCATTGCATTAGTTTTATTGTGTTCTTGTATATATGTATAAATTTGTTGTCGTCACGTGCAGGATCCATCTATTAGAGAGATGGCAGAACAAATTGCTAGTGACCCTGTATTCAACCAGATGGCTGAGCAGCTTCAGAAAAGTGCTCAGGTTACCGGGGAACAGGGTGTTCCACCATTGGATCCTCAACAGTACATGGAGACAATGACACAAGTTATGCAAAATCCTCAGTTTATGTCAATGGCAGAGCGTCTTGGGAATACTCTTATGCAGGTATCATGTTTTGTTTTCTCATTTGTCACTGAAGTGTTATCCTCAATGTTGTTTTCCCTGAAGTTTTCTCCTATGTATGACAGGATCCTGCAATGTCCAGTATGCTCGAGAACTTGACTAGTCCAGCTCATAAGGAGCAGCTTGAAGAGCGAATGGCCCGTATCAAGGATGATCCGTCTTTGAAGCCGATTCTTGATGAGATAGAGAGTGGCGGTCCGTCTGCAATGGTGAAGTAGGTATTGTATGCTAGTATTCATACCTTATTACTTTATAAAATTGCTGAGATAGTTTTCGTTACTTAATCTAGGTACTGGAATGACCCTGAGATTCTTCAAAAGATTGGCCAGGCTATGTCAATGAACTTCCCAGGAGATGATGCTACTTCCACTGTACTCTCTGGACCTCAAGAAACTGAGGAGGAAGGCGAGTATGATGACGAGTCCATTGTCCATCACACTGCAAGTGTTGGTGATGCGGAGGTAATTGAGTTAAATAATGACTATTCTTGACTTCCGATTTGTTTTTTGCTCTTGAGTTGATTTGCCGATCTTGTTGGTATTTATCCATGTTAGTTTCTTCACAACAATGTGCAGCTATGCTACCTACTACTAGTTTACCAGATCTAACACTATGCAACCATTTTTTGGTTAATACAAAGCCTGTCTCTCCAACTAAGGACAAAAACTTTGATTTATATGAGTAGGGCTTACTCTCCCTCGATAGTCTTACATCATAATCTGGCTTCTTGGGCTTGTAGCTACGAGCAACATGTTTATTAAATGAGCCATCCGATCTGTTTGGTCAATGGAAGCTCACAGATTATCTTCCAATTGTTGTGGATCCTACAAATGGCTCCATCCTCAGATGATTGCTGTTCTTTGCAGTAGAACAATTTGGGGTTGGACTTTGAGCACATTTCTCATTGGACACCACTGTTGTTATTTTCATTCTAAATGGGCATTTCCCTAAACTTTGCATTACATACGGTTTCTAGCGTCGTCAATCTTTTACCTGAAATTTCTATGAAGTGCTGCATTGAGAAGTTGAATAACACAACAGGGTCTGAAGAAAGCTTTAGATGGTGGAGCAAACAAGGATGAAGAAGATGCAGAGGGAAGAAGGGCGTTACATTTTGCATGTGGATATGGTGAGGTACGTGTCTGCTGAACTTTTGTAAACTTAAAGCAATGATTCCACGTGCAGACTGATGTGAAAATTCCCTTATACCCTACTCGGCTTTCACATTTTCTGTTGTTTTTTTCATTTGTAAATTGCAAATTCCCTGAGTTGATCGATGGACCTGGATTGGTTAACTTGTTTCTAGTCACGATGTATCTCACTACAGCAAATTTGAGCTATGTACTTTATGTTTTTGTAAATTGTTCATTTTTGGAAATTCTTCTTTTTGTGAGGAATTTCTTGACATGTTTGGGTCCTTAGTTGTTGCATTGCTTGGCAGAATTATACAATATATAATTATATATTACTTGTGTTGTATGATCAGTAGAATTAGGTCTCACTCCCCACATAATACTTGGGGGAGTTTCATTTCCTTGTTTATTTCCATCTGTAAGATATCTTGCTTGGTGCCTCCTGCATATTCTGAAAAAAGAATTTTGATTAGCAGCAATTAATTGGAATTAATTGGATGATCTTCTGTATGTTTCAGTTGAAGTGTGCAGAAATCCTTCTAGAGGCAGGTGCTGCAGTGGACGCATTAGATAAGAATAAGAACACCCCACTGCACTATGCTGCTGGATATGGTCGGAAGGAATGCGTGGATCTTCTGCTAAAGCACGGCGCTGCTGTGTAAGTTAAATCAGCTATATTTTCTCTTAACTTGCATAGTCACCTATCCCTCACTTACATGTAACTTGTTAATATGATCTCAGCACGCTCCAAAATCTGGACGGGAAGACCCCCATCGAGGTCGCTAAGCTCAACAGCCAGGACGAGGTCCTCAAGCTTCTCGAGAAGGACGTCTTCCTATAAACCAAATCCTCAGATGAGACCTATAGCACGCTCATCAAGTCAGCGTCTCCCTGGTTGTGGACTCTCGTTGTCATCTTTGGCATGTTTGTCGGTACCCCCCCGGTTTGGTTGGTAGCCGTACCTGTAAACTCGTGTGCCGTGCTTCTTGTCATGCATGCTATACTGCATTCCATTGATTTGATCCTGCTGCAAGAAGTGCCGTCTCTGGAACGTGTGGGCCGTGAGCCTGTTCTTGTTCTCCATACATGGGGCCGTTGCTATGGGAACTGTCATGGACGATGATTGCATATACCCCCCCTCGTGAAGATTTCTCAGTGTTTTCATGATATGACAAGTGGAAATTTCCTATACCTTCTTGTGAAGGTTGTAGTTTTGGTTCCCTTGATCTCTGGGCAGAGCTCGCCTCTTTTCTCTTCAATTACCGTGTGGTTTTGGTGCCATTTTGGCGTCGGTCATGCTGAAGAACTTGGCATAGCCGGGTGGGCTATCTTGCGTTTGCCATTCTCGTCACATGTTGGCGTATAATTCGGCGCTGCGGAGATCGAGGCTCTTCTGTCTCTGCTTCTAGATCTCGGAGTCTCGGGTCATTGAGCTCATCCAGGTTTCACATTGGCCTGAGAACGTAATTGACACGGATCAGGAGCACGAGAGCCACCAGCAAAGGAAAAAAGGACAGACACGAACACGCCACAGCTGTCCGCCGCGCCGCTCGATAGCCTCCCGCGTGAGCAAGCGCTGCGTGCCAATGACGTGCCGCGCGCGAACGCACTGGACCTCGTCGGCACGGCACCACTGCCGCCGATCGGCCATCACGTACGCGGGCGATCGTGTTGTTTCGTTGGGTGACTGGAACGACGTCCAAACGAGCCAAGGTCTCACTCAACCAAAGCCGCGCGCGGCGAGGCCTCGCGTCGCCGACCCCGTCATTTGCAACGAGCAAAGCCAACATTTGCACGTAGCAAAATCAACACACGTTAGGCTGGTATGCGACAAGAGAGAGTGACCAGGAGACTGTGGGAAACCCGGCAGCCACGGCTCCCAAACTAGTCCCGGTTTGGGCTCGTCCATTGAAAATGGAAGTCATTGTCGCCGTGGTGGCATCATCATCGCGTCGATTGCCTTGCCACGAGAAACAAACACCGAGTCAGCAGCAGTAGCCTACAAGAGAGAGCGGACTTCCCTAGACAGGCGACTAGAGTTTCTCTCCTCTCGCCGACTCTAAGTCGTCGTTGAGTCCTCTACCATATCCGATCTGTCCTCGATCCTAGTTCTTGGCATATACTCAGGCTGATCAAGGGATAGACTTGTTCTGGCTCCAGATCGGTTCGACAACGGGTTAGATTTCAGAAGAGATCGGTGGTGGAGCAATGTCAGATGCAAGATCGGAGGCGGGGGTAAGCGAATCCAAGTCCAAGGAGCCAGATGATCTAGATGACATGATGGAAAAGATGGATCTGCATGACCATAAAATTGATGATGTGTTGTTGGAGGACAACGATGAGGAGATAGATCTCAAGGAAGGAACCAAGCGGTTGGCATTGGCTAGGGTACACTTTGCCAAACCTTATAGCCATGTTGCCTTCTTCTCCAACGTGAGGTTCGCCTGGCGCCTGGCACGTGATCGAAAGGTTTTGGGTTATTGGTAACAACATATCCGTGGTGAGATTTTTCTGTCTTGGCGACTGGGGGAGAGTCATGGGTGATGGTCAGTGGAACTTTCATGGTTTTGCGGTTGTGATGGCGGCGTATGACGGATTTTCTTTGCCCTTGACGGTCACGCTAGAGAAGTTGCCGATGTGGGCTCAAAAAGCCTGTCTGAGGCATACATGAAAGAGAAAGTGGGGCATCAGCTAGTAGCACACATTGGTGAAGTCCTGGAGGTAGAGGTAGAATTTATTGGGGCTACAGCTAGGAATTTCCTACGCGTACGAGTCAATTTTGATGTGTGAGGAGCCCTCACAAAATGGTGCATGTACTTTACAGTGGTATACAAACTTTTTATCAGGTGAGATATGAGGATATGCCAAAGTTTTGTGGTGTATGTGGCCATCTTGGCCATACACCGGAAGAATGTGGAAAGGGAGAATTTAAGGAGAGAGATGTCCAATATAAGGACTTGGCTTCACGCAAATCCTATTTGGCCTCGCCACCAATGGGGCCCGTTTGCTGGACGCGGTACTAACATGTGTGTCCGTCGGGGAAGAGAGACTCTTGGAGGGGGTTGTGAATGCAGCAAGGAGTATGATTATGAGGAATATGACAAACATCGAATGAGCAAGACGATGAAGAAATGTGTGACACTGGCACTAGTTCCCTTGAAGCATAAGTTGGCCTTAGCAATTGTTCCAGATCAAATTGTTTAAAAGCGTCTTGCCCTGCAGGATGTTGAAGATGCTGGGAACACTCTTGAGAAGGGAGATATGCCTACACACCAGGGCCTTGTAGGTACACTCCTAATCAGTTTGATACTCATGCCAGTGGCTCTCTAGTTCCCCCTCCCCCACCAGGGACATTGGTAAAACATACTCAGAAGAGGCAGAAGAAGAGAGAGAGTTGATCCACGTGCTTAAAATTAGTGGGCTCCCCGAGGAGTATTGCCACCAACAATGAAAATCTTAGGCTAGAACAATTAGGGGCTAGGCAAGTCAGCAATTGTTCGTGTGCTCCTGGACATCCAGGAGCAAGTGGGGCAGATGATTGTGGATGAGAGTGATGGTGGAAGTGGTGGTTTGTTGATGCTATGTAAGGGTACTATTAAGGTATTATTACACCAGCTATATCCGAATTACATTAATGTTATAATTGATGATGGAAGTGATATTGGATGGAGGCTCACTGGATTATATGGTGAGCCGAGTTGGGAACACAAGCATCGTAGTTGGGATTATCTTTAAAATTTGCATGGAATGCTTGATAGGCTATGGCACTCCACCTCGTGATCCTAACCATTCTAGCAAGCTCACGAGGTTGAAGAAGGTGATCGACTGCGACTAGTTAGAAAAACAACCGTGTATGTACTAGCAAAAGCATTATGGTTATTGGTTAAAATTTTCCTTATAATTCGAACGGTTCGGTTGTATCCAAAATAAGCCCTATTGATTTGATGTTGCACACACGATTTAGCAGGCGGATCGGCCTATAACACATTCCTCTTCCTGTTAGCTCACTCCCGGCAAAATGTTATATTGCCTGGTCGGGGACAGTGCAGTGGGTGAGGGGAAGGTGTGTGGTGCTTGTCGCTGGCTAGAGTGATGGAGAGGGAGGCAGGGAGGGAGGAAGAAGAAAACGGGGTTGAAGGAGAGACCCTCCACTGTTGGGTCTGGCGCGCCAACCGGCAAGGTCATTTGTTGGTCACCGCTAGTGCGTCGCACCGAAAGATGGCCCCGGTTCGGTTGCCAGCCGCGCCCGCACTGGGAAAAGGGTTGGATCGGACCGTAGATACCTGACCGTATCCGGCTGCCGGCCCGCCCAGTCCTCCTCCCGTTCGCTCCTCGCACCCGCCGCGATTCCGCCGTGCCGTCTCCCCGCATCGACCTGCCGCGTGCTCCTACTGGCCAGCGCTGCCTCCTTCGCCCCTTCCTCCCCCGCTACCTCCTCGAAGCCCCTCCCTCCTTCGCACCTCCTCGGACTCGGTCCTCTCGCGGGCGCCCTCCTCCTCCTGCCCTGGCTCTGCTGGACTAGCGTGGCGGCTGAGATCCACCCGAACGCGACTCGCTTTGCTGGTAAGGAAGCCCTAACTTTCCTGGATTGTTAGTTTTCGTTTCGCTGTGAACAGTCGGAATCCAGCCGGATCCTGCTTGCTCAGGATCGATCTCGGTTTACCCCATGCCAACCCGCGAGGGTTCACCTGCCCTTGTGCTTTGGTGTCTTACCATGAGGCGTTTGTTTTCGAGAATTTTTCGTAGTTTCAACTGAAGAGACCGCGTGTTTGCTCCGCCCCTGCTCGATAAATGAATTCCGTTGCAATGTGTGCTTGAGCTAATGAATTGTCTCTGAACCTCTGTTTCTTGTGGGGATCTTTGTTATCTCCTGAAGAGGCCGAACTCATTGTGGATTATCAATTGAGGATGTGGGTTTTGTGCGTGTTTAATCAGTACTCTGGTCAGCTTCACAGATTGATGGATTGATGTTGTCATTTATAGGTTCAATTTGGCATGCTTTGACTGGCTGCCTCGGTTCTAATATGTTTTTTTCATGGCAGAAGAACACTGCGGTTTGTAAATGAAGCATATATTCAAGATCATCGCGGTGCTGGTGGTGATCTCAGCCGTCTGGGTTGCTCTCCTTGAAACATCAACGGTCCCTCGCAGTTATACTCGGTTGGTGAGTGTCATTGATTTTCACTTGATAATTTCTTGAAGAACAGTGCAAGGTGATTAAGTTGTCTGTTTGTGATTTTTTGTTTTTGTAGCTTCCCATCTACCTGGTAGTGGCACTGGGATGCTACGGCCTTTTCATGGTTGGATTTGGGCTGATGTTCTTCCCAACCTGTCCTCAAGAAGCTATACTACTACAGCAGGTAGCTGATGTAGTCCTAGCAGCCCTTTTTTTTTCTGTCTATCCAGTCTCATTGCCATTTTGAAAACTAGTAATAGTTAGAACTTACAACCTAGGTTCTTTCCTGTTTTAGTTATATACTTGTGCAGTGTCTATTGTACTTTCTTTTCTTTTGGTTTTCTGCTGGCATAAAAGAGATTCAAGGTATTATGCAAAGGGTAAAGAAGAGGAACTTTGAAAACTCGTAAGTTTATGTTTACTTTATGCGTATGATTGTATGAGTCTTCAGCCATTACAAAGAAAGCCAAGCCTACAGATATTGAAACCTTATTTTTTCTGTAGAAGTATATGCTTGCTTTTTTCCCATTTGTAATTCTTTTGAGCTCGACTTACTATGCAGGATATTGTGGAGGCAAAGGAGTTCTTAGCAAAAAAGGGTGTTGATGTGGGCTCTGAGTGAGGTCAATTCCAATGTTCTATGTTTTATGACAAGTTTGAAAGTTCCTAAGAAGCTGCTTCCTGGATACTGTAGCTAGAAGAAAATATGGCAGTTCACTATGTTTAGATATTGTTACTAACGCAGTTTTGGTGAGTGGCGTGTTACAAATCTACTTTTGTTAGTTTGGTGAATGACTGGTTACAAGTCTACTTTTGTCAGCAAAACAGAGAGAACAACGCATGAATGGTTTGTTAACAAGTGCATTAGTGCTTAAGGGATGTTTGCTTTGTAACTTTCTCGATGTGTAACAATTGTGCTTTGTAATATCACCTTATGGTGGTGCTTAGACTTGCAAGTCCCTTTTGTGGTTCAATTTCGGTACAACATGCCGGATTTTTTTCATTTGAGAAAAAATTCCTTCATTTGGTTCCACCCTAGAATGGTTTCTGAAAAATCTGAAACCCAGCACATTGTCGCAATGCACAAACAACAGCACGACAGATCCTGCATAGAAAGCTCTGAACCATTGGCACTTTCAACTCCTTACTCAGCCACACAAGCAGCACAGCGCGTCTTGAGCAACTAACAGTGTGTAGCTCATTAATCCTTAACTAACAATGTGTAGCTCATTAAGCCTTAACAAATATCATTAGCATTATTACGCATGCTTACAAAAGAATAGTAGAATGAACCAGGACACATACTTTTGACGTTTGCAATGAAACCTATGTCAATTCATAATCCTATTTTATACATGTCCAGTTACATGCCAAGTTCGCAGCAGACTATCGCCTGGTGGTGGTAGCTGCTGATGGAGACTTGTTCGAGGTTGGTTCATCGTCTTCTCCATCACCGGGAACCCGCGCAGCACGGTTATCCGTCGCAGCCTCCTCATCCATTGCACCGGCAACCTGCGCCATGTCCTCGGCAGCCTCCCTGGATCCCCTGCTTTATAGTAGTTCTCAGTGGTGAGTTGTGAGCTTTTGACACTATTAGAGTAGATAGTACTAGCTATTATGGATGCTCAGAGATGACAGCAAAAGAAAAGGACGGTACTTGTATGAGTAGATGACGAGGCCAATTGCCGTGCCGGCGAAAGCAACGAAGTACATCCAGTCGACCTGCAGATGCTCAAAGCTTGCTCCCATCAGTTCAATTTAAAGCCTAATTTCGAACGCAGGAATTTCACAGGAAACAGTTCAATTCTCTCAGGATTCGTTAAATTTCTTCTGATCCAAACATGGCCTAACCATGACAACTGCAATGAGTTGAGGAAGGAATTGATGTGCAAATACCTTCTCATGGTAAGCAAAGATACGGATTAGAACAGCCCACATGTCCGAGGTCAGAAGTGAGAGGTTCAGCATGGTTGCGCCACATATCTGAAACAAAGCAAATACAAAATTGATTCTGCAAAATATTTCATGACAATCATGAATTTGCCCACAAGAGGATAGTGGTCTACCTTCAGGATCATAGGTACTGTGGAGTAGAACAAGAACATTGCTAGAGCAAATCCAATAAAAGGAAGCAGCTGAAAAGATACAGAAGGACAGTGTCATAAAAAATAGTAATGATTTCGATTTAAAAATAACAATAATGATTAGCAGGATGGATCTCTCAGAGCACGCCTTGGAAAGTTGATGACCTCCACATAAGCTTTGGAAAATGGAAATTTTCAGTTGGATGCCAGATAATTTTTAACATTAATCCTCTGCGAAAACTTATTAAAAGTTGGTATTGTCCAACAAGATCATAATTCACTTGCTTTATGCTTTATTAGTTTAGTCTGAATTTCAGATCTCAAAAAAGGAGAAGAAGAAAAGAGTCTAAAGGTTCAGACAACGGAATTGTAATAGTCTAGGATAAAAGTTTAAATTCATCAATCAAAAGGAGTGAAATAACCCTAAATCAAAATAACTGAAGCACAGGGAGGGAGGGAAACTCACCGCACCAGCATTCCAGTGGGTTGATCTAAGTTCTTCCCGCTCAAGTATGCTTCTGTTGCAATGTCAAGGGACTGAAATTTCGGAGTTTGTTTTGCTATTTCAAATACATATGAGGTGATATAAAGTTCAAAGAGACTTTCAATTATGTGTATAGTCGAAAACTTTCCCGTTTCCTTCTTTCCTTGTTTTGATCTTATCACTAAGCATGTAACCATGGACGATTCAAAATTGAACATTTCTTTCAACATGGAATTACACTCTTAAGAAAATATTAGTCACTTGATTCACCATGTCATGCAAGATCAGTTATTATTACTTAATTATATTAGCATAAATATGAGTTACTGAAAATATGTCAAGCAAGGAGATATCACATCATCAAGCACTATGGATGTAGTTGAATCTGTCAGTCGCTAACAGAATTATATTTACTCCTTTTTGTCAACAAGAAGCACCAGAGAAGAAACTACTTAAAGAAACTGGAATGGACTAATTCATTATTGCGTTAAGCCAAAGGATACATCTGTATACCACTTATAATTGCTCCAAAAACACCTAGCATTGCCATCAACTCAATTCTGCTACTTTTCTTGACAATATACTCCTGAAATGTTGTAGACAAAAACATGTAATTTTTTTCCATATACACACACTTCTATTATAGCATATATAGTTAAGGCAATGAATCCTCGACTGTTGAAGTTTAGTTACTTATTACCTCGGTAACATTACTGACAGCATAAAGGGTGGCCCCAGCAATAACAAGCATATCACCTTTCAAGGGGTTGGGTCCTTCTGCAAAACATTCCAAAATGTAAGGTGAGATGCCCATTTTTTAAAGAAAAAATTGTTGTGCTTGTAACATGTGCAGAATTCAGCAGTTATCATCTATTTGCCATGTTCCAGGAGAGCTTGGTGTGTGGAAAATCAAGTGTACACACAATTAAGACTACAAAAAACTTGATCGGTTTTGTAGCTTATTAGGCTAGTTAGCTCTGTTTTTTTAGTTTTGTTTGCTTTTGGTTCTGTTTTATTTTCTCTGTTCAGAGCTTTGTTCATACTCTTGCGCCTTCTCGGCGTTCTTCTTCTAATATACAATGATGCACACTTAGGTGCGTGTTTGAGAAAAAAATTTGATCAGTAGCACTAGCGCGGCACTAAATTTAAGCTTATGAATTGAGCAGATAATGGCGTGCTAAATTAAGGATATAGGGTATGTAGAAGTGTAATGATTGTGTGAGAAATCTGACAGAAAATAATGTTCTTACTTGCTCGACGATCAGAGGCATGCACATCAGAGAATACTACCAATACCAGGCCAGCCACGCAAACTCCAACACCAATCAATTTCCTCAACCCATACTTTGTCTTCAAGAAGATCCAAGTGAAGAGAATGACGCAGGGAATCGCCCAGCAATCCAGGAGCATCACACTTGTCAATGATGTGTACTGATAAGCCTTCACAACTTTATGAACAAAAAAGCAAGTAAATTTAGCATCTGCCCAATTAGTGAAAAAGGAACTGAAATGCCAATAACATGGCATTCTTTTCATTAATGGTAGCCATGTCGTACCGATGTAGTTAGCCTCCACATCGATGATGCCAAGGATCAAGTAGTAGTACCATTTAATCTGCAGTAACAGAATGTGGCAAAAAAAAACATTTTCAAGGTCCCTGCTGATAGAGACATTCACAATTTCGCATCGTTGCGTCGCCACATAGGCACCTTGGTTATGAAGAAACAACATAAGCAACTTGTGAAGAACAGAATCAGAATAAGCATAAATATCCTTGCTAACATAAAGAGCAACTCTAACCCATCCCCAATAATTCCTTAACTCCCAAAAAACTGAAATTATTGAGAGTTAGACCCATCTAACCCATCCCCAAAACCCCTCTAACTCCCAAAAATATTTTGGGAGCTCCCAAAAATCTTCCCCTCCATCCCAAAACATTGGGAGTCTGAGCTCCCTCCCAATCCCACTCCCAAAAAAGTTTTTTTCTGGCGGGAGGACGTTTCCTCCCTCAACCGCCATCTCCCGCCGCCGCCTGTCTCCGCCGCCGGCGGCCCTCCGGCCACGCCGCCGGCTCCGGCGAGCCACGCCGCCCGCGTCCCCGCCCATTCCCGGCCACGCCGCCGCCTATCTCCGCCTCCCGAGCCGCCCCGGCCACCGCCACCTCCCGCCTCCCGAGCCGGAGCTCCACGCCGCCGCGCCTGGCCACCGCCGCCTCCCGCCGCCCGTGTCCCCGCCCTCCGGCCACGCCGCCAACTCCGGATGCGAGATCCCGTGGAGAGCGAGGCCCTCAGACGCGGCGGCGGCCGTCGAGTTGGACGCCGGGGAGGAGAAGATGGTGGGGCGGCGCGGGGAGGCGGCAGAGGCGCGCGGGGAAGCGGCGGAGGAGCCGCGCATGGGGAGGCGGCGGAGGCGAGCGGGGAGGAGAAGATGGTGGGGCGGCGGAGGCGAGCGGCGGCGGGGCAGCGGCGCGCGCGAGAGAGGAGATGGGGAATGGGAAGATGGGGAATGGGGAATGGGGAGATAGCAGCTGTGCCCCTTTTATGTCTTTTTATTTTTTTTCTTAAAGGAAATAGCAAAAAAAATTGTATTGGGAGTTAGGTTTAGGGGATGGGTTAGATCCCACCCTCCCAATACCTAGAAATTTTTGGAAGTTAAGTTTTGGGAGTGGATTTTTGGGAGTTAGGTTTTGGGGATGGGTTAGAGTTGCTCTAAAGGCACCGGACATCAGTCCTGGGTAGGGGATTAGATGCATTAAACACGCATCGTACACGCAACAATCAGGAAATCCACAAGGATTTTTAAACATGTCACTGCTTTAGTCCGTCATTTTTGGTCATGCAATAGAGATATCATTAGCGCATAATAGCTGGAGAGCAAGTTGAACTCTCACCATTTCCTAGGATTAAGATTAGCATCACAATATTTCTTTTTGACATCAAAAGGCAGTACATACCATCAAGTGTTGCCTTTTGTAGATCATCACTCCTCCATAAACAAGCGCGAGAAGGATGTAATTCAGCAGAGACTGGGACGTTGGCGCATTGACGCCTGAAAGCAAACATCAGGATCCTGTCACGTCGTTAGAATCTTGCAAACTTCCACTCCCAACCATCTGCCTGCCATTTTGCTCATAAGAAAGGAGAGAAAGGTTTATTTTTGTTCCTCAATTGTTGCCTCGGTTTAATTTACGTCCCGAACTTCAAAACAGTCTAACCCTCGATTACTAAAACCTTTTAAATTAAGTCCCAAGTCAGTATTTGTGGGCGGTTCATGTGAAGTGGCATCCATGTCAACGCATATTGTCCCACATGCTAAAGCGTGAAAAATTTACACATTCCTTTTTCTCCCTCTCCTCTCCTCTTTATCTTCTCTCTGCTCCCTTTCTTCCTTCCTAGCTCCTTTTGCTCGCCACCACCGTGACACCGCACCCATGCTCTGTCCGCTCGCTGCCACGGTGACGAGGCGCCCTTGCTAGCCGATCCCACCACTGCTATGCCACACCTGTGCCTACTTGGCAGTGCGAGCGGGGCGGTGGAGTCGAACGGCGTCTCCATAGGGAGGAGCGCTCATTGTTGGGGCGCTACACAAGGTCGCCAAGGTGGTGGACAAACTCGCGATGGAGGAGGCACTGCCCTGTGGACGTCACTGGTGCGGTGCCCATCTTCAAGTTCATGGAAATGGAAGGAGATCTAGCAGGGTGTCGATTTGGTGCAAAAAAGAGGCAGAGCAGATACTGAGAAGAGAAAACGGCTGGTGCGGCAGCTATTTTGCCTGTCCGGAGATAGGCGAACCATCTGACGAGTAGGCCCCGGCTAAAAGTAATAGAGAGAGATAGACACAGTTATGGATCTTGCACTCTGGTGTACGAGATGGAGAGTGAGGTGACAAACTTGATGATTTGACGGTCACGTCACCAAGTACCACTTACAAAATTATCTTGTGGATTTGATTTTAAACGGTTTTGATAGTTGAGAGTGCAAATTAGACGGTTTTCATAGTTGAGGATGTAAATTAGACAGTTTTTAAGTTGAGAGTATAAATTAAACTAAAACAATAGTTGAGAGAGCAAAATAACTTTTTCCAAAGAAGGATAAAAAACAATAAACATCCGCGATATGACAATGTTATGCTCTGTGACATATGATTTTTCTGGAAGAAAAAGAGAAGGGGCAAACTTGCCAATTGAAGTTAGCAAAATTCAAATGTCAATGTATAAGGCTCTATTTTTGATATAAAGGTAGATTATGATAATCCTGTCGGGTTGAGAAAAAAAATATGAAACTACTTTATTAACATACTCTTTTTGTTGAGAGTAGTACCAAAATCCAGTATCTGCAGCACCGCTTCCATGGGGACTTTGGGAGAGGGATACGAAATTAATTAAGAATGGTACATAAGCAATTCCCTAGACGTTAGGCCCAATCATGGTGGAAAGAAAAAGCCAAGAACTCATACCAAAGTAGACAGAATAACATACAAAGGCACAACACAGTATAGCACACATCACAGTAGACGGCGGGGCGCTGTACCTCGGCGGGCGAGCTCGGAGGAGGAGAAGCCGGTGGAGGTGATGAGCAGCGACACGACCTGCCCGAGCGCGAGACCCACGAGCACCTCCCGCCGGAGCCACCTCGCCGGCAGCGCCATTGCTACTTAGCTATTCTCTTCTCGCCCCCTTCGAGACTTCTTTTTCCTTGCTCCTAAACGCCAACGTCGCCGTCCGCCCCGTAGCAAGCGAAGCCAACAAACTGATGGCTTAAGAAACAAAGCTTTCTATTCGCTGTTGTATATGTACGTACGACTTCGTCGGCGTCTCTGCTTTGTGGGCCTTACAGGTTAATTAGTGAGGATCATTTTGATTCGTTGTGCAGCCTGTCTCTATTGCAGGTCAAAACGTGCATTGGGACTCTCTCATTCACTGTCAAAAATTTCTAAATTCTCATGAAAATTGTACGCTTACCTATGAAAGTCATACAAATTCCATGAAATTCCTTCAGATCAAAGAAACCTTACAATATGTACAGCTAGAGTAAAATTCAATAAGACAAGGGTCGAAAAAAACCTAATACGAGAGAAATGTTGGATCAGGAACTGTAACAGTTACCGGTTTTATACAGAACAAACAACTCTGTGTATCTGAAATTTCAGATGCGTGACTGGAATATACCGGTTACAGGCTGTAAACAGGCAATTGTAAGTTTATCTTATAGCACAATTACTATCTTGAAGTAAGAATAGCATTCTTGTAAATCTCTATTCTCGTTGCGTTTACAGTTCCACTTTGTTTTTTTTCCTTGCACTGGCATGAAATTATGGACAACTATACATGATAGAGCTATTGCTTTCTGCCATGGCGTCATATATTATATGTGTTTTTGTTGAGAATTATTTGCTACTTCTATTTTTCCAAGAAATCAATCATAAGTTGACATTGTGCTACTTGTGCATTGCTTAACACAATACTATTATAGGAACAAGTGTATTTTTCACCCCTCAACTATTGCCTGTGGGCACATTTCAACCCTGAACTTCAAAACCGGGCAAATTTCACCCATAACTGTCAAAACCGGGTAGATTACCCCCCTACAGCAGTTTTGCGCTGACGTGGAGTGGTTTTGTGACAAGTCAGCATTCCACGTGGATCCCAGTCAGCTTAGAAAAATCCCAAAAAAATCAAAAAAATTTCAGAAAATTCAAAAAAATTCAGAAAAATTCCAAAAAAATCAGGAAAATTCAAAAAAATTCAGAAAATTCAAAAAAATTCAGAAAAATTTCAAAAAAATAGGGAAATTCAAAAAATTCAGAAAAATTCCAAAAAAATCAAAAAAAATTCAGAAAATTCCAAAAAAATCAGGGAAATTTAAAAAAATTCAGAAAAATTCCAAAAAATCAGGAAAAATCAAAAAAATCAGAAAAATTCCAAAATTGAGAAAATAGGAAAAATTCAAATATATATATGAGAAAATCAGGAAAAAAAAATTTAAAATAAAAAATAAAAATAAGAAAATAAAAAAGAAAAAAGAAAAAATATATGAGATTGGTATATCTGGTGCTATATTGACTAAATTAGATAGAGATTCCAAGGGTGGAGTCCAGCTTGATTGAAGTTGAGCTCGGAGGACAACTCTAAAAAATCAAAAAGTTAGGAAAATTCTAAAAAATTGAGAAAATCAAGAAAAAATTGAGGCACATGAATTTTTCTGTTTTTTGTTCAATTTCCTGATTTTTTTGGAATTTTTCTGATTTTTTTGATTTTTTTCTGAATTTTTTTTTCTGCACGGTAGCTAGCACTTACACATGGTAATGGTTTGTTGTCAGACATCCTTACACTTACACATGCACGGTAGCTAGCACTGTACTGGATTTTTCATTTGGAACAAGTGCATTTTTCAGAAAAAATAAAAAAAATCAGAAAAATTTCCCTAATTTTTTTGTTTTTTTAAAAAAATTTCTGTTTTTTGTTCAATTTCCTGATTTTTTTTTGGAATTTTTCTAATTTTTTTGATTTTTCCTAAATTTTGGGAATTTTTCTGAATTTTTTTGAATTTTCAGATTTTTTTTTAAATTTCCATGATTTTTTTGGGAATTTTTCTGAATTTTTTTGAATTTTCTGAATTTTTTTGAATTTTCCTGATTTTTTTGGAATTTTTCTGAATTTTTTTTATTTTTTTTGGAATTTTTCTGATTTTTCTGAATTTTTCTAAGCTGACTGGGATCCACGTGGACTGCTGACTTGTCACAAAACCACTCCACGTCAGCGCAAAACTGCTGTAGGGGGGTAATCTACCCGGTTTTGACAGTTATGGGTGAAATTTACCCGGTTTTGAAGTTCAGGGTTGAAATGTGCTCACAGGCAATAGTTGAGGGGTGAAAAATACACTTGTTCCTACTATTATATATGGACTTTAATTAAGTTGTTGCGAAGTCAAAAATAGGAAAACTTAACAACAAATAAAGGACATTTGCAATCCGTTATCCGTTCAGTGTTTCTTCGCCTCTTCGGATAGGTCTGGATGCTGGGCAGTCTCACACGACGTCACTCGCGTGTGCATGTTCGGTCAACTTGTCCATTCCAAAATGACTTGATTGATCATTATGCTCTCTGTAGTCTCAAGAACATAGATGCAAATTTAAAAATTTCTTCTAAATTTGCACGAATCTTTCTTGCGTTATCATTGTGGTACATCAATGGCGTATGGACTCCCGATACTCATATGTTACATTTGATACTACAGTGGATTAGATAATATCATTTCATCGAACTTTTATATATTTTCTCATTTAGTTATTTCCTTTCGGTATAGTATGCAAAGAAAGAAGTTTAAAATTACTTCTGCTAACAGAAAACACAAGAGACATGTCTAGGAGGTTTTCACTTTGATATTTTAGAGGTTAGTTAAATTATGATTTAATTTGTAAAACAAGACGTCAGCCAACACAACAAATTTTATATAGCAGTTTATAAATTCAGTACAACATAGTTTAGCAACTGCAAGTCATACTATGTCCGGAGCACAACGGATTTCACAAATCGGTAAAGTTTATTCAAAAATCTAAATAGAATTTGTTGGACACGGCTTATGTGCCTGTTTGAACGCATGAATTTTAGAAATTTGCAATATTTCACCCAATTCCTGCACAACTCAGAAAACTCTTCTGATCGCCTTTTTTTGGGAGCGAAATTCACGCATTTCCTTTTTGTTGTTGAGGGAAACGCATTTCCAGACGGGGAGAAAACAAAATTGTTTCAAGGGACGGGTATATTTCCATTCCCCGCCCCCCTCAAAAAAAGCCCAGTATAGGCTCATAGCGCAGTCTTAGCCCGGCCCGGCCCGGCCCAGTTAAGTACCGGAGTCCGGAGGCTAGGCCCGACCCACACTTCCCAGTTCCCACCACTCCTCCCACAGTCCCACCTCGTCGGCGTCGTCCTCCACTGTCTCTTCCCCTCCCCAGCAAACCCCGGACGCGGCGGAAGCGGCGCCGGAGCCGGAGACGAAGCGAAGCGAGGCGAGTGACTTCTCCACTCACACGCATTTCCCTTGCGCCTCCCCTCCTCCGGCAAGCCCGATGAGCAGCCGAAAATTCGAAATGCACTCGTCTCGGTCGGCGGGATCGTCGAACCGCGTCATCGGTAACGCCTCTGTCCCGGCCCCCTCTCCTGTGTTCCGCATAATTCCGTGAGATTCTGTGGTTTTCTAGGCGTGATTGGTAGTATATTGGCATTTGTATTGGTAACTCGGTATTATTGCTGCAATTTCGCATGATGAGCGCATGGCTGAGGTCAAGCCTGTGCACTTCATAAGCGTGATTCGTTGATTCGAGCTTAAATACCGTAGATGCATTGCCTCATTGTGCGGAATATTGTAGATCGTCGCTAAATGTGGTTTAATTGCTGAAAGAGTCTCTCGCTGAAATGAGGTCAACTGGCTGGAACTGGAGTAATCTAACTTGTTGGTTGCCAAATGATGCTATTTGAGTATGCATGGTATGGAGCGTGCTATAGCAGCAAGTTAGATGGTTCATGCTTCCTTCGGAGGAAGCTGCTTATTACTAGATCTATATGACCTTCTGGGGTGCATTGTGTTCGCCTGTCTTTACCATTTGCACTAAGATTGTGCTCTTATGGTCTCAGTGAGCGCTAGCAGTTCAGTTTTGGCCTCTGCATGGCCTCAATGATCTCAATTATTTAGTTTGTACTTCAGACCTGAGTGTTGCCGGGCTCTGGTCATTGTTTACATCCATACTCATCAAAAAGAAAAGAAAATACAAGATTGGTGGTGTTAGCAACCGAGTGATCACAGATCGCACATACGCTGATAATTGCTAATATGAACGTCATAAAGCATAATATTTTTATTAATTTATTTAGACATGTGACGTATAGAACTCCAAATGCTAGTTTGTTCATATGATATGAATCAATTACCTGACTACTTGATTGTTAACTGACATTATATACGCTATCAAAAGCTTTGTGTGGACTATAGTTTCTAAATTGTGAGTGGTACTGCCTTGTTCTAGAGAATTTCTACATCATCCTTCAGCTTGGTCCTTGGAACCTATTAATCCAAAAAAGGACACTGTTCAGAACTGGTAATGAAAATGCTATTCTCCTAGAAATAACATGCCTGGTTTCTTATATTAATATAGAAAGAGAGTGTAGGGATGGATGTTGTTCTTTGTTGGCATTGTCAGTGAATTTCTGTGTGCCTCATTCTTGCATATATCAAGAGGGGAGAACATGCTAAGCTTATTTGTGTTGTTCTACTGTATTGCTTCTTTCTTGAAATGGCATTAGTGTAAAGTAGTTAGTAAGAACAAATTGTTCATTGGTTAAAAGGATGATAAAATACTATTGTTTTTCATAAATAAAGAGGTCTTGCCCTAATTAAATCCAGGGAAGTTAAGGCCAAATTCACTATATTCTAGAAAAAAATGTGTATTTTTTAGATCTAAAATCTTCCCTTTCTAAATATGTGTGTTATGTTGACACTTTAGCAATCCTCAGAATCTATTCTCTAGGTCACCTTTGTGAACCTCATGCTTGCTTTAGATTAGATGTTCATGAGCTAGCTATGCGTCTGAGTCTAGTGCTTTTCAACCGCAATGTCATCAATTCTATTTTGGAGGAAGCCAGAGAGCACCCCTCTGGCTCCTGCGTGATATTGTGCCTATTTTATATCTATTGTTTTATTATTCTCTTAAGTAAAATATGAACTTTCTTCTGTTCCTACCTTCTGCCACCAACACCACTCTCCTTTTGGCAGTTGAAGAATAATGCGGCAACTGGTGGTCCAAGATTGTAAAATGCTGAGAAGTCTCTGATGTTAAAATTCGGCCGCCATCCTGGTGCATAAACTGTTTGCCGTGCTTCCTGTTTGAATAGCACAAAAACAATCCGATGAATTCCGGCTAGTGGCCGTGGAGCTTCGTAGGGAACTATTTCATTGCCTGAAACATTGTGTATTCTATATTAGACTCGCTTTGCTGTGACTCAATTTCTTAAAGGTGAAGGATAGATTTGACCATTTCACATTACAGCCTGCCAGACTGTTCTAACTATTTTGGACTACATGCTCCTCGACATTGCGAAATAGATATTTCCTGTGGTTCAGTGACATTACTGCTCAGCCCTGCTCCTTTGATACTCGCTGTAAATTCAATGAAGATAGACAATACCCTGTGATACCTTATTTATTTACTTTTTTTATATCAAAATTATACACCTTAAGTTATATCTACGATAGGTCTTTGAAGAGAGAAGTATCGTGGCCAATAGCATATACTGCATAGCCACCATAGCATCCAGACATAAATGTAGATATAGAAGTCGAAGATAGATTATCTATCGGTGGAACGTTTTCATTAGCGAGCATATAGAAAAAGGGAGGTAGATCATTTGAGGGCCTAGGTACCATTAAATGTGATAATAAAATTAATAAATGCATGAGCTGTGGTGGTACTTCTGTTTAATTTGTTCAAAAACACTTCAAAATTCTGTGTACCATATAAAAGTTTGCTTGCAATCTTGATTGAATAGCAGAGAAGTGTGTCTATCTGCTAGACAAGCCTAACAGATTGGCTAGGGCAGATGAAAGGGTTGGGCTAATATGTGGTGCATGCATTACTAAAGTTATGTTTATAACTCCAGTAATGCTGCTTGGCTCCAAAGAAGTCTGCCATACTATTTTCTAACTGCTAATGTGGCTAAGTCACAGTGCTAGTATTTTTTGTGGGGACATGGCGGTAAATGTTTTGTGGTAATCATAACTATGTTGTGTCTGCTCATGCTAATATGTACTTGTGAGCTCTAGTAGGCAGCTTCTTTAGGGGGACTATAAAGCACTGTTATAACTTTACAGCATGTTGTTCTAAACGACTGGTTCATTCTAGTATTTTATTTTCACTTGGAAATGGAAGTTCTCATGTTTGAAAGATCTGAAGTATGTCTCACAGATTTGGAATATAGATGTATCTTGTATTTCTGTGGGCCCACACAGAAGATACCATTGGTCAAACATTGTATACTGTCAAGCAGTGAAGCAGGTAACAGTTGTCCATCAACTTGATTTCCAGCTGAAGTCTTGTCAATGTGACGAATATAATCAAGTGGGGCCCACAGAAAGTTACATGGTATCAGATACTCAACTTGAGGCGCTGTTGGGCAGATAACAACCGTCCAACTGCTTAACCTGCATCAAAAACAGATGCAGTCACATATTAGAGCGGGGCCCACCCCCCCTCTCTCTAAGATGCTTTGCATTTGATTCACAGGTATGTGCATTTGAAATAGTTATGTGTAGTTTTAATCTTCAATAGGTCAATCATAAAACCTTACTTGAAAACTACCTAGTCTTTATTCTTCTCAGTTGCTGCAATGTCACCTTAAATCCAAGAAAGGCAAGAGGTATATGGATATAGAACCAAAATGCCTGATTAAAGACAAAGAATCTCAGCATACGGTATGTTAACCTGTTAAATGAACCTGATATGCAGATGTCAAGGACTGATAGTGTATACGGCACCGATTGTAATCAGTTTGCTGACGACTTGAACAACTATTGACTCGATCTTACATTTTTTGTTCAGCGGATGCATTGATTTTCTAGTCCGTGTGCACATAAAATTCCTTGCAAAATTTGATTGTGATAATACTAAGCATAGATGCCAGGCTTAGAACTATGAAAAGTGATGCTCTCTCTTGAATTTTGCTGAGTCCTTAACATTGGTGTCATGTAAATATGAGTTGTTGCATAGGTAACGTCCATTGAAGATTCTGCCTTTAAACACTAAAGCACAAGCCTGCTACACAAAATAAATTCACCAAGGCTTGCACCGTAAATGTGTTACTTAGCATCTTCAAAATTTATGACAATATTTTTAGCAAAAACAGTTATTTGATTATCATCAAAGAATTGCAGGTATTTTGCTTAGTTCACAACAATGATTTTATCAAACGCGTTACTTTAGCAGTAGTGGTGTTGCCATAATTACTTATTCATGTCTCTATCATCATTTGTATTGCCACTTGACATTGGTTTACTAACTATGTGGCTTATTCCTTTGTCAAGAGTTTCAGTGGAACATCTACAACTAGTGGAAGATAACATTGACATGGGTTACGTGATTGTTCGAGTCAAATGAATATCAAAGTACAGAACAATAAATATCACTTTGTTTGTGGAACAATTGAGCGAAGATAGTAATACCAAAATAATCTGAGTGGTTTGCTGATTGTGCTATTGTAATAAAAGTTCAGCGATCTGTATATGTCATGTATGGTTGTGCAATTATTGGAGGTTATGTAAGACGTTACCCACCAAAACGTGCATCTGTTGCCTCTGGGATGTCTGTCACCAACCTGCACAAAATAACCAAGAAGAAAAAGAAACAAGACACCACCTTTAGATCTTTGATCGGCAACAGAACTGCTTATACATGATGCAAATAATAAGCTACATAAATGGTAAATTAATTAAGAAAAATGTTCATGTCCTGGCAAATTGGAAGTTTCTGTAAGCAGAGGTGAGTTGCGCAAACATGGATCAGATTAAACAATAAATTATATGATAATTTTAGATATATTTTGGTGCCACATTCTTAATAGTCGAACAAATCAGTCGAACAAAAAACTCGTTGTTGCAAAGAGTCAGCATATTGCATCAGACCAACCTATGAAAATAATAAGCTACATAAATGGCAAATCATGTTAAACATGCATAAATGTTGCTTTAGCAATATATGCTGTTACCTATAAGCATTAGCGGCTTAGCATCAGTGCACCACCACTTGGTTCTGTTGAAGAGTCTCTTTGATTTCTAAGCATTGCAGCCGTTTTGCTTATATTTCCCTGTAACTGTATTATTTAGATTGTGTGCATGCATGTCCTGATGCTTTTCATGTCAATATCATATGTACTGCCTTCTTCAATTAATGTTTTTGTCACAGCTGACCATTCTATGTTCAATGATTGTAACACTTCAAATATTAAGGTCTTATTTGTCATTACTTATTAGTTTGTGTATTGTAGTAATTATAGCCAAATTTGCAGATTACTAGTCCATGAAAAGTTTGGTAAGAATCTTCTTCGAGACTGTAGAAGCTATTAAGATAATAAAAAAAAGCTGCAGTATTGGTTGTTTAATTTCCAAGCTACCGAATATTATCAATTTGAAGACTAATGTATGTTGATAAGAATGACAATCTGAACAAAGAGACTTTGGTTAAGGGAATTATGGTGCTAGAAAAGAATTAGGTTACCACATAAACTGTACTTTCTTACCCAATAGCATATAGAACTAGAGTTCTTCAGCTGTTGATGGATGGAAAAGAAACACCCCCCTCCTTTTTCGAGAGGGCTGCATTCCAATCCTGCAGGTTATCTAGGTAAGGGGTTCTTGAACTATAAACATAAAAATAATGTGGCAAGCAGCACTCATAGGTTTCTTAAGAAATTTGGCATTATTGAGAATTTAAGGAAGACGTTATGCAATACTTGTGTAATAAATACAACAAGCTCACCAATGCAAATATTCCCTGTATTCTGGTTTGCTTGGACTTGGCGCATCAGGATCCACCATAACCTTATAAGACGGGGAATTTGTATGTTAGCATTTAGATATAGGTAAAGGGACAGTTGCATGCCTTATAGAGAGCTAGGACACAACTCTACTAAGAAAAAAGAAGATAGCAAGAGAGCGGGGATGGTTGGTCAGTTATCTTCTTTTATCCAATTTTCTATAGTGGATTCAGGCTGGCGATTTGGATATGGGATATTCCACGAACATTCTAATTACTTTATCTGTCGAACTGTGTCTATTCAGTCGTGTAGAGGATGTTCATAGCAGCAAGTATGCCAACTTTTTGAATACGAGAGAGCTTCGAATTCCAACTCTAAGCAAAGCAGACGGCTTGGGCCTTATCTTATCCAATATTCTTGTACCACACCGTACAAACAGGATAGGATGCAGAAGCATATTCTAAAGTAGCATGTACCATGCATGTACTTAATCATTACCAAAAGGTTATTATGTGATGTTCTTTGTATAACCAACAAATACTATCTGGGGAGGTAGTCTACTTTTGTTCTCACTACAATGTTCTGTGTAACCAATATCTCTGGTATTTCTATTATAGAATATCACCTAGGGATTTGTCCATAACCTACATTTGTGCAAGTTAGATAGCCCTTTCTTTAGTGAAACATCATGTAGACTTGTGCATAAGTTCTTTAAAGTGTAGGTTGCTTTGAGTAAGGAGCTTGTACAAATCAGTATGCAGTATATGCATGAGTCAGTCTAAGTATTTATCTGATTATTCTAGACATTACTTCTTAGCACACGAGAGTAATCCTTTTAGTTGAAGCTTTGCATGGATCAAAGGTCATGTTTCACCTTATCTAACACAATGCCCAAAAAACTTGTACACTACACAGGTCATGATCCTACACTATATTGAGTCACTTACAAGTGTGTAGAGCTTCGTTTGGTCACGACCTTCAATCTCAACCTGTGGTGCATTGAGCACAGCAGATGATCGAAGCCCGGTGCCATTTGTAATCTCCTTCTCACTATAATTAATCCTCATCGCAGCTGACTTTACGAAAGGATCCAACACATCACCAATTACCTGGCTCAATGCCAAAGGATCCCTGCCGCGCGACATACAGTATTATTATTGAACTGAAGGCTACACAAGAGAATTTTACTGACTGCTTGGCCGACTAGGGCGTGGGAAATATTCAATATGGTGCACGGGCTAGCTAAAAAATTTCTGTGTGGAAGAACAGAGCAGTTTGTCGTAAATTTATATTAGCAGTGAGGCATCCACCTTTATGTTCACAACATTCCATTGTGCACTATGAGAAATGGAATCTAACTTTTAATATAATATTATTTTCCCTTATAGTTGCTTCTTTATTGCATGGAAATGTTGAGCACCTATCAACCTCCAGATGGCCTAGTTGTGGTTGTAGCTGTATGATCTTTGTGAATGATTTCTATGGTCAGTTCCTGCATATATTCTCCAAAGATCTGGAGGTATGTTTAAAGCTCCAAGAGTTAGCCTCCCCTGCATGGCGCCTTGCCTGGGCTAGGACAAAGGTTTGTGATGAGTCATTTCATGTTCAATGATACTTCTCTGAGTGGTGAGCACTCAGCTGTAGAAAGAATATTTCGATCAACATCAGAATGCAAGAGTACGAAACCCGGGGAGGTAGAAACAGGTCATTAGCAATCTTCTTTCTTCTTTTATGCTTTCCCTTGACGTCAATGGGAGTATCTAGTACTTCACCCTTCACCTTCGAGTGGAAAACTATTCCCAGGACCTATCCTACAAGACCCTTGTTCACGTGTTTGTCTCCCCTATGTGGTAGCTGAGTGTAGTCACCTAACTGAGGCTTCCTATGGCCCATAAAAACTGTGAGAGAGGCTTTATGAGACACAAGATAATGTTCAAGACTTCAAATTGTGGAGATGAAATTAACTTGATGCGGCTATTCTTGTTTTCTTGAGAACAGCAGGTTGTCTTATTGTGATTCAATTTCACTTAACTTGGACCTCCTTTTGGACTATGACATCTTATAACCAGATTAGGAAAGCTCAATCTTCCTATATTTGGATATCATGAGGTAGCCTGCTTGATTTCGTGAGTATGGTTACTTCTTCTACGCTGTACTGTTGGTACCTATAGAATGTGGCAACTGGCAAGTCTTGATTAGGAGGACAAAGTGGATGGCAGAAATGTACTGGCAACTGCTATGTTTGATACTTGTTGAAACTTGAAAGTTTTTGCTTATCCTTTGCACGGAGAACTGGTCCTTCACTATATGCAAGCTTTCAGATAAAATATATGCAACTGCTTGACAAATTAAGATGTTTTCTGGTGGACCATGAGATTAGATTGTGATTCTTGTACAGTAGTTTGATAAAATAGTATGTCTTTTTTGAGCTTAAAGAAGAAAAGAAAGGTTAATGTGTATGTGTTTGGGGAAAAGTAATTATTTATCTACTGAAGTATAAGATCTGTTCAGTTGACTATTAGAGTTTACAGCAAACTATTCGCTATAGACGCTTCTGTTAGAGGTGGTAATTGCACACGACTTCACCACAGTTCAATATTTTATCAAGTGGCATATTTTCTTACCATGGCGATGATACTCTGTGATATATCTACATGGTTTCAAAGAAATGTATTTCCATATTGTTTCATGCAAGATGTAACTGATCTTTTAATATATGTTTCCATGTTCATACCATGGTCATGTATTCATGTTTAGCTACCTCTTTGCTTGTCCACAGAATACAGCTGTACATGATCATTCGGACCAAACAGGAACGGATAAGCATGTCCTGCTTCAAGTTGCAGCATCAGTGTCTTTGATATCATCAGAATGAAGCCATATTCCAGATTCCTCATAGCATTTAAAGTCTGGCTGCAAGCAGAAATTTCACCCTTGATGGTACGAATGGTCATTTGGACTTTCCAAGTAGACACCATCACTCGATGGAGCTTGCATGCAAACCGTACCTGCAAAATACCACATGCGGCTGCCTCGGCTCTCCACATAAACATCCATATCGGGAGTGCCATGAAGAATCCATGCAGATTTTGTGTTTTCAGCTGGGAATAAAAGGTGAGGACCACTGGCTGCCACATTTTGTACCTTTTACTTTATCATAAACTTGAGAATAAGTACTCCGTACTGTGCTAAGACTTTTCTTTCACCTTTTCTGGTCAGCGCGTGAGAAATACTCGGTCTATTTGGATACAGGAACATATGTGGCGTTAAAGAAATTACGTGATGATGGTGTACTATTTGTTTCCAGAAAATATAATTGAATACAACACAAAGAGCTGGAAGAAAAGGATTGAGGGAGCCAAGCTAAGAAAAGCACACTCAATTTAGTATTTTTGTTTGTATTCAAGGTGGTGAAAATTAGTGTTTTTGTAAGAAATTTGTAGACCGGGGTTGCACGGCCTCCAAGTGCCCATGGTACGAACTGTTTTTGACATTTTAGATAACTACTTCGCACATGTACTGATTCAAAGTTGCTTGGAGACGTGCTGACATACCGTGAGATCACAGCGCACTTTTTGTAAGTGAAGGGAATATACTCAACATCTCACAATCTTCTTGGAATAAAGGTACAGTCTTGCATATCAGATGGGCATCTACACCAGGACATGGCTAGCAAAAAGGCAGAAGATCAACTTTGAATTGCTGAAAGTTCTTGCATGACAATCACAAGGGGAGGAAAGGCACCAATGAATTTCCCCGCACCGCAAACTACCTACACCTGGCTTCTGTGGATGAACTCTTGCCATGCATGCGAATCCTCTCTGCTGCCCCTGGCCCCGCTAGACTGTTCGCAGACCAGCTGGTAACAACGCTAAAGTTGATCTAATCCAGGTGAGAGCTGAATCTATTCTAATGGAGTGCAATCTTATCATTTGACAATCTGCATCTAAAAAATGATAGGTATAGCTTACCGCGTACTCTTTCTGTAATTGTTTGTCATGACGGGCTACAGTGCTGGCTTGACAGGCTACAGTGGCAACATGGGCCAGGAACAGGGGAAACTGAGCAAATTGGCGCTGCAGTTGGCGAAGGGTGATGGCTTGCTAACTGGTGGGCCTAGAGATTGGGTCAGTGTGGAACGCATCCTATTATGTAATAATGAGTGACAAGTGGGCCCGATAGTGTGTGATCTTGAGAGATATAAGCGACACCGTTTCTCTTCTTTCTCAGGTAATGAAAAGTAATCGATATTCTCTCCAATTGCTTACCTCTTTTCTGTTCTCCTCCCCCCCCTTTATGCAATCTGTGCTAGACTGCTTTATTTTATTTTATATTAAAACAAAAGAGTGTCGCTCCCGATTTCATTAATGAAATGATAATTTAAGCTAAAAGGAAACAACTTAATCGCAATCCAGTAGAAACATAATAAATGTAATGAGAGAAAAAAAAACAAAGCATCAACTCCAAACTCAGTTCGTAATTCTCCGTAACGAGGTCCAGCCTGAAGCTTTACTAAATACTCTTGCCGCCATCTCCTTTACCTTTGCGATCCTCAAAGGAGAATAGATCTTCCGAGATCCTTCTATAAATTAGCCCAATAATCAATTCAATAGCAAGTAAAATCAACAACGAAAGTGGGATCGGTTGAAAAAACATGCTTTATTTCTAGTTTTCCAAATTGCCCATAGAATAGTGGTGAAACCCACGGCCATTAATTTCCTTGTAGAGCCTTTAAGTTGTTGAAATAATAGGGCACAAAGGTCATGTAAGTTACGCGGGATGAAATTCAAATTGGAGGAGCAATAGACTACCATCCAAATGTATTTGGCAAGAGGGTACTAGAAGAAAAGACGGAAGGAGAAGAAAAGATCTTTTAACCTCCAGTAGCCCCGACCAGGAGTGTGAAATTTCTCCACATCTGATTCCTTAGATATTTTTTTAAAGGATCAACTGCCACATACCATCTTCATTTTCTATCCGCCATAGCCACTGAAAAGACCTAGGATGTTGCCTAGAGGGGGGGTGAATAGGCGTTTTAAAATCTTTTACGATCTAGGCCAATTTTAACATGGAACTTAATTAAGCAGATTTTCACAAGATCAAATCCTAAAAGGTCTAGACTCAACTAAGCGTACTAATACTCTAAGTGTAAGAAAAGATATACAATCCTAGAGATATAAGCAAGCAAAACAATTTCTACAAAAGATAGTTGCACAAGTAATGTTGCAAGCAAGTAAAGGAGACAATGGACACGAACGATGTTTATTCTAGAAGTTTGGATATCCGCCAATATCCTATATCTCCATTGGGGAAGCTTGCTCCAATGAACAAGTCGGCTCCGAATCGAGCTTTTCTTTCAAGATCCTTACCTCTAGCAAGAACCGCTCACTATGGATAGCACATTCCTCCGCCCCGAAGATGGTGAGCTCCATAGCCACTCACGAGTCCTTGTGCCTCTTCACAATCTTCTTAAAGAGATCACCAAGCTCAACACCACCAAACCGTTTAGGAAGCTGCGGCCTCCAAGAGTAACAAGCTTCCGGACTTTCACTCAAACACAATCGGCACGGAGAGCCCAAATTGATGCAACTGATGTAATCTTGAAGTGCAACACCATGCATAACTTCTTCTTACACCTCACGAAGAGCAACTCATGCTCTAGAAGCTATTAAGTGGAGGGGAGCAATAGGAAGGACTCAACAAATGATTCCCAAAGGCAAGAGCTACCTTCCCAAGCTGGCCAAGGGGGATATATGTAGCCTACCCTAAAAAACTAGCTGTTAGGCACTTTCTATGCAAAAAATTCAGAGGTTCCGGGATTCAAACTAACTAGCCATTATGCACTTTCTGTGCAAAATTTGGAGGTTCGAGAACCAAACTAGGAGGTTTTGGGATTCAAACCAACAGCTATATCATAGGAGAAAAGGAAAATTGGATGTTCCGGAACCAAACTCGGAGGTTCCGACTTCTAATCCCGAAGGTTTTGAGATTCAAAGCACTCAATTGAAAACACAATTTTGGAGGGCAATCTCTGAGGTTCCAACTTCAAACTCGTAGCTTTTAGGATTCGAACTTGGAGGTTCCAGCACCAAATCTCGGATATTCCGACTTAACTCTCGAATATTTTGAAATAATCTCGGATATTCTGGAATTAATCTCGGATATTTCAAAATTACAAAAATCAGCATAACGAAAAACTACCTAGAAGGCAAATGGTTGATCGGAATTGAGGAATTTTAGGGCTACAGCTGCTGAGCATAAGAAGAAGAGAAGGACCGAGGAGGAAGAGGATGCCCCCTATGTTCCGGATGATAATGAGCTTCCTCGTCCTCGTCCTCGCCCTAGGATGGCTATGGCAAAAAGGCCTCTCTCCAAGTCAAGAGAGAATCAAGTAGGCTGCCTATGACTGCACACTATGGGAGACGTTCTCAAAGGGAAGGACCAGCTCCTCCATCTCCTCCCCAAGGTGTCTTTGGACCTCTCCGAGCTCATCGACCCATTAGAGGAAATTTTGAGAGAGCAGCTATCAACTACAAGAACGAGAAGAAGTCAAGGGTTCAACATTTAAGGTGGAATCTGAATCCATATGAGTAAGAAAAAGATGCAATGGACCCAAGGTTCTTCACCTTGATCCAACAAGATTATTATGAGACCGTGCTTCTCACACTTGGAAAAGTCGTCATCCAGCAAAAGGCGATTAATTGGGCATACATTGAGGCAAATGATGATGCTTTTCCAAGAATCCTAGAAACTTGTGAGCACAAAGGAGTCAAGGATATCATGAGATTTCAAAACAATTGGTGTGATGAGCTGATTATGCAATTCTACGCCACTGTTTATTTTGATAAGGACAAATGCAAGTCTATTCATTGGATGAGTAATAGAGTGAAGTACCAAACCACTTTCACAGAGTTTGCACATACTTTGGGACTTCCCGGATTTGATGATAGAACAAGTGATAGGCTACATACCCCGGAATCACTCAATTCCAACCAAATCACTCACTTCTATGATCATAGCAAGCATTTTGTGTTGGGTAACATTGCAGGTTTGCTACCTTTCTATGACACCTTGAACAAGATGATTCACCACACTCTGGCTCCTAAGGAAGGTGATGCATCTCAAATCCAGAATTACGCTCTAAACCTTCTCAACGCTATGGGTGACAATACACAAGCTTTCATGTGTTGACTTTATCTTTAATGAGATAAGGCTTGCCATGGCAAAACAAAAGAGATCACTACCTTATGCGCCCTATATCCAGAAACTCATTGATGATGCTACCAGTATTGCTATTCACAAAGAGGTCAAGCACGCCTTGTATCAACCCAGGGTTGTTAAGCAAAGAAGAGCAGCTGAAGTTCCAAGGGCTTATAGATACTCGCCTCCTCGTGGTATGCTTCGCTCAACCTCAGATGCTATAAAGGCAATCTTTAACATGCGCAAGTCCATCTCAGTGCAAAATGCCAAAAATAGGAAGACTCTGAAGAAGAATGCTATCCGCCAGAAGAAAATCATGACCTAGCTCAACATGGTTCCATCTCCTGAGGGCTCAGAGTATGCTCCTAGTGATGAGGAAGTCTTCCCCGACCCTTTCTACTCCCCTCCGTTGACACCTTCACCACCGCCAGTGGGAGCAGCCAGGTTTGATGCAGTGGGAGCCTCTTTGTCGCTAGCTCGTTAGCTTAGCTTAGCCTAGCCTTTTTCTCCCTTTTTGGTGTCTTGATGCTAAAGGGGGAGAGAAGCTAGGGTTTTAGGATCGGGGCTCTGTCTTTAGTTGTTGGACTGTTACATGTGTTGTGCTATTTATGTTTATCTTTATTCATGTCATGTGATATATCATCTTGTGCATAGATTCTTAATTTTTTTTTAAAATATGTTATATTGGCACTATGCACAATCCTCGGATTCAAGGATATAAGGAGAGCTCTCACAATCCCTCAATTGAATATTTGCATTTGTATTCCAAGTAAATTTGTTATGCACACATTTAGGGGGAGCTCATCATATATTCGAGAATCCAAATATAAATTAATTATATCCTTTTACTGAAGCTTTAATCGTGTTGTCATCAATCACCAAAAAAGGGGCGATTAAAAGTGCATCTAGGACCCTAATTGAGTTTTGGTGATAGATGATGAACGATTAAGGGACTAACATTTGCAATGAGTGCACAATCAGGTTTTAGTCCCCATTGTGAAGTACAATCGGCATCGACGACCCCTAAAAAGTGAAGAAAAGAAGACAGCGTATGTTCTATTGAAGATTTCTATAGATTTCATACTCTATGAGGTTTTGATCTATTCTTTTGAATATAGAAACGCCGTACTATAAAGGGGGTGTGTCGACACGCTGGTGAGAAAGCTCAGTGCTCAATTGCTCAACAATCTTCTCATGTTGGAGATACAAATTTCTCACATACACTTAGCCAAAACCTAGTTTCCTTTGAGTATCCGGAGTGTCCGGCCCCGGGCCCGAATGTCCGACTGTTTGGTGCTAAGAAGATCGCTCTCGGGTAGGTACCCAGAGTATCTGGCCGTTCCCGGGAATGCCCGGGTGTCTAGACCCATGTGTGAGGTGCTCTCAGGATGATACCCGGAGTATCTGACCTAGCCCGGAATGTCCGGGTGTCCAATACCCGGATGGACCACTCTCGGGTAGGTGTCCGGAGTATCTGGCCTACTCGGAGTATCCGGATGTGGTATGGGGTCTTGTGACCATTGGGATTTGTATACCCAGAGTGTCCGGACTAATCATCCCAGAATGTCCGGATGTGCTAAATCAAACTCCAACAACTAGTTTTTGTGAGTGGTTTATTTATACCCCTCCTCCCCCATTCACTTCTAACTTTTTGCCAAATCGTTTCCTGCACTCAAGAGAGCCATTTCTCCTCCTCCAAAGCTGAGAGCACTTGTTCTTGAGAGAGAGAGAGAGAGAGATCCAAAAGGAGTGAGGATTTTCAAAGTGTTGAGCACTAGAGCATTGAGTTCATCTCCAAGCAAATCGACATGCTTGTTACTCTTGGAGATTGGGGTCTCCTAGACGGCTAGGAGTCCTTGATAGCTCCCAATCCGTGTGGTGAGCATCAAGAAGTTTGTGAAGGCCGGGATTCGTCTCTGTGAGGAAAGAATCACCAAGAAGAAATCGAGGAGACGCAAAGGTGTCCTCGAGGGATAAAGGCTTGAGAGAAACCGGCTCTTGATCATGTGTGATCGAGCTTCCCAAACGGAGACGTAGGATCCCTCTAAGGATCCGAACTTCGGCTACATATTCATTTTCTCCTTGTTCATCTACTTTTCGCATTTACTTTGCAAGTATTACTCATATTGCTTGTATTAAACTCACTAGGATATTTGCCATCATATCATATCACTTGCTATTCTTGCTAGTTAATAGAATCTAATTCCGTAAATTGCAAGAGTTGTTTAAAATTGATTAAAATTGTTTAGTTGTCTATTCACCCCTCCTCTCTAAGCCGACATCTTGATCCTTTATAACCATCTCGAATTCATTCATGAATCTCATCTTAGTCAAACGTCATCTTCTCTTGATCCTCAAATTTGTTCATGCCTTAAATCCACTCTTATCTATCTCCACAAGATGAAATCTTCACTTCAAGTTCATGTGTCCTCAAATGAAACTTGATTCGATCACATCCTTGAACTTGATGTCCTCGCCTCATGATGCTTTACAAAAGTTGAATATTCACTTGAGGTTCATCTTTACTTCAAATCTTTTATCCTCGTGTGACGCTTGTCTTGATTATGTTCTTCTCAACATGATGAACAACTCAACTCAACAAACATGGGCTTCGTAGGCTCGTAGAGTCATCATCTTGATGCAACCTCATGGAGTGATACCTAACCCACACACTTTCCAAACTCAATAAAACGGTTAGTCCGCAAACCCAATTGTCATTATTCGTTGGCATTAATCAACAAAACCAATACACACAAGTCTAGAAACATAGAAGCACTTTCAGCCACTTACCCAAAAGACTGATATTCATCAATCCTAAGTCAAGTACCCCAAGGCCACATAAATCTTTAGGTATGCACACTCTATTCCAGTTGACCAAGTGATATTTCCTTGTGTCCATATCCTCTTGCCATAGAAATCGTTTCTGAAAGAGATCCATTCTCTTCCTTACACCCTTATGTAGCTCATTCAAAGATACCATATAAGTCGGTTTACTACTAAGACAGCACTTCAGTAAGGCTTGTCTACCACCAATATATAGTAGCTTGCCTTGCCAACACCTTAGCTTAGTCTCCATTCTATCTTTCGTAGGTTCCCAATGTTTGTTCAAAAATATTTTGTTATTTATGGGAATACCCAAATATGTGAAAGGGAGAGAGCCACTTTGCAAGCGAAGATGCCCTCATACTAGGCATGATTCACTTGGGCAGACCCCAAACATATTACTTCAATCTTGAGAAAATTGATTTTTAGCCCAGACATTTGCTCAAATAAGCAGATTATGAACTTTAGGTTCATCACCTTCCTTTAATAGAAATAAAGTGTCATCTGTGCTAGCTTATAAGTTTGACTTTTGGCATTGGTTTCACACTTTCGCTAACAATCTGAGGTCAATTTACTAGTTTGAAGAACTAGAGGTGAGACCCTTATAACACGTGAGGTATGCAGCAGCAAGAATGTAAGATCACTTCCAGTTGCTAGGCTTGTTTGGACCTCACCTGTGACCTGAAACGTGTGATGCAACCTCAGACATAATGGATTGGTAAGAACAACTCAGGAATCTCATCTATACTACTACATAGTGTACAAATCTTCAACTAGAGTAGAGAAGCAAGTCTACCCGTTTATCGTAGTGAACCTAACGGTTCAGAGTGAAGGGATTCGCTACCAACGGTTCTAGATGGAAAACTATACACATTCACATGGGGCCGTCGTGCTTGCTGCATACAAAATCGCCATATATGGATGGAGCTCGAGGAGGGAAGCATCCTTGCTAATGGATTAGCTTGCATCCAAACATCATGGTAATCGGATCACAGCCACACGCTTGCAAGCCATCATAGATGAATGGGATTCAAATAGGGACTTGATGTTCTTGATGGCTTTGAACGAGGAACGGGATAAGAAACAAGGGCCAATCAGAACAAGAAGATGCTAAGATTTTACTACTAGCACGGTTAGCATGCGTCTTTTTTATATATTATAAGCTAATTTCAGGGCCTGGATTTCAGAAGTTCCTATATATCTATTGTAGCTTCTTTTTTCTTAGCCTTTGTGGTGTACATATGCAATTGACTTTATTTTTGGACACTAAATCAAAATAAAATTTCCAAAAAACTTTAGTGGTGTGTTCTAAAGAATGTTCTAGCACATTTTAAAATTTCAGTACATTTAAAATATATTAGAAAAAGTTAAAAAAAAGCTTATTGTTGCTAAGAGTATACATTGTAATTTGTTGTGATCCTTAGAGGTGACTAGAGGGGGTGAATAGGACCCCCCCCCCTCTAGTTTTCTCCCGGAACAAAATTCTTTTTGCCGTGCACAATAGATTTGTGTAATTTGAAATTTTACATTTGTTAGTTTTATCATCTTTCATCATTCTTAGAATTGACTGGATTTGAATATGACATTTCATACGTAGTTCGAGTAAATGGAGAAGTACATGGATAACTTTTCTCTGGGGAGTGGTTTGCACAGAAATGGCGATTGGTTATATGTCGCGCACATTTTCTTTTCGATGCTAACATATTTCCTAACCATCCCAACTCCAAAGTACATTGCTGACAAAACAAGTCAACGATAATGTCCCCACACCAACTCCCAGCAACCAAATCAGCAAACTTGAGGAGCAAACACGTACGCCACATCCGGGTCTTGTAGGCTAGAAAAGCCCCAAAGTTGGAAAGCTTGTCGTCGCAGCAACAAGCAAGACACACGGAAGCGAACAAAGCAGACCAGGCCAAAGGCAGAGCGAGCGTGGGGGCACAGCAGAAAAAGTAGCGGGAGGGCGGCGCCACGGTGCAGGCACTGAGATCACGGTGGTGGTGCGCGGGCAGGTAGTTACGTCGGGTAAACGCGGGCGGCACACGGCACGGCACGGCAGGACCAGCGCGCCCCGCGTCCCCGCTGTCGCCTCGCCTCGCCTCGTCGTCTCCTCCCTCCTGCCTGCCTGCCTGCCCACCACGCCAGCAACGGAATTAAACCCCTCACCCCACCACCACCACCACCACCACCACAAAGAGACGAAGAAATCGTTCGTTTCCTCCGCCCCAGGTCGTCGCCACCGCTGCTTCCACCTCCTCGCCCTCCCCACCGGACTGCTGACTCCCGCAGGCCGCAGCTGTCCCGATCGCGGATCGACGCCGCCGCCAGCCGTCTCTCGCGTGCTTGCCCCCCTCTCAGGTGACTCTCCTAGTGCTCCGTTTTTTCCTTCCTCGCGCCGCTGGTCTGTGTGGGATGTGTGAGCCGGTTGCGGAGACCTGGCGCTGTGTGCTTCCGTAGGTTTTCCCGATACGGCGGCGTCGTGTTGATGACCGATGGTCGGTCGGGCCGCGTTCTCCGAGGCGAGGTTGCGGGATTCTGGGGATTCGAGGAGGACGAGGAGGGCGCTCAATTCTGGTCTGAATTGGGGTGGGGGGCATGGTCCGCTGCTGGGTTAGCCGTGCGGTGTGAACTATATTGGGGACTGGCGGGGTGGTCAGCGTGGGATTGGGGGCTTGCGCCCGCGATGGAGCTTGGCGTCTTGAGGTGCAGCTGCTTGTGCTGGGGCCGTCGTCATTTTCTTCTCGGTGCTTAGAGTCTTGCCTGTGGCGGTCTAGGTCGGCTTGTGCTGCTTTGTTCCTGCATCTTTAACTTGATGCTGAGGTCTTCGCCTCCATTTTCTGCCTTCGTTTCAGACTTCCAGTGCAGGATATGGTAGTTATGGTTTCTGTAGTACTGGTTCATCATTAGGTAATGGCAGAAATTGAAAAAGACAGTGTGCAATGGGTGCTTGTAGTTTTGCTTAGTAGCATCCTTGTGCATGATTCTGAGCATGAACTGAGACCAAAAATGCAGGGACGAAGTTATTATTGATAGGACATAGACATATAAAGGTTGCAGCTCGTCACATGACGGACACTGGAAATCGAGAAAAGAACCAAAAGGCAGAAAACAACAATGATAGTTCACTTGCAGGGGTGGTTACCAGAACTGGATGCAAACCTAGTCTTCATTTCCCAGTCAGTGCATATGTAATAGTTGCCCCCTGATGCATGCCTACAATCTTTTGTATTCTTTCTCCATTTGAACATTTTCATGCTGGCTTATGAGTGTTATGATTGAGGTTAATACTCTTAGTTGATATTTTGTATTGATGCCAAATGTACTCGTATTTCTCCCTTTTTCTTAGGAACCGAAGGCATAGAGGCAGAAAGAAGTAAAAGAGGTCATTATGCGCCGGTGGTTTTGCTGTTCTCAGTTTCATGCACCATATCGTGAACATGAACATGAATTTCCTTCCAGCCCAGATGAAAAAGAAGGTATCTGCCTTCTCATTGAGTGCATATTTTCGTTATCTCATGTTTAATCAGCCTATATTCAAGTTTATTGTTGTGAGGCCTATGTTCTTGAATGATAATACAACTCGAAGATGAGTTTGAAACTCCTGTGGAAACTTGAGTGTAGTTGCCAGATTTAAATGTAGCCCTTTTTGGTTCTTCAGAATCGTAATATCATTTTCAGTCAGTTTATTTAATACATCCGTGACATTTGGATGTACTGTGAAACATCACGTACTAGTTGAAAACATTGTAGCATCTCCACCTAGCATGCGTTCATGACCTTTTCATAATTGATATAGAACAAATTAAGCATGAGCACCAAAATGGATCTATGATTTTAATGTTACAAGTGAAGAAAAACTTTGATAAGATGGTCAAACCATTCTCTTTGATGCAGACCAAAGTAAATATTGTTTATTGAAGGTTATTTTACTAAAGGTACTGCGTTGTCAATATAGTTGTCAGTAGCTTTTAAGATATTTTTTCTTAACAGTTGAACTCCGTAATGTTTCATTACAGGCTAGGTATTTTATATTTTATTTTCTTCAATGCTAAAAGAATATTTATCAAAAGGAATTGTGGCATACATCCCTGCTTGCATTCTAGTTATTCTCTGTTTGCCTGTTTTGCTTTTGTTGCTTCTTCTTTTTTTGTGCGAGGGTTGTGCTTTTGTTGCTGGGACTTAAAGTTATTTGTAAACACATGGTTACCAGGAAATGGTTTTGCTTCCAAAAGTGATCCAACAAAAGCACCTCCTCCCATCGAAATACCTGAAATGTCATTTGATGAACTGAAAGAAAAGACCGACAATTTTGGGTCAAAGGCTTTGATTGGTGAAGGATCATACGGAAGAGTGTATTATGCTATTCTAGACAGTGGAAAACATGTTGCTGTTAAAAAGCTTGATACATCAGCAGACCCTGAGCCTGATAATGAATTTTTGACACAGGTATGGTTGCTCAGTAATATGCAGCTTTGACTAGTTATGATAGATTTTTGATATATTTGTATTAAATTCAACCTTTCAGTCTTGACCTTAATTTTCCTCCTTTGGCCGTAGGTCTCCATTGTGTCGAGATTAAAGCATGAAAATTTTGTGGAAATGCTTGGGTACTGTATGGAAGGAAATCTGCGTCTGGTGGCCTATGAATTTGCTACAATGGGTTCTCTACATGATATTTTGCATGGTACTCTTGCTATGTTTTGTATCTCAGTAAATGCATATAGGCCCTCTAATATTGCTGTATGGAAGGTTTTAAAACTTTAAATCTGTTTGCCTGTTTCTTTATTAGCACCTCATGATCGAAACAATTCTTATAGGACGCTGGTCTGATCCATTCTGATGTTTTCCCCTCCTCTTTTTTCGTACGCAAGGAAGAAAAGGTGTCCCTGGTGCACAGCCTGGCCCAGCACTTGACTGGATGCAGCGGGTCAAAATTGCTATAGATTCTGCTAAAGGGCTAGCATATCTTCATGAGAAGGTCCAACCTTCAATAGTCCATCGGGACATACGGTCTAGCAATGTCCTCCTTTTTGAGGACTATAAAGCGAAAATTGCAGATTTTAATCTTTCGAATCAGTCTCCTGATATGGCTGCTCGTTTGCATTCCACCCGTGTCCTTGGAACCTTCGGCTATCATGCTCCTGAGTAATTGCTCAACTCGATTACTTGAACATTATATGTATTTCTATATTAGTTGTTCCAAGCAAAATATGAAATTATCCTTTCTGCTATAGATATATTCCCCACTAATTATTATTAGAAGATGACCTGTTTACTGCCTTTAATATTAGGTATTGGTGATAGACTGATAGTATTATCCATATAACACTCACTATAGCTAAACAAGACTGTCATTTCTGAAACAAGATCTACAGTTGAATGAATAACTGTAGTTCGACCTGTTTGTTACTTTACTTTTACATATGTGGATATGCTATTGCACTAGATTTTATTAATTATTACTGTATACTACTTGCTTCATCTAAACATGCCCTTTACTGACAATGCAGGTATGCCATGACTGGCCAGTTAACTCAGAAAAGTGATGTATATAGCTTTGGAGTTGTTCTTTTAGAGCTTCTAACAGGAAGGAAACCAGTAGATCATACAATGCCTAGAGGTCAGCAGAGTCTAGTTACATGGGTAAGCATTTGGTTCCTAACAATCTTACTAGAGTATTCAGCATACAACCTGTTTGTCAACTACAACTTAGTAGTAAAGAGAACTACTTCATTGATAAAATTGCTCTAAATAAAATGAGGAAAACATGTGTTAGCAACAAGATGCTGGGGCACAGAACGCTGATAAGCTCAATGTTTTGAACTTCAAAGAGTCTCAGACTAGACTTGCACATGAACGCAAGGAAAACGAACAACCACAATTCCAAGTTCTTCTTGATCTATGTCCTACAGTCCAGGGTGCTTACTTTTACTGCTGCTCTGTGCTCGGTACAACTGTTCTATATAATGGACTATTCTAGGGTATGTGGAAGCTGCTCTGCATATTTCTGATTAGTTCTTGCTTCTTCCTTTTGACACAGGCAACACCTCGTTTGACTGAGGATACAGTGAAACAATGTGTTGACCCAAGATTGAAGGGCGAGTATCCCCCAAAAGGCGTTGCCAAGGTCTGCCTCTCTCATTCCCTCTATTCTGTTGGCACGCCCTCTACTGTATGGTCACTCAAATCTTTTTCTTTCCTGTCTATTTCAGCTTGCAGCAGTGGCAGCACTCTGTGTGCAATACGAATCTGAGTTTAGACCCAGCATGAGCATTGTTGTCAAGGCACTCTCTCCCCTTCTTCAACATAAACCGCAACCGCCACCAGCTGTTGCTCCTAACACAACGGCATCTGACGCCTGACTTACTCAGTTGAACATGGATGTAAAAAGAGATGGCATGTCCTCATGGGTGCGTGCGCTATTTTAAGTACTATCTCGTCCTTGCCAAGTGGTAATGATATTCTGGGCTAACGCATCAGCATGTCTTGATCATTACATAGGTTTTCACTGTAACAGCAGACTTCCCTTCTTCCTTTACTGTGTGGTTATGCTGAGTGCTGTGGTGCTGCATTTGTTTGGCGAGATGTGTTTGGTTGGTGATCACCTAATAAATCATGTTCTGGTTACATTGTAACATGGGAACTCGGGAAGATTGTAATTGGTTCATGGCTTGACGTTTCTGGGTTTACCCTTGTGTCATTTTGAACTGACCCCCGTCGATTGTGTAATCTGTTGAACGTTAAGCTTGGTGTGTGCTTGCCTATGTGTGAGATACTGTTCACATTCTTGTTCTTCAGTTTTATCTGCTAGACCGCTCCGAATTAAAACTTGGAAGACAACTTCCCTAGAAATTTCTAGGGAAAATACTATTTTGTATTGAATTCATGTAAACTAGCTGAATTTTCCGTGCAAGATGCTACGATATATGTAGAGTTTTCTGCAAAATTAGCAGCTTATATCCCACTAATCTGCAGCATCAATTCATTATACTCTGGCATCTATCAAAATCAGCGGTGTCGATCTTTTTTTCTCTCTCTCACTAGAGTGCGTGCTTCTGGCCCTTGGATCTAATTCAGGTTAGTTCAAGCCAGCCCTTCCCTTCGCTGGAAGCTTGGAGCTCGAACCGGTGGTCTGGTTCGCTGTGGATTCCAGTCCACACCACACCGTGACGGTGCGACCGCCTGACCCCTACACCGACCGAGCCAACGTGCCTGCCGGTCCGGCCCATCTTCTACTCGGCCGTTCCTCTCTCCCTCCTGCGCAGCCGCGGCCCCAGTCCTCTCTACCGCCGGCGGCACGAGGCAGCGCTGGCTGGTTGGTACGTACGCAGTAGCCGGCGGCGGATGCGAGATGAGAGGCGGCGGCGGTACCACAGGCGCGGTGTTCTACGTGGAGAAGTACCACCCGATCCAGGCGTGCAGCATCGACGGCACGGACGTCGCCCCCCACGACAACGCCGTCCTCCGCGCCTTCCTCTGCTCCAGCGCCGGCCTCTGTGCGTCGTCCTCTTCTTCCTCGCTAGCTCCTCCTCTTTCTCCTCTCCGGCTTGCTCGTCGGCCCTCCGCAGCTCCCTCACTCGGGGTTTGGTCTCCGTCTCTTCTCTAGATGATCCATTCGTAGACCCTAAGGCCGCCGGCGACCCCTACAGCACGGTGTTCGTCGGGCACCTGTCCCGCCTGACCGACGAGGAGACGCTCCGGAAGGTGAGCTTCGCTTCTATCTTGTGCTTCTGTGTTGGGTTGGTGTGTTGTCTCTTGTCTGATGGTCGGAGTGGTTGCTTCTTGTTGATTCCATGTTTAGGGCAGGCGATGAGTAGGTACGGGAGGGTGAAGAGCATGCGGCTGGTGCGGGACATTGGTGAGTTGAGCATTTTGCTTCACGAAAGAAGAATTGAGTGTTACTTGAGAATAGACCGATTTCCGAACCTTCCTTTTGTACAGCATGATACTGTTGTAGAGATAGCATCAGAACAATTCATATCAATGCACATTGGAGTGTTCCGTGTGACATCGATAATGACACAATGGAACAATTGCTAACTTTTCGTAAGCTTAAATGGGGAATTTTATCTGCAAGTTTAGAAGTGCAGTATGGATTTCAATTTGCAGAACAACTCGCTAATGCCGTAGTGCCTTTTTAATTGTCCTTGTCAGTAGACAACAAATAGCAGTGTTTCAATGGTCGTGGGTGCAATTGATTGCACATCTCAATCTTTGCTTTTCGCAGCTTCAGTTTTTACTGATCAGACTACTTCGCAGTTACTGGTGCTTCTTGTGGTTATGCATTTGTTGAGTATGAAACGAACAAAGAGATGCACCATGCCTATGAGGTATCAGCTATATGATCATTTTAAGCTCTTTTGCCTGTTTGTTTCCTGCTGCATTCTATTTCTAGGTATGTTTGAAATCTGAAAGAAAATTATTCCATACTGCCTTTGGCCTGAAGGATGCACACCATTCTATTATTGATGGCAGTGAAGTGATTGTAGATTACTATAGGCAGCAACTTATGCCTGGATGGATACCAAGGAGGCTAGGTATGTGTCCCTGCTGAAGTTCAATGTAGAACTCGGAGTACTTTAGATGATGTTCATACTATTTTGAATGTCTTCTCTATAGGAAGAGGACTTGGAGGAAAGAAAGAATCTGGCCAGCTGCGATTCGGAGGTCGAGAGAGGCCATTTCGTGCTCCCTTGTATGAACCCAGACATTTGTTACATTCCAAAATTTCTTAATGACAAGAGTCATGAGGCTTAAGGGAATCATTCTTTGGAGTTTTTAGATATACCGTAAACAATGTGTTCTTCTGTAAAACACAGGCGGCCTATTCCTTATGATGAACTGAAAAAGCTTGGGATCCCACCGCCACCTGAAGGGCGGTATATGACACGTTTTCAGGTAGTTTCATCATTTTTACCCTGTACTGCTGAAGGGGAAGATTGTCTAATATTTAAATGATGCATTATTAGTAATATGATTGTTTTATTTCATCACGTTAGAATTGAAACTTGTTGCATTTATCTTTTGAAAGCTAAGAAATGGAATAGCCAATTCATGATTCTAGAGAAGCCAATTTAAGCATTGAAAAACTAGAAAAGGAGCTAGAAACTTGGAACCTTTGGCCAGTAGAACAAACTGACTGTTGCCTTGAAAGATTAGGAAGAAATGAAAAATCCTTCTCTTATACTCCCTCCGTCCCAAAATATAAGGCGCGCACGCATCTCAAGATTTACAATTAGGTCTATAATATGTTAGTTATATGATACAAAAATGATATCATTGGAAAGTGTTTTCAAAAACGAATCCAACAATATCACTTTTATATCACATAATCAAAATATTATAAGTCTAATAGTAAATCTTGGAATGCGTGCGTGCCTTTTATTTTGGGACGGAGGGAGTATACTTTTAGCCTGGAATATTTCACTCATCATTGTTGTTACTGAACCCATATAAGCAGGAACAGAGGCGAACATTAGTAAGTTAACCATGTCAATTGTGTGTGCCTGCAAAGAGGACTGGATTTTTATTCACTCTGCTACCCTGTAATGTACCTTTTTTTTGTGTGTGGGCGTTTTGTTGTTGTTTAATAACACCGCTTACACCGACCATCTCTGGTTCCACCACCACCGAGACGAAACGGTGGCAATGTTGACAGGGAAGAATCACCACCTCCTAGGAGAAGATCCAAGGACAGGGGTGATGGTAGCTACAGAAAGCAGAGAAGTCCAACTCAAGACGAAGGCAGCCCCCACAGGCGCAAAAGCAGCCATGACAACCAAGAAGAATCACAACAGAGAAGAAGATCATCTACTAATAGAGAGGCCAGCACCTACAGTAGGCAGAGAAGCCCAACTGAAGACGATGGCGATCACCGCAAGCAGAGAAGGAGCCGAGAGCCTGGAGATGTCAGCAGCTACAGCAGGCAGAGAAATCCAACTGAAGACGATGGCGAGCATCGCAAGCGGAGAAGAAGCCGTGAGCCTGGAGAGATATCTCCAGGCAGGGAGAGTGGCAGCCGCAAAAGCGGAAGAACCTCAACCAAAACTGGTTACAGCCCTCGTCGATCTCATCAGCAGAGGCATCACGGAGAGCATCCCCATGACAGCAGCGGCCGTTCGCGGGACAGTAGCCGCTGGCATAACGGCGACCGTACTCACTCCAGGAGATCCGAGAGCCGAGATTGTAGCCACTAGATGTTGAGTTCATCGGTGCTTTCTGTCATGCGAGAACTCTGAATCCCTGGTTGCTTGCTCGATTTGATAAGGTTGCTGTCATGTGTACGCTAATTTCCCTTTCCCTCACGTATTTGCCGTTCGTTGTTGGTCTCTCTTGACTCTGGCTCTGTTCAATTGTCGAGTGTTCGTTGCTGGTGCATTCCCGTCTCGCCACCGCTGCAGCCACTTGGCCTCATGGCCTGTCATCACCTCGGTTCGCCGGTAGCTGTATGTCCAGTTCCGAGTGTTAGCCGCCAGCCCCCGGGGGTGGCAGTTTGGAGACAGGATCGATGGCACGAGCTCCGACCTCCGCGTACCTGTACCCTCTTACGGTGTTTTCGCTTGGGCTGCAGCTCTCCAAGAAGCAGCTAGAGCTGTTCAGACCTAGGAAGCTGGTAAGACAGAAAGCCGATCCATTTGACTAGAGTGTTTCTGATGGTTTTGATTGCTGCTTGAGCTGTAGCTATAAGTTTCGAATGTCTGAATATCCACAAATAACACATGACAACATTTGAAAATAGAGGAGCTATAAATTATACTATAAGCAATCGAAACTTTATAATATTCATATTATCCTCGGATAAAAATTGAACTTCAAAAAATGAATTGTTTGATTCAACCATCTCTTTCTCGACTCAGCAACTTGAAGTATTAATCTTGTATTTAGGATACCAAGAAGGTATATCATATCATAATATATATCAATACCCCCTAATGTATATCAATATTCACCTTCTTTTATCTGTGTAAAACAAAAAAGAATAGTAAGTGATTCCATAAATCTAGACAGTTGCCCCAAGTCTTACACTAATGGATATAAGCTCAATTGAAATTCCTGGAGAGTCATACATTTGTGTATTGATAAGACCATTCACAATTTTTTAAAGCTCAATCTCCCCCCACCCCAAACCCCCAGATGAACCATATAATGCCAAGAGAAAAGAGAAATCATGAACCAGAATAGAAGAGCTTACCCCAACCATGAGTAAATATTTCATAGTAGTCTCATTGGAGCTCGAAACTTGCACGCTTTGTTCAAGGAGGTTACTAAATGCTCAAATTGTATGTCTAGATCACCGAATTTATTTAAGCGGTGTATGCAGGGATGGCTTCGGCTAGAGTGATATACCTAACAAATTAATCATAGCCCGTTCAATTAACCGCTTTGAACATCATATTTGCTATTTGACAGGTGACTGCTTTTTTTCTTGGTCGCACTCGATTCGATATCTTCAACTTCGCGATGCTGGTTGTGGAATGCGATGTGGAGGCAGAGTCGGCGCGGGAGCAGCGACGGAGGCATAACCTGAGGACGATGACCTTGCCGAAGAGGCATACCCGAGAACTTGCTCAACATAACATACGTGTACAAACATACATATCCATCACCGTTAGACAATCCGACAACGAGTCAATATCTCATATGCATCTTAGGCATATGTGTGACCGCTGGCCAAGCCGGGCAAAGACCCACATGTCACACTAAAAGCTAAATGCGATTCCAAAATCCTGTAAAGACTTAGCGTCATCCTCAAGTCCACTAAGCACGATGATCTCGGAGAAGCCCGCAGATTTTACCATCACCTAACCTAGCTCTAAGACTATTGGGTCGCTCGAAAGCTCGGCACAATCACCCACATCCTGCCTAGCCAGCCAACACATCACAGCTAGTACGTCACTCAACTGAAAATCATCCCACGAATCGAAACGAGAGAACAACTCTAACTCTTGATGGTTGTCTCATAAACTTCAAAAACATATACACATGGTATATGGGTTGCCACATTACAACTCTAAATAAATGGTTACAAGATATATACAACACATCCTGTATGCAGGGCAGTTATTTAACTTATAACCAACACAACTCAAAGGTTGTTCTCATCAAAGTAAGAGTACGAACAACAGCGAAAACAAGTGTAAAACACCTGAGATGGTAGCCATAACCATCTCCAAAAGCACACGACCCACAAATGACCAAAAGGAACAAACGAAACAACTAGATGTCAGATTTGACATTATCGGCATCATAAAACTTACCTATGCTAGAGTCACCTACAACATTTTAGGAATTAAATTTCTATAAGTACTTTCGTACTTGCAAAATGCTTTGTAAGCCCATCCTAAATAACTTAAGCATGACAATGAACAAGAATTAAAATACTACATAATTATTTCATCATCATCATACTAAAGCATGTCATGAACATGAAAGATAAGCTAATATCATCATGTATTAATCATAATCATTCATTCTCAGATTGGCAAGCATTTGAAATTAACCAAAATTTCTTTCACATTTATCACATTAAGTCAATTGAGACTCAATTCAATTATCTGACTAAGCCAACCACGACTTAACTAATTTTCTTAGCAAGCCAATCAAGACTTGACCAATTGGGAAGTGTTTCGAATTGTCGTAAGTTCATGGTTGACCGACTATGACTTCCCAATACTCCCACATAACACTTCCACCATGGCGGGTAGAGCCCCATGACATTGGCATCGATTGGACAACTCGAGTACTTATGTTCACCTCACCCATCGATCCCTCTGTGAAAGCAATGCCCCGGATCTTACATCTCACTTATTAGGTTTCATAATTTATTACTTCAAGTTAATGTCATGACCCACTGATCATGATCTAAAAACAAAACCTAATCATGCTAGTAATTCCATCCATCATAATAACAAAAATAAACAAATGCAACCAAGCATAATATCACATTCATAACCATAGCATCAAGTCACTGAGGAATCTTAAACAATAAACAAATGCAACCAAGCATAATATCACATTCATAACCATAGCATCAAGTCACTGAGGAATCTTAGCGAGTTTTGCATTCTTGCCTTGTTGGTAATACCCCTGATCATACTGAGGATCAACTTTGTACAACTCCTCGAATAGAATGCCGAAACACCGAAAAACGATGAAAAGATGCAAACAGTCAATACCAGAAAAATCAAAGAGTATATCATGCATCCTAAAATGTAGGGAATACAATTATGAAGCTAATTTCAATTGGTTTCATTTAATTGGAGCTGTAGAACTAAAGATACGAAATTTTCAAGTTTTAGTTTCACTTTAGGGTTTGAGAGCAATTTATGAATTTCAAATTTTTTCATAAAAGTAACATTAATGAAACTTATACCATTAAATCCTACATATCAAAATATAAATTTACAAAAAACATCAACTAGAGTTCATATAAATTTTTTATAATTTTTATAAGTTTTAAGCATTCTTATTCATTTTCTGTCTTTTTCTCAGTAAAGAAACTATTAAAACTTCTATTACTCAGCTGAAGTTTAGCCATGGAATATGACCAATGGGGCCATGCATCAACCTAGACTAGTTAATGTTTAACTGGCCCAAGTGGCCTTCAGGCCCACCCGTCAGCCTATGCCTTTATTCTTTTTCTTTTTCTTTATTTCCTTATGACTATGACACATGGGTCCTCATGTCAGGATTCTCATTTTTATTTTCTTAAACTGAATACTTAATGGAGTGGGCACAACTGACATATGCACAGATTAATTAAGTCATCTTAAATAGAATTAATCGACAGGGCCACGCGTTAGTCACTCGGGACCTAACGGGCTAGGCGGAGTTGACGCAGGAGGGGCGACGAAGGAGGAACCGAGGATGATAACCTCGCTGGAAAGATTAAGGGTTATGAGCTAAAACGGCGATGCCGATGGAAGTGAGGCAAAATTTAAAGCGAAAGGTTAGGGGTTAGGGTTTAAGGTGGGTGGGGGTGGTTCATGGAGTCGAAGGATTTCGAGGGAAATTTGATGCGGCGATGGCGGCCGCTCAAATTGGGGAAGAAAGGAAATGACGGGAAGTTGAAGAAAGATGCTGGCTATTGGATCCAAGATCAAGAGGAAAAAGAAGAGTAAATTACTCAAAACCACAATTTCAGGATACCTCTTAACGTTTTATCATATCTTTTAGATTTTTTTTCACAAAACCATAACTTTTGAAATAAATCTGCAATGTTACACCCTAATGGCTATTTGTAGCTCTTAACATGTAAACTGATCATAGGGGCTCACTTTTTAGTGTCCACGTGGATGCTTATACAGATACTGAGGTGCCAATTAGGCCAAAAGTCTCACCTGTCAAAATACTCTTCCTCATCTCCTCTCGTCTTCCTCCCATCTCTCTCTCCCTCTCCGGCCAAATCCCATCACTCCTCCCTCTGTGTGTAGGCTGAGGTTATTGATCAGCTTCATGATGTCCAGGTGCACCAATGGAGCCGTAGTGGAACATAATGACCCAAGAGGTGGAGATGATACATGAGGTAGAAGACATTGCTGGTGATAGCCGTGATGAAGGCAAGGAAGAGTAGGATGAGCATGGTAAAAAAAAAGCACGACGAGGATGGCGATATTGGTGTATAGGTTCATGATGTTCTTGACTTTTTAAGGTGGCCGGATTTAAGAGGAGAAACGAGGCGGCTGGAGTTTAGAACAAAGAGTAAGAGGAGCCATAAAGGACACCACCGACGAAACAATCGATCTGAGACAGCTAGAGTTTAGAACAAAGAGTAAGAGGAACCATAGAGGACACCACCAACGAAACAGTCGATCGAGGAAGCAGACTCGTTGAACACAGGGGATGAGTTTAGTAAGCCCAAGTATTAATCTACTTATCCACCTCACCAAACCACGCCACGCACGAAACCACGAACCCCACCACTTTCTTCCTGGTGTCGGCTCGAACACGGAACTCCCTGTCTCTCTCGTCCTCCTCTACTCCCTACTCCAAAACCCCAATTCCCCGTTTCGATCGCCCCCCTGCCGCCGATCTCACCGGAGCCCCAGCGGGTCGCTCTGCCGGCCGCGATGGACTCCGACGACGAGCCGCGGGGCGCGAGCGGCTCGGAGCTGGTCGACGATGGGGAGTACTACTACTGCAGCGACAGGGAGTGCAGCGGCGATGGCGGCGGGAGCGACGAGGAGGGCTTCGGTGGCGGCAGCAGTGGCGACTACGAGGGCGGGGACGAGGCCGTCTCGGAGCGCGAGCAGGTGGTGTGATCGACGCGTTGGCACCTACTTACATGTTCCATAGGGTGCGAATGGGATGAACGCTCTGACGGGGAATTTCGGGATTGGGTGGAGACTTGCTAAACGTGGTGGCATCCTGCACTCCTGCTGACAAACTGACAGTCCTTCGTTGGATTCTCTTTAGGGAAGGAATCTGGTGAATTGGTGGTTCCGATGTTGATCGGTTCGGCGCAGGGGTGAAAAGTTGCGGACTTTGAGCGCTTACTCTGCGTCCTGTCGTAATTAGACTTTGTGAGCGCAGGTGCAATGATTGGAGCTGGCCAGTTGGGTGTGCTCCTCCTGTGCAGTGACTGATAGGTTTTGGTGGCGTTGTCGTGGGATTTTGCTGTGAAACGCCTTTTATTTTGTGGCGGATAAATAGATAATGAATGTTGATTTTAGGCTGCATTTAGTTGGAACGTGATGTTTGCTATTGCACTAGGTGACAGTGTTGCAAGCTTATGTATTTATCGGTTTCACCATTTTTGGGATGCAAATCACTAAGCAAGCTTATGTTTTTGTGAGTTTCACCAGTCTTGGAAGCAAATCGCTAAGCATACATGCATTCACTATGGAGCTTAAGCATTCACTATGGAGCTTAAGCAAAATAAGGGGTTTTCTCTAGTCACAGCTTCTTTTGCTTCACTTGGTGATTGTAGCTGGTGTATTGAACTGCATTGGACAGCTGCTAGGTTTTGAGGTCCTGCAAAGTGGCGCTATTGTTAAGAAAATTTCCATGGAATTTCTGGTCATATGGAGTTGAATATCTCCACATAAAACAACTATTCCTTTAGATCAAGGGATGCCTTGTACGAGCTAATCAGATGGTAGATCAATTAAGAGGTGCTTGAAGCAAGAGTTTTTCTGCTTGGCCAACATAGAAAATTTTGCAGTACTCTGTATGCTTGCTGGATAATAGCTTGCATAAGTTACTGTAAACATACACTTATGAGATTTATGTTTTATGGTAACCAACAGCCTAAGTCCTGTTATCCTCGTTGACAGTAGTGCAATCACGTGTGGAGGGCCTCTTTTCTTTTTCATGAAGCTGAGAAAGAACTTATGCTTCCTTTCGAGTTACTACTCTATGACGGATGTGCATAACATAACTCTGTTTTGGTTCTTTCCTTCATGTTTCTTTCATTTTCTGTTCTGTTATCTTTTCATCTTAGCTTTAAAAGTCACTCAAAGAGCCTGTGTTCATTTTCTCTACAAACAGAGATACATTGTTTTAACTGAAAATGTTATACATGAGCGGCAAGAGGAAGGCATAAGCCGGGTATCTTCAATATTTTCAATTCCAAGAGAATCAGCATGCATCCTCCTTCGTCAATACAAATGGTCAGTTCTTGCTGCCGAAAGTATGTGTAGCTTGTCATGTTAGATACATGAAATGAAGTCCCATGTCCCAGTAGATCTTATTTCTGAATTTACTCTACTGCTCTTGTAATGTAATGAACTTGAGAAGTTCATCTTGTGGAAGTTTCTGAGATTTACTAGATATAATGAACAACTATGTTTAACAATGTTCCATGCAAACTGTGCTACGTGCATATTGGTTGCCTGTTTTAATTGTTGCAAAGGTGGAGTACTTATGAACTAAAAATGCAGATCCTCTTCTTTCTTAAAAATATCTCGATTTTGATGTTCAGGAATGTTAGCAAATTGAGTGATGAGTGGTTTGCAGATGAAGAACGTGTCCGTCATTTTGTTGGCTTACCTACAAATGTTGTTGTTCCTGATTGTCAGAAGGTAGCTTTTCTTTACTTTGAACATACGGAGCCTTGTTTTTTTATCTTGTCAGCTGGTGTCATATCTGGTTAAATCAGTGACTTAACTGTATGTTTTAATTTCTGATGGTTCCTTTGGTTGCAGCTAACTTGTGGAATATGTTTTGAAGGATATTCCACAACTGCACTGAGTTCTGCTAGTTGTGTTCACTTCTACTGCCATGAATGTTGGGAAGGTCTCTCTCTCTCTCTCTCATATCAGAACATGCATTTGTTTCATTGGTCGGGGATGAGGGATGAGGAATCTCACTGATGTTGGATCCATTCTCCCGATCCCTACGAACCCTACCTCTGTTAGGGAAAGTCTCAAATGAGACCGCAAATATCCATACTGATGTCTGATCTTGTGATGTTGGTAGATCTAAGCAGGCACGCATTTGTGCATGGCTGCATGGCACACACATTGTAGTGCAGTCAGCTGAGCATGTTGCCTGTGTGTAATCATGTTATTTATTTTGATGGTAGTGGGAGGCATGTCTGAAATTGTCATATTGTGCCTATAGCCTGCTAACATAGGTAACATGACTCAAAGGATTAGAGTTCTGACTTCCAGATTTTACCCAAATATAGTGTTCTTGCCTCTTGTCTAGAGTTCTAAGTAGGGATAGTTGGATCACTCCAACCATCTTTTGCTTGATATGTTTTGTTTTTTGACATAAATGCAAATACTCTTTAGGGGGACCCTATTTTTATTCATTTTGCAGTCTGCTTGATAGCATAGTGTTTTCACTTTTGCTGTTTTCCCTTCTTCTTATTCGTAGTGAACTCTGGAATTTCTGGTGCTAAAAAAGGTAAAATTTTCAGGCTATATTAGTGCTTCAATAAATGATGGTCCAGGATGTTTGGCATTGCGGTGTCCTGAGCCATCTTGTAGTGCCATGGTTCTTGAAGAGACCATTAATAGATTGGCTAAAGATGAGGATAAAGTAAAGTACAGACAATTTGTATTACGCTCATACATCGAAAATAACAAGAAGGTAATTCTTTGAACAAGCCCAGCACTTGTAATGGTCCATGTTATGTTTCTTTCGATCTATGTTTATTGAACCCTATTGTCTTGTCTGTGCGCTACTTGGTACTTTAAAGGTAGCATAGATTTAATAATTTTTTTATGTCATTTGTATCCTGTACGTTCTGGAATATTATTTATGAGATGATGTTAATTATCAGGCAAAATGGTGTCCAGCTCCTGATTGTACCTGTGCAGTGGAGTTTCTTGGCGACGGAAACTATGATGTCTCATGCCTGTGCAAATTCAGCTTCTGCTGGAATGTTGGTATTTCTTTTCTTGTTTATGTTTTCATCACATCTGGTTGTATTGCCACTATTAGTCAAATCTTTTGAATTTTGCAATGCTTCCGTTTCCAATATATGTAGTGTACAGAGGAAACTCATCGACCACTTAGCTGTGAGACTGTCTCAAAGTGGATATTAAAGAACAGCGCAGAATCTGAGAACATGAATTGGTTCGTTATACACATAATCTTTATTATGCTATCCATTTCAGTTATTGTTAGTATTTCATTGTCGAGTAACGTGCATGGGGCATCTTGAACTTCTGAAGGTGTGTCACCTAGGTTCCGGTACTATGAAAATGCACCTTTTAGTCCTCATGGTGGATAAGGTGAGTCACCTTCGTCCTGCCAGTCCAGGGTGTCCAGGTTTGCTCACGTGGCATCATCATCCTTGCCACATAGGCACTGTGATGTGCAGGTGAACAAAGGAGTGACCTGCGGCAAGTTCACCAGGGAGTGCAGTGGCTGACATGGGATTGCATGCGTTGACCTGTAGCAGCGGCGCAGCGAGGACTGACAGCGGCTGTGCCCAAAACAGGGGCAGCGACTATGCGCAAGTTGCCACCGAGCTACGGGCATGGAGAAGGCCAAAGCAGGGGTGCTCTAGGGGTAAAATGGTGCTCTGGATCTAATGGTGGCCTTGTAGCGCTTGGATGGGAGTGCCGGACATCTCTTGTGTTTGACGGGAGGGAGGGAGGCTCTGGTGAAAGCGCGAGGGAGGCTCTGGTGAAAGCGCCATGTGGGCGGTCAAACGCCATCTGGAGGGAGCCTCTCATCTGACATGGCTCTGGTGAAAGCGCCATGTGGGCGGTCAAAGGCCATCTGGTCTGGTTAGAATCTCCGGTGACTCACTTCATGACGTGCATTTTCATAGTACCGGGACCTATGTGACACAACCGTGAAAGTTTAGGGACGTGCCATGCACTTTACACTTCGTTGTAATACTTCTTAATTGTAATTAATGCATACATAAGGAAACACCGCAAACTATCTCTCAAGTGATTCTTTTTCCAGGATATTAGCTAATTCAAAGCCCTGTCCTAAATGTAAACGACCAATAGAGAAGAATCAGGGGTGCATGCATATGACGTGCACTCCTCCTTGTAAGTTTGAGTTTTGCTGGTATGCTCCCTTCTTCTGAGTTTGTTTGTTTGTGTACTCTCTGTTTTGCTGATGAAAGGTGGAGATTTTGCATTGAAGTTATTTCTTATCTTTGGTCTGATGTTCTTACATGATCCCAGGTTATGTCTAGGTGCATGGTCAGAACACGGAAGCAGGACTGGTGGTGGTGGCTTTTATGCTTGCAATCGTTATGAATCAGCAAAGAAGGAAGGCATAGTATGTTTCCTTTTGGACATTATCCTTCTGTGTATTGAGGAAGAATCACATTCCTTGGTTTGATCCCAGGGGAGCATAGCTTGCTATTGGCATGCTACTCAATTTTGTGGTTCCTCAACTCTTTTGACTACTTGTCAATTACACTTTGTTGTTAGTTTATTAGTTTACATTCATGCAACCCTTATTTTGATATCTTTTTATTTTGTTTAGTATGACGAGGCTGAAGCAAGGAAAGAACGGGCTAAAAACTCACTTGTGAGATACATGCATTATTATGAGCGCTGGGTGTCCAATCAAAAGGTATGTTCTTCAGGATCCTGTTGCAATCACTTGTTATTTTTATCTGAAATTCTGAATTTCTCCTTGCCAGTGTTTAACTAGCGTAAATTAATTTTTCTTAGTGTATTCATGCTTGTATATTGTCCTTTATTATTATGATTATTATATTATTTATTGTTATGGGAAGTCCACCTTTTCAACCCTGAACTCTAGCCAAGGTCCGATTTTCAACCCTGAACTACGAAACCGTCTGGAATACAACCCTCAACTATGCAAACCATTCACTTCATCCCCCACGACCCACTCCACTCTGGGCTGACTCAGATGCCACATTGAATCCTCGTTGTTAACTGAAGCCTCGTCAGCACTGGGGCCCACATGTCATTTTAATACTCCCTCTGTGGTTATCAAGTTAATAAACTACACTATCTGAGCTGTTATGTCACCACTCCAATTGACCCAAATGCTATGAAAATTGTAACTAAAATCTGTTTAAACTTCTGCTTCACTGTTTGTTGGGCCCACACCTTATGCTCTTGTGGTAATGAAAGAAACGAAACCTGTTAATATGCCACGTAGGTCCCACACATATCAGTAAGGTTAATCAGTGGCCACGACCCCCTTCCCCCCCTTCTTTTTTTATTTGCTGCCAATTAGGATGCCACATCAATGTAGACTTGTTTACTGGGATGCCACATCAGATCAAAAGAATCCTGGTTTGGGTGGACAGGGTAAAGTGGATAATTTCATTAGTTCGAGGTTCCAAAACAAATGCTTTCAAAGTTCATGGTTGAAAATCAGACTTTGCAAGAAATTATTTTTTTGAGACAAGGGGAACAGCCCTCGGATTCCACTATCAAAGATAACGGAACAACCAGGTTCAACAGGTTTAAAACACACGACAAAGCACAAAAAGAGAAAAATAAAACAGACTTTGCAAGATTTCAGGGTTGAAAAGTGGACTTTTTCCTTATTACTATTCAAACTTGTGCATATATGTGTCTGTAATATGCTAATCAAGTTGGCTATTTTGGAGAGTTTTAGTTTCCCTAAAAAATGGCCCAGGCAAGTCCTTGTCACATCAATAATGTTAAAAACAATCTCTGGATCTAATTTTATGTCACTGCTGGAAAGTACCAGGTCCATCTCTGATGTCCTTACCAAATCAATTATTGCCTTTCTACGAAATTCTTTTGAGGAATTTTCTTGTGATTTTAGATGTCCTGTTATCCTGTATCATAACTGTTTATTTTCTTTTCTGTAACTGTTTACCACAAAGCATGCATGATGTGAAGTATACGCATGAGTTTTTGGGTATGATGCCTTGGGTGTTTACTCTTCTGCTCTTGCCTGTTGACAGTCAAGGCAAAAGGCACAAGCGGATCTGCAAAAGGCCGAAAGTGAAAATGTAAGTATTTATAACTTACATTGTGCCATGCATCATTCCTTTCAAAAAATGCATATAGTACATGCGTACAGCATTTATATGTCAATGCACAAGTCTGCTTTTATTTAATCTTTAATTAATAGCATAATTTACTGAAAAGGATCGACATTTGTCACTCCTTTTTGTTCAGGCTTTCTGCGATTCAAGTCTTCTTCCTTCAACAAACTTAATCAAAGTTGTGCTTGACTATTTGTTCTCACTTATTGTAGCTTGCAAAGTTAAGTGACGTTCTTGGAATACCAGAGACCCAACTAAAGTTCATACCTGAAGCTTGGTCACAGGTTAGACACTATTATTTTCTAAGGCCAATAAACTGGCTCTGTATTTTTACATGGCCTTCATTTTTCTGACGTGCCTACCCTCTCATCCTTCACTATGACAGATCATAGAATGCAGACGAGTGCTGAAATGGACATATGCTTATGGGTATTATCTCGATGATAAAGCCAAGAGTGAATTTTTTGTGTACCTCCAAGGTAGAACCTTTTTAGCTTGCAACTTGACGTTTATCCTTTTAGCTTGCAACTTAAGGTTTATCGCACGCTTGACACAGCCATACATCTGTAAATTTTATAGGTGAGGCCGAGTCTGGTTTGGAGCGTCTCCATAAATGTGCTGAGAATGATATTCATGCATTTTTACCTAAAGCTGATAAAACCGGACCTTCTCCTTCATTACAAGACTTCAATGAATTTCGTGTGAAACTTGCTGGTCTAACAAGGTATTGCAGACATGTGTTTGATAACTAGATTTTACCGTTAAATACAGTATTTTACTTGGACCAAGTCACTAACTCGTGCTAGTCTAGCCTTTCTTGCTCTCTACTGTCTGAGTCATTATTTAGCTGTTTTTTCACCATTTTTGTTCTTCTTGATTTGAACTTTATGTTTTGAGCAAACATCCATAGGGGCACCATGTAATGTAGTAGGAGTTATGTGACCTGCAAAGCATTTTGAATGGATGTTTGTGTCACACCGTTGCTCCATTTATCTCTTTGTTCCTTTTCATTTGGCTGAAGTTGCATGCATGATGCCATGCATATTTTGCCAACATCTTGTAACGGCTAGTATGTCCTGCTCTACATGGATGCCGAATTCCCTTTAGCATTCTGTACTGCACGAGTTGCATATCTATGGATACGATAACTAAGCTAATTTTAAATTACAATGACTAAGCTGATTTTTTTGTTGCAGTGTAACCCGCAACTACTTTGAGAACCTTGTTCAAGCACTAGAAGCGGGCTTGGAGGATGTGCACGCTACGGGCCAGTCAACTTCGAACAATACTGCCAACTGCAAGAAACCAGCCACCAGAGGCAAGTCAGGGAGGAAGAAGGTAGCAAGAACATCCTAATAACATTGAGATGGCGGCTTGCCATGCGAGTGCTGCTGCACATTTGTCAACCCATCCTCGCAGATATCTCTGCGATGCCTGGGGTAGTGATAACCTGATAGGTACTAGATAGATGGGGCAATGCAGAAGGTCGTCACCAGAACTTGTATTGTGAGTTGGGATGCTTATTCGGCCCAACCGCCCAAGCATTCTGGTGCCATGGACATGAAGCAGAGCTCCCACTCCCAGAGGATGCGCCGGTGTACAGTCAGCGAAGGATCGCATGTGTGCAAACTCTCAGGAGATATGCTTGCCAGAAATGTGCAACTCAGAAACGAGGTACAACAGTAGGGAACACAAGTGTGTGAATATTGGCATGAGCTGATATATATTACTCGCTTTTTACTTTTACGATGTCAAATGCAACAATGTTACTACGATTTTTTATCACAATATGCTGGCAAAAATAATAGAAGATACATATTATGAAATAATTTTGCATGACAAAAAGCCAACATATTGTGGTAAAAGTTGTTGAACGTTGACCGGACGGGATCCAATGGCAACCTACACTTTTTGGTCTCTTACATCTTTTGACGGAGTGTGTGTTATCAGCTGTAAGCATTGATTAATGGTTTTATTGGATGTTGTAGCATCTGTATTTCCAGAATATAGTAGTCATCTTTGCACATTTCAGCTCCGACGACGTTCTTGCTCCGTCCTGTGTACGGAACAGAACCATCAGAGTCAGGAAACGTCGATCGATCTCGTTCATGGAGAAGGGTATCGACATGGCGACTTCAGTTACTACTACCTTTTTCAAGAACGAGTTTAGTTTTACGCACGAAGTATTTCCGTTGTATTTGCCACGCGCACACGGCCCAGTTGATGTGAACGACGAAGAATCGCATGGAGGCCCAACGCAGATATGGCCCACTCTGACTGGATCGTGGGGTCGGGCGGAGCCACGTCAGCGTATGGTCATAAAACGAAGACCGTTGACCTGCCACTTCCTCCTCCGTCTCTACCCACGGGCCACGGCCACCTCTCCACTCGTCGAGCAGTCGAGCTCATCACCTCTTCTCGGCACTTCGCCAGCTTCATTCCTCGCCTGCTCGCCTCTCCTCTCGGCTTCCGATGGACGCCGTCGCGTTCTCCTCCGCTCCAAACCCTAGCCCCTCGCCCTTCTCCTCCTCCTCCGCATCCCCGTCCTCCCGCGCCCAGCGCTTCTCTGTCCGCGACGCACGGCGGCGCCGCCCTCTCCCGGCCCTCTGATCCCAGCACTCCGCCTCCGCCTCCGCCTCCCACCACGACGTGGTCATCGTAGGCGCTGGGGTCGTCGGGCTGTCCATCGCCCGCCACCTCCTCCTCAATACCCCGCTCTCCGTCGCGGTCGCGGACTCCGCCGTCCCTTGCTCTGGCGCCACCGGCGCAGGTACCCTAGCTCCACCCCTCCCCTCCGTGCGTGTGCATATATGATGGGAGTTTAGGGTATAGCCTCTAGGGTTCTGATTTGGGTTGGTGATGCGGCTGCAGGGCAGGGGTACATGTGGATGTCACATCGGACGCCCGGGAGTGACACGTGGGAGCTGGCCGTGCGGAGCAAGCAGCTGTAGGAGGAGCTCGCGGCCGAGATGGACGGCCACGGCGGCGGTGGTGCGCGTGAGTGTCTGGGGTGGAAGAAGACAGGTAAAGTCATGTGATAATGATCCATAAGTCGTTGACTCATTGTGATCGAATTGTGGATTTCTCCCCATCAAATTGTAGTTACCAACTATGACTTTGTAAGTAGTGGGATAACTATAACAGCAGTATATTTTAGTTAGAAATGGTAGTATAAGGTTAATGGCATCTCCTACGGTCCAGTAAATTTGAGTAAATTTGAGGATTAAGTTAATTAAGGCTACTTTGGACTCCGGACTTACTGGTGCTATCTGCAGCTGCACTTATATGGTATTTGAATTCACTATGCTTGTTCGATGAGATGTCTCTTTGTATACGTCATATGCTCCAACATGTGTTATTTATTTCTTGCTTCTCAGTCACAACGAGAGTTTGAGTACAAAGTGAAATGCTACTGTCGGTTTTCTTAAGGAAGTTTATTAGTCGGAAGAACCTCTGAAGAGCTGGCTACACTGGAGGAGAAGACCAAGGTTCTGTCTCAGGCAGGCATACATGCAGAGTGCTTGTCTGCCTCTTCATTGCATTCGTTAGAACCCGCACTCTGTGTTGGAAATGATGGTGGTGCTATGTTCTTGCCTGAAGACCAACAGATTGATGCATTCCAGGCTTTGTCTTTGATTGAAAAGGTTTCTTCTGTATAATTTCGGTTCTTCTATGATATGTGCAATAACAGACTCTCGAACAGCTTTAACCATTAACATTTTCTTTTATTAGATCAATAGATCATATTCCCTAGAAGGGAGATATATGGAGCTCTACAATGATCCTGCCATGTCATTGATAAGGTATCAAGGTCTCTTCTCAACTTTTGTTGGTTAACACAAGAGCACTTCAGCTATCAGACTACTAGAATTGCAGAAAAGTAGCTTTCTTAATTAGCTTGACGATGGTGTTTTCTGTTGATCTGTTAGGATGCTTTTTCAGTGATGCCAAAGCCATTTCCGTTTTTTCTGCATTACTAATCTTGGTTTTATGTTATGCAGATCAGAGGTTACTGGAAGAGTTGAGGCTGTCCAAACTTCTAAGAACATCTTATATGGCAGAAAAGCTATTGTAGTTGCTTCTGGTGCTTGGACTCGATCCTTATTGAATAATTTCCTAGGACCAAATTCTACATTAGATATTCCTGTCAAGCCACGAAAGTTACATGATATTTCTAAAATTTATTGCGCTAACCTTTGATATTAAAATCTTTGGATTGATCTTTTCTGGCACTCTCATAGCAAAATCATCATATGTTGCATAATATGGTAAGTACAAACAAACTGGAGTGAGACAATAACATGTGCTCTTCATGTTTTTATTTTTCATATTTATTTTTGTATCTATCATGCTGCACCTTCAGTGACACTGTTGGGTACTTCACTATCTTCTTTCTGATATCAAATCAGTTCGTAACTGCTATGTAAAAAGAAGTTCTTACAAGGCACTATTTACATATACTATGCATGCTGCTGACAGTCAAACAAGCCTACGGAAATGACATACTCACGCTAGCTAACAATTAAACTATGCCACTACATTCCTTCCTAATATCACATGTTGGTCCTTTCTGTGTAGTATTTAAGAACGGCTTATTCATGTTATTTGACCCAACATCTGACAACATAAAAAGTATAATATTACATTATCCATTTCAGGGTCATCTGCTTGTGTTAGAGAAATTTGACAAGCTTAAGCTGAATCATGGCATAATGGAGCTAGGATATGTTGACCATCAAGGTGCTAAGTCAAATAGGATACCCTTGTCTTCAAAATCCAATGAAGATGAGCGTGGTACTTCATCCATATCAATGACCACAACATTAAATACAAAGGGCAATTTAGTTCTAGGTAATCTATGAAGTACCAAACTTCTTCCCTTGTTCCATCTTAGGCCGCCCTTTCTGGAAATTTCCTTAAAATCTGGATGAGCAAAACAAGTTTTTTCTCAGTAAAGATTTTTTTATTCTGACAAGAATACCTTTTCCACTCAGCTTTCGTCTACTATATTAGAAAATTTTAAATCCTTGATCAGCACATTTCTATTTAACGGGAAGCAGCAGAGAGTTTAAAGGATGTTCGAGGGAGGTTGATAAATCCATACTTAAATGTATATGGGACCGAGCTGGGGAGTTCTTTCCTGCACTGAAGAATGTTCATCTTGATGTTGATCAGAACGCAGAAATCAGAATTGGGCACCGCCCCTATAGTAAGTGCCTTTTGTTTTAGGGGAGATTTGAGGATTTGCCCCGTTTTCTTTTCAGGGTTTGATCATATGCCCCATTTAGTTGTTTTCAGCAGTTAAGAAGTGAGATGGGGCATATGATCAAGGGCACGGGGAAAACGGGGCAAATCCTCAAATTTTTCTTTGTTTTGGGAGATTTGAGATGCAAAAGAGTGGTGAATTTCAACCACCAGAGAGCTAAAGGCTAAGGGCATTTCTTGTCATGCATGATCAAGCTCCGTCTCCTTAGATAATGTGTCATTTACTTGCTAATATTAGCACTTTGAACTGACCTACCTACAAGTAGCTCAAAATATTGTTGCCATATGCAGAGGCAACACAGAAGTTTGGATCCTAACATTGATGAGTGCGCACTTCTTTAGACCGGAGTACACCCTTTATGTAACTTGATCGTTTCTTCCATTTTAGTATTTAGATAAATATATATAATTTGGTTGTTAAAGCATCTTTCTTTTGGCATAGGGAAATTACTGAAACTGCGTCATGCCTTCATTGCTCTCTGAATATGCATGCCCTGGCTATGAAAGCTCACATCCTTGATTGGATAGAACAATAATAGAGAGTGCTTGATATGGTTGACTAAATAAAATTAGGATTTTTATAGGTTCGCATTCTTAGTTGTAGAGATCAGTTTCTACTGCTATTTCCCTTTTAGGAAGCTACAAGAATTGATATTCTTCTTGTGCCAATTGTACTTCAGGCACTAGGTACTGCTGAAATGGTCATGGATATGATTCTTGATAATCCTGGAAGAGTGAACTTCACGCCTTTCTCCAAAGAAAACAGATTTTCAGGCAATTCTGGTAAATATTGTGGTAAATTATTATTTTTGCAAAAACAATTGCTTGTATGGTTCAGCACCACGACATTTTTAATGTCTGCAACATGGTCTCAAATTAGGACAGATACTTCACGCCTTGACAGCTAGTTTTCAAGGTGACTTTATTTATTACATATAGTTAATCATGTTTTTGGACAGGGAACTATGGAACTGTAGATCAACATAATTTAGCTTAGCTTCCAAATGGAGGCTGTTACCCTAATTTATTCAGTCTTAATTTTTAACTGGCAATTGGTGTGAACTTCTCATAGTAGTTCAGCACAATTATGCATGTCGCGTATCAATTTATTGTATAAACTACAAAGAATGGTGGATGAACGTTGCCATGCTTCCTTTTGGCAACTCAGAATATAGATCAAACTGCATTTGCTTAACAACACTTCTCTTTTGAGTCAATTAAATTTTGGTTTGTATTGGATTCAGCTTCTTTTTGTACTTGACAGTAGTAAAACGTCAAATTTTGGTAAGTGAGTTGCATGCTGGTTCTTCCCTTACATCTGTCTATACCTAAGTCATGAATATGTGTCCTAGGGTTCCAGTACAAAGGACGATGCCATAGGGTTTGCTGCTTCATGAACTTTGTCATCCATGCAACTGGGATGTGGGATCTCCTTTCACCCTGATGTCCCCCGAACCCAGTAATCCGATTTCAATTTTTTAGGTTGTCCATTGTCCACTGATGCTTCTTTTAGTTGATCACTCAGTGGGTAACTGCGGCTTGGATCCTCCTTTCTTGTTTGGTAAAAGGTCATCTGCACAGCTTATGACTGAGGCTGTTGAAATTTGCTCTTGAGTACCGCCTAGAACCATTCCTCCAGTCTGATCCAGAATTCATCATCACTTCAAACTCTCGATAGCTAATGCGACCATCCTGTTGCATATATACAAAATATCAGTTATCCTATAGAAGAATGTGGTTGTGCAATCCATATTAGAAAAACCCATGGATGGCAGCAATCAGTACGTAACCGTTGCTTCCTGGATTTCTTGTTACACTAGAACTATGTAGACTGTGCCAACATTTCAGCAAGTTCTGGGGATCTGTTGTTGATTTACGATGATTCTTTCCAGGTGTAATATATTCCTTTTGTAAAACATTGCAGTTTTTGAAAAGGATGGTGCAAAATAAACTAAAGGGTAGCTTGCTGCTGTGCTCATATTTCCTGGAAACCACTCAAAATTCGGCTCTTTTTTCTGGTCGAGTAGATTTTGGGGTTTAGGGTGAAGGATCCTGCCGGCGTGGAACTACCCTCTATTAATTGGAAATGGATGAAACTTCGGGATCCAAAACCAGTCAGGTTCACTTTAAAAAAAGATACAGTGTGGTACAGCATCAAGTGATCGAAAGTTTTGATTAGTTTTTTTTTGTAACTGACCTTATCCGTGTCAACATCACAAATAATATCTTTAACCACTTGCTCATTAGGGCCTAGTTCATCTTCACCTAAAGCCTCCATCAACTCCTCCAATTCAATAAAACCGTTGCCATCTTTGTCAAAGTATTTGAATGCTTTAGGTAGGTACTCCTCATTACTCATCTTTTTGATGTGAAGCAAGATTGTCACAAACTCCTCACAATCTAACGTGCCATTTCCATCTATGTCACCCTGGAAATGGAAGAAACTATGTTAGAACATACTGTGGACTTGTAAATACTTTGTTGCAATGCCATTTAGGCTTGTGTGGTAACCTTTTTTAAATACATTTATCCACTTGATTAATTGTAATCCAGTTTCAATATCCTAATCATCCTAAGTACTTTTTCATATGAGAACAATGAAAGGCGGTGCTATGGAAATGCATATAGTAGGCACTCACAGCTTCTAACAGCATCTTTATCTCTGTCTCTGGAACAGGATGACCATTTATTTGGAGGCCTTCCTTGAGCTCCTCAAGCGTCAAATTACTGTCCTTGTCCTTGTCCATCATATGGAACATCTGAGTGTAGTTGGCAATCTCCTCCACTGGTAAATTCTTGGCAACGACCTTCATTAATCATTGGCAAATGATTCACGTCGAAGTATATCATACTGGAAGGAAATTAAGAATAATAACGCCAAGTTTGCGCGACTTACTCCAAGTGCTTTCTTTTTGAACTTGTTCATGGCTGAGAATTGCTTCAGCCTGGACCGAACAAGCTCTCCGAGCGACACATTTGGAGCTTTGTCAGCATTCTTGAGCCAAGGATGCTCTGTTTTGTAGGAGGGAAAATGCTCTTAGTTCAGCACATAGACTATTCACTGTGCATCGTTTCGACTCTCATTTTTCTCTCAATAATATCAATAACAAAGCAAATTTGTGACAAAATTCTAGCATGTGGATTATGAATGCATTGTTCCCTATGTCTGAACTTGTAATTAAACTGAACGTTGTCTTTACCAAGGATTTCCTTTGCCGTCAGCCGAGTAGAAGGATTCGGGTCAAGCATCTTCCTGACCAGGTCCTTTGCATTCCGGGAAACCTTGGGCCATGGCTCCCTGTGGAAGTTGATTCCACCCTGGATAATCGCCTCCGCAATTTGCTCATCGGTGTCTGCACTTGATTTGTACATAAAATCACATCAGAACTGGAAATCAGAGGAGGAACCTGCCACCATGCTGAAGAGGGTGAGGAGTGAAGCAAGCAAGCAGGCACCTCCCCAGAAAGGAGGGACTCCGCACAGGAGGATGTAGAGGATGACGCCCGCGCTCCAGACATCTGCTTCCGGACCGTAGCTTCTCATGAGAACCTCCGGCGCCATGTAAAACCCGCTACCGACCACTTCGGTGAACCGGTCGCCTGCAGGTCAGAGATTAACACAGGTAAGAGTAAGACCTTCCATTTCAACATGCATAGATTTGCGTTCCATGGTCGCATTTTCGGTCACGTTGAGTTTGTTTGCACGCAAAGGTGCTCTCTTTTCTCGAACCTGGCTTGAAGAAGACCGAGAGGCCAAAGTCGATGGCTTTGAGAGGCGAGTCCTCCGACTTGTTGGCGAATAGGAAGTTCTCTGGCTTGAGGTCCCTGTGCATCACCCCGTTCTCGTGGCACAGCTGCATGCACCACGAAATGGGCAGCAACATCACTAAAAGGATTCATGCACGCGCGCATGATTCGTGTGGCGATGTTGGAACAGACAAGAACGGGCACGAGATGTTAGGATATGGACAGAGGAATGGATGACGAGGTGTTACCTGCACGACCTCGGCGATGGTGCGGCCGATCTTGGCGGCGGCGCGCTCGGTGTAGTGCCCGCGCGCGAAGATGCGGTCGAAGAGCTCGCCGCCCTCGCAGAGCTCCATGACGAGGTGCACGCCCTTGGGGTCCTCGCAGGCCTCCCGGAGACGCACGACGGCGTCCGCGCCCACGCCTCCGCCGCCGGCGAGGTCGGACATGCGGCGCATGATCTCCACCTCGCGCCGCACGCTCTCGGCGTCGGCGCCCCGGCGCAGCCGCTTCCTCCGGATCGTCTTGCACGCCAGGGCGTCCTTGGACGCCATGTCCTCGCACCGCCGCGTCACCCCGAACTCCCCGCGCCCCAACTCCGCGCCCAGCCGGTACCGCTTCGCGAACTCTGCCTGGTCGGCGACGGCGTCGTCCCCGAGGATGGCGGCGCTCCTCCTCCACCTCCTGCGCTTCTTCTTGCTCTCGCCGGTGTTGTCGGGGGAGCAGCGACCCGGCTCGTCGCTGCTGCCGACGGGGAGGATGGCGGCGCGGCCGCGGCCGCGGCGCAGCATCTTCGAGACCGCGATGACAGAGTAGCAACCACCCATGGCGCCGTCGCTGGCCGGACGCCGCGGATGCTCGCTGTCTCCGCCGGGCGCGCCCCTACCCCCTCGGGTTGGTCCGAGCGCTCCTGTGTGCGAGACCGCAGGCGCGGCGCGGGGTGAAAGAGAAGGGAAGGGAAGCGACCGGTCGGGGACTCCGTGGTTGCCCGCTGGTCTCGGCGCGCGCGCGCTACTGCTTACGTGGCAGTCCAGGTGGCGTACGGCTGCGACTACGCCGGGCCGGGCTGACATGCACGGCCCGTGCTCACGTGAGGCCTTGTAGCAGCAGCGGCGTGTGGCATTCTCGAAATTACGTCGAATATCGGTGGTTCTTCTTTGAGCTCTCTCCTGCGCGGTGAGTCACTGAGGAACACTTCGCGCTGACACAATCTCTTCCTCCACGAAGAAATGAACCAGCTTTTTCCCTCCTTCTGTTAATTAGTTTTTCCCTTGCTCATCGCTCCACTTCTACTTGTAATCTCGAAGCCCGCTTCTGGGTTCAATCAATTTTGCTTTTTTTTTCTCCCTGGGTTTTCTTCAGTATCCGGGGAGTCAGATCTTGCTTTCGAGTAGGTAAAAGCTTCATCCTTTATTTTGATCTTATCTTGCGATGCTAGGCACTTACTATTGCTTAGTTCAGTAAAAAAAAATCTTGATCAAATGGGGTGGGTAGGGGGGGGTTGCATTTCTGATTTTTCCCTCTATTTTAGGTACTGCTTATGTGGGATGTACCTGATAAATTCGTGTGATCTTTCATCAAAATAGTAGCGGATTTTTTTTTCATTTTGGCCCCAATTCTTGATTTGTTTTATTGCAATTGTGAATTGCACTGAAGTGGGAAGAAATTTCAGCCTAACGACATTACAATTCTTTTCACCCTAATATGTGATTTAACTGTCTCAGATAGACCAGAAGCAAGGCAATGTGGTCACCGTCGCTACTCTCACAGTGCCTGGCCAGCTTACTGCCTCATGACAAGGCTGCAGCTCACCGCGTCAACATCGTTCCTGAGAGGGAGTCGCACGAACTGTCGCCAGCACTCGAGATCATTCCATCAAAGGTGTAACCTATTTATTTTCATTTCTTGTTCATGGCAGAGTTACATGGCCATGGTTGGCTCTGCTTGTTGAGAAGATGTGTTGAAGAAAAGTAGGAGCATTTGTTATCTACTGACTAATTTGCCATTATTTACATTGGTATGAAGAATGTTCATCCGTACAAGTATGCTGGTGACAATATCGAAATGCACGGCATGCATATATTCAAGGTGCTAGCTTTTTCCTAGTCCCCTACTTGGCTACTTGTTCCAGCTTATTATTTGTTTAGTGCGATTGAACTGTGGAATGATTGTTATGGACTTATGATTTCATCTTAGTGGCTTGTGTGGTAGACTGATCATGGGAAACAGTTATCTTTTCCTCTAGATAAGACACAAATTGCTCCATATCCTAATCTTTTGTCCCCTCACTAATTTGAGATTGTTGTTTGTTTTAAATTGGTTTTAGGGGAAATTCAGTGTTGTTGATGTTGTTGGTCTATCTAGATCAGATATTGTAACTCCAAAAGGTGAAGGTAAGTGCGATACTCCCACTAGTGATATCATTTTACTTACTACCTAAAGCAGTGAAGATCTGGACAATTTATCTGTACACTAGGGCCCTTGAAATGCGGCGAGAGTTCAATTGAGCTAGTAAATGTTCTCAAGAATGAGATCCGTGACGGGCTATTGACATTCAGAAGCAAACGGATTTTAGAGGTACAACTCCAGCTTTTCTTTATGTATACAATAGTTTTAGTAAATATATGCTCATGCATTTGGTCTATACTTTGTAGCACTTACTGTTTGTTTATTTGTTAAAATTGTCCTTAAGTTGATTTTTATAGAAGCATCGCAAATGGTACAAATTCATTAAGGTTAAGTACATCACATAGTCGATTTATTTATGTAGCACTGCAACAGCTGCTGACTATATAAAAACTTAAGTAAAATAAAAATGAAAGTGCAATACCCCAACCTGTTAGAGTGAAGACTCATGTGGTCCAATTAGAGTTGTGTGGTGGGGAGTTTAGACAAGAGTTGATCCAGCATATATACCGTTATGTTCCAAACGTAGCACCTCCGGGTTAATCCTTTTACACAAAACGAGGATGAAAACGTAAGATGGTTGCTATGTATACGTGGGCTGAGCATTAAGCGAATTTAGATAAGGGTGTTACAGGTGGTATTAGAACGAACCCTCGCTGCTACAGGCTGCGTGTGTGTGTGGACCCGTGGAGGGCACACGTCATGGGATGTGTACCGAGGGGTGGTCCTAGGCATTTGCCGTGTATGCAGTGCGCTGACGAGGGCGTTAGCCTTTAAAGAGGGGTGAGTGTAATACCCCGACCCATTAGAGTGAAGGCCCATGTGGCCCAAGTAGAGTAGTGTGGTGGGATTAGTCACATATGGAGAGTTTAGATAGAGTTGGTCCAACATATATACGCTTGCGTTCCAAACGTAACACCTCTGAGTTAATCCTTTTACACGAAACAAGGACAAAAGTATAAGAGGGGTGCTATATATACTGGCATTAAGCGAATTTGAGCCAAGGTGTTACAGAAAGACTATCAATTAGTCAAACAAGGAACAAATGGTTCTAGTGACTTATTAATCTTGTATTCGCACCAACACCAACTCACTTTCCTTAGCCTCTTGGACACAGGAGTAATGTTATCACTTACTACCCTCCCAGTTAGTATAAAGTTTAAATTTTGTCTGACTTGAAACGTTGTCTTCAAAATGAGTTGTGCTTCATCGTGCACAATGTTGTTCCAAGAAAAAGTTCTTGCACTAAACTTACTTCTTGGGCCTTCATCTGTTTCTTTTAGTCCTCAGATACCAAATACGTAGTTTGGCATTACTGTGATGATTGTGTGGTTCTTTAGCAAACTGTTATAGGCTTATAGCTTTTGTTGTTCTGATGCAGCTTGGATGTGGATATGGGCTTCCTGGGTTATTCGCTTGCCTGAAGGTACTGCAGCTATCCATGAATTCTCTTTATTACTTTTACAAAACATGCTATGTGTAACTTCAGAGTTTTCTTTCCAGCAATCTCCAAGGCATTTACCATAGATAGACTTATCTATCTGGTTTTACTATTGCACAGCTGTTGCATTCTTGCACAAAAGCTGTATTCTGTGTTTGGCTAATGTACTAATGACTAAATCCATATTATTAGAAAATTATTTCTAATATCTTTCGAACATTTTTAGGGAGCTTCGACCGTGCATTTTCAGGATCCAAGTGCCGAAATAATAAGGTGCAAAACAATACCCAATGTACTTGCAAATCTTGAACAAGCTCGAGACAGACAGAGTCATCAACAAGGAAGCCCCCTTACTCCATCCTGGCAACAGCTCCCTCAAGATATTCATTTCTATGCTGGGGAGTGGGAGGAGCTTCACACTGTTCTGTCAGTGATACATGAAGATGAGATGGATGCGTCATCAGGTGTAGGACTGGGGTTCTGTGAAGATGACTTTTTGGATGGTTGCGGCAGCCAGGATGGTAAAAATATTTGCCATGAAACTTCGTCAAGGCGATCAAGAAAATTATCAGGTACTCGTGCATGGGAGAGGGAGATGAGGCCAGCACAGGAGATGATGGTGGATATGACTAGTGTTAGTCAATGAGATCCCTTACTCTGCAAGCTCTCTTCAAAACCTCTATTCACTCATCAAAAAGGTTAGTTCGTAAATTTCTAATATTATTCTCCACACAATTTGCTCGGGGGAATATCTTGCCATGAGATACCAAGTACAGGCAAAAGGTGATCTAGGCAGGGAGTACCAAATCACATTGCCTGAAAACTACATTTGAATGCATTATTATGCAGCTTAGCCATCTCCCATCTACCTCGAGACAGAACCTGCTTAGCCTTAACCTTTATTGGTCCTGCTGTTCTTGTTCTTGCAGTGCCTACGACCACCATATGGAGTGATGTATCTTGCGGCAAGAAAGAACTACATTGGTATGAGCAGCGCGGTGCGGCAGCTCCGAGCATTAGTGGACGAAGAAGGCGCATTCGGAGTGCACCTCGTCGCGGAACCCCCCGAGAGGGAGATCTGGAAGTTCTTTAAATAGCTCAGTGCCGCGGTGCAACGAGCCGAAGCTGCATGAGTCCTCAGTGATGTATATAGCTTAGAATTCCGAGCAGTTTCTGCCGATTTCTGCACATCGTTTACCATTTTTGTCTCCAGGAGTATGTTGCTGATTATGTTGAATACATGTCATTTGGAATCGCCGAATACATATGGCTAACTCTGTTCAGTACTGAATGGTATTTGCATTGCGTTTTCTTGGTTACAGTGAAATGTGATCTAACAAGTATGGTTAAGTACCAATTAGGGGTGGTCATTTGGTTAGTTTAGTCGGTTTTAGGAAAACCAAATTATCTATTTCGGTTTTATAATTTTTGAAACCAAATAACCAAAGTGAAATAAACAACCGAACCTAATTGACCGAATAACATCTCGGTCGGTTCAGCCGGTTTATTCAGCTTTGCTAATAACAATATATAGCAACATTAAAGCAATATCGAAACATTAGTAAAAGAAATACATAATCGCTCAAAACAACATGTAGAATTTAGCTTATAATCGAAAGAAGGCTACCAAGAGCTTGGAAGGACAGTGGAAAGAGTTGTCTCGACGGCCGGACGGCCGGCCGGGAGCATCGTATTACACGTATATGGAGAGCTACAATCTTCTTGCAACATTGCATATGGATTATATATGCCATGTGACTATGCGAGCCAGGTATGGAGAGGTGCGGACGTAATGGAATCCTGGGCTTCTGGACATACCATGGTACATGAGGATTGAGAGGAGCCATACACACGAGCATTTTACTTAACTATGAAGCCCTGCGTGCATGTACATCGATCCGTTTGGTCAGTTCGATCTTCGAAATTTTGAGACCAACCGAATAACAACCACCGAACAACAGGCATTAGAACTAGCTCAATTCTTTGCCGACGTGACCGTCCGAACTAGCTCAATTCTGTCTATATGGTTCGTTTTCTCGGTTTTCAAATATTCTTCTCGCCCCTAGTACCAATGTTGCCAGAAACATGGTAATGTTAGTATGTCACACAGGCGTGAATCTGGGTTTGCTACCATTAAATTTTGCCAAACTTTTGGTAGACATATCTAGCAAGCATTTTGATTGTAACCACACATTTGGTGTGTCTAACTTTTTTCGCATATGGACTTGTTTTTATTAAATTTTACTAAAATAAGATAGATGTTTTACCCACCCACAAAATATGACACACCATACTTACAACAAACGAAAAGTGTGATTAAATAGAAACCATCCAAATGTGCCCCAAAAGTGTTAGGATCAGGTTGAGCGACCTCGAAGCCCTTAAGCCACGTCCAAGTAGTCCTCGATAGTCCCTTAAGTGTTTAGTTGGTGATCTAGTTTAGTGACTAATAAACCCTTTGTTGGCCCATTAAGTCATGTGATTTTGTTTCTTAGGTTTGCCTCTGGTCATTGATCTCGGTATATGATAAGGCTGGATGAAAAAATACTGTGGTGATGCCACTAATCTTAGGAGATCTAACCATCGTGGCCACCAGTTGGCTACGACGTCACACCCCATATCGGCATAGGAATAGTTGACCCCACTTTTGTGTAACGTGTAGCATATGGCTCTTAGTCTAATTTTGCTATCTTGTGTATTACGTAATAAATTACTTGTTTCTTCTAAAATCCAGTTAATGGAAGAAATTTTATACCGGATAGTGGGAGCTATCACCAGCCACTCTCATGCTTCGTGTCTCCGCATAGGGTAAACATCCACCCCGAGTTATATAACCATATAATAAATTACTGCAATAACATTCGGATCTAGACTCTCATTGAAATTTCTATCTCTATAAATTTTGTAGCAGGGATAAAGATGAAATAATTACATTGAACAGTTAAGAAGGGTTCGTTTGGATACTTGGAGAGAAGACCAAATTCATTCAATAGATTTTAATTCAGAAAAGAATGGATTGTAACTCAAATTATTCGAATTCTCTGCGAGTTATGTCGTCAGATCTAAACAGGGAAAACTTTCCCGGAGATCGTACGTCGCCAAATCAAGTATCCGAACACGGAGAGCCTCGGTGACCCTCTGCGACACACGTGCATCCAGCCTCATACCCACGAACGGAAGAAAAAAAGCAACGGGAAAACCTAGATCTCTCTCTCGCTCTCTCTCACACAGACACACGAGAGCAGTGCTCGCAGCAGCGGGATCCATGGCGCCGTCCTCATCATCGTCGGAGGGCGCCGACGAGTGGGTGCCCCCGAGCCAGCGGCCGGAGCTGGCTGACGTGGCGCCGGTGCCGCAGGACGACGGGCCTTGCCCCGTGGTCCCCATCGCTTACCGCGACGACTTCCGCGAGGTCATGGACTACTTCCGCGCGCTCTACTTCGCCGGCGAGCGCAGCCCCCGCGCCCTCCACCTCACCGCCGAGGCCATCCACTTCAACCCCGGTAACTACACGGTAAGATTATCTCTATTCCGCCTCTCTTGTTCTCGTATTGGAATTTGAAGCTTTTAGTGTCCTGGTGAATTTATTTTGGTGTGGAAACTATTGAATTGTGCCATGGAGGTTCGATTGTTTCGTAATACTTCTTTCGAAAGTAGAAACTATGATGCTGAGGTTGTCTGGGTATGATGGAAATAATTTCTGGTCCATGACATATAAGATGAGGCTTCGAATTAGTAAAGGAGCAGTAGGTAGGTGGATGGTGGAGTGTAATGTGGAGGTCGATCCAGCTATGGGTATGCAATATTGTTTTAGAGAAACTGTTGAGCCAAATTTAGAAAGACACGCTAACCTGATGTTTAGCCATTTACAGTTTTGCAGTCCCCGATTTAGCTAGTGTATTTTTTTTGTGAGAGGCCGATTTAGCTTGTATAGGAAAGATGGGAATGCAATTGGAGTTCATTTCAGTCGGAAAAGTTCAATCTGCATTGCCATGGTTTTGTAATTATCGTCGTGCATATTGTTTTGATACCGATGAATGCTTTCATTAATCATTATTGTTGACTTCGTGAGTATTGCTTTTACTTGATAGGTGTGGCATTTCAGGCGTCTTGTTCTAGAGGCGTTGGATGCTGATTTATTGCAAGAAATGAATTTCGTGGACCAAATTGCGGAGTGTAATCCAAAAAATTACCAAGTCTGGTGAGTTCCATGTACTAATAAACTGTATTACATTTAGTGTTTGACAAGGAACTAATGTCCTATTTGGTGGATGCACAGTTTTTCATGAGTTACTAGCATTAATATTTTTAGTCTTTCATAATTCAAACTTTATTCCTTCACTTTATTTGTTGGGAAATCCCAAGTAACCCTCCAGGGATGATTTTTCCCCGTCAGGCATCACAAGAGATGGCTTGCTGAGAAATTAGGACCAGATGCTGCAAATAGTGAACATGAATTTACAAGGAAGATACTTGCTATTGATGCTAAAAATTACCATGCTTGGTCCCATAGGCAGGTATGTAATATCTCCTTCTGATGTTCACAACAAGTTGGCTGTTGATATCCTTTAAGCTTGTTACTCCTGATTTGGATACTGCACTAAGCAATGCCATGCAGTATCAGGGAAATATATGTCATAATAATGTGATTGCTTTATTAAAATTGTTGCAGTGGGTTCTTCAAGCATTGGGTGGCTGGGAGAGTGAACTACAGTACTGCAACCAGCTGCTTGAGGAAGATGTCTTCAATAATTCAGCTTGGAATCAGGTCATATGCTATCCTTATTTGGATCTGATTTTTTTTGTGTAATTATGCAATTTCAATTTTAGTTTCTTCACCATAATTTGATTTTCAAAGATCATCTTGTCTTAATTTTATCATACTAGCCCGGAAATCTCTATTCTTGTTCTTGCTTTATTAAATATTCATTGATTGTATTGCTATCTTGCCTTCAGTTTTATCTGGCAATTTGTCCTACTCCTGCCTTGCAAGTGCCTTTATCTGCTGACAAATTAAGATAAAATATTCAGCTTACACTGAAGTATGTTATATGTATTTTGCAACAGAGATACCTTGTAGTGACACGATCACCACTTCTTGGGGGCCTTGCAGCAATGCGTGACTCAGAAGTAGATTACACAGTTGAGGCTATTATGGCGAACCCTCAGAATGAAAGCCCCTGGAGATACCTCAGAGGTCTATATAAGGGTGATAATAACTTGCTGGTGGCTGATGGCCGCACTTCTGATGTTTGCCTCAAAGTCTTGAAGAATGATTCGACCTCTATATTTGCTTTGAATTTGCTTCTCGATCTTCTCCGCATTGGTTTGCAGCCTTCGAATGAACTTAAAGGAACTATCGAAGCTATGAAGAACTCTGATCCTGAAACGGCACATGCTGATCTTGCAACCGCTGTCTGCTCAATCCTGCAGAAATGTGATCCCCTGCGGATAAACTATTGGTCATGGTACCAGACCACTCTTTCTTAAATATCTCCTGAAAATTCAGTTGAAGATAGTTCCTCTCGATTAGTGTGATGAAATCTCAATCAAAGCAGTGACAGACAGTGTATAAAAACTTTCATGTAATCCTGGGCGTAGAGCAACATATGTAATTAATTTTACTGCGGATAATTGATCAATGACATTACGCCAAAGAATGTCTTGTGCGAATATGTTATTCCAGATATTCACATGTTAGCAGGGTAGATTGCATTTGTTCATTTATGTACCGCTTTACCAACTATGTTGCTCCAGTAATTAGCAAGGTAGGTTTGAACATGTGATGATTCGTATGCATGTCAAATATCATCACACTATTACATTTTCGGCCTCGTGTATACTATTAATTGGTTGAATGTAGCTCCCACTTATGTGCTCATGTTGCAGTTATCTTTAATATCACGCTGCTTCTGTATTGTCTTTAAAGGCGTTGCACTCTCTTAAAAGAAAACGTAGATGCTGCATTTTCTAGTTCTAATTTTTAAGGTGTTGATTATCTGTAGATGTTTGTATATGTAAATATTATGGCGTCATATTTTTAAATTTTTGGGTGTTTATGTTGGAGCATGGACAAATTTTTGGGTGTTTATGTTGGAGCATTGGAATGCTTTGAATAAGACGGATTAGATTATTTTTATTTCTCGCGAGAACTTTTCATGCCCTCAGTTTCTCTCCTCCTTTGATATCTCGAGTACATCCTCACCGCCCTTAATACCTCAAAAAGAAATACTCCCGACTCAAACCATCACTGCCGCCGTCTCCCACAATCATACCTTGGCGCACGATACTCAACCCCGACCCTCTGATCCGTCAATTTGAGGCATACATTTTCCAAACAATTCCTCGACATTCATAACCATACTCGCCAATCTATCCGGCCATCTCTGGTTCCCACGACCCTCATACTAGTTCCTATCGTCTCTCCACTGCGCGGATCTCAACTCCGGCCGCCAGGAATCACAACAAGAGTTGAAGGTATAGCATTTTTTTCTTTCTTTTTGGAGAAGACCAGATATGGTATGGTGTTGTCGATCTGGTAGTTAACTCGAAGGAATTTCCCGCATTGTTAGATCTTGAAGTTCCATTGCTATGTCTTGACATTATTGTGCTGCCTCTTCTGAGTTGTAATCCTAGATTAAGAATGTGGCTTCCCTGTCCCGACTGTTTATCCCAGCCTGTGTTCCGTTCACATTCCTTCTTTGTAAAATTGTTATGACTTATGAACACGTGAAAAGAATGCACGACATACGATTTATATAGTTTGACACAGGGTACATGTTGCTGGCCTGGCAATTCGGTGTCTTCAAAGCTTGCAATTGACTATCTGATTTGTATTGATAATTATTTCAAGTAAACTCAAGTAAGTGGAGCCCATTCTGTGCTTAATGCTAAGAACTACAGTGCGGGAATAACGATTCATGCGGTTGGAAATGATCGATAGAGCAACTTAGGATACTTTTTTCTGGGACTCTAATCTTAGTTGGGATTATTGTCAACAAAGAATTCCGTAAATCTAAGTTTTAGGACACCTTAATTTCAGCGAAGGGTAGCATGACGCGCACACATGATAGCTCATGACGTGCAGTCTAAGAATGCTGACCACATCGCAAAGAAGCTGACTGCTCCTAAAGTTGCAATTTACACTCGTGATTCAACCTCTAACATAAATGATATGATTTCTTTGGAACCAAATCACGCAGCTCCAAGCCATATGGTCTCGGAGCCTTGCAGCCATCGAAAAGCTAGTGAAAATGTCAGAGACAAGGCTTCTGGCTTATCTGATAAGATGTCAGGAAATGCAACTCCTTCCTTTGAATTCGTCGTAATGTCAGACGAGGGAATTGATCTTGTTGATCTGAATTCCACTCCATCAACTTGGGCTCAAAATGTTTCGGTTGTTCACATCGACTCTGGTGAAAACCCATGTCCATCATCTACAGGAAAGCAAGAAATTGTGGATATTCCTGCAGGGCCTCAGCTTACTCGTAGCAGTGACACACATGAAGTCCTAATGGAAAACGAACTAGTGAAAGAAGTGACAATCGAAGAAAATATAGGTTGTGGTGATAAGTTGCCAGGTTCTTGTCAACTACCAACGACAGACGCCAGATCATTTGCTAGCTCTGCAGATCATTCTGTTGACGGGAATTTCGACCACACAAGCTCACCAGCATCATCCATTGCTTCGGTAATTTCATTGCAACGATTAGATTATTATTTTTGCGTTTGATTATGCTATATTATTTACTAAACTGATTTCCCCATTTCCTGTTTTGCCTTTTCTTTGAACAACTGTTGTTTCGACACTGTTTATTTTTATTATTCGTAGTTGTTCCTGAACTGTGTCTCCCATTCTCTAATTACGTATATTTTATTGATTTTCTTTTCTAGACTCTTTCTTATGGTGGGTTGAATGAGGTGGGCAATTGCCAACGGGTGTGCATGACCGTGCAAAATGGATGGTGCATTAGTGAGGTCCATGGAGAAATTAAAGGCACGTCAGAAGTGCCAAGGGTTTGTCCGATTTACTGCTAAAATTTGCCACACCGTAGCTACACAAGTTTGACCACAAGAGAGATATCTACCGTCCGGTGTTCTAATTTGAGCATTCTCAGTGAGCCAATACGTCCTTGAGGCCATGTTTGGACTCTAGACATTTTGTATAAAACAACTCGCATGAAGCACCAGAAACCTTTTCCTTTACAAAATTACAAATTTGACATTCACATAAATTAGTTCAAATCCTTTTAAACACCATATCAATTTTCATGCAAATATGCATTCGTGGAAAACAGCTCAAACCCTTCCTTTTAAGTCTTTTAGCCATCGTACTCGAACCAGCCTTCCTTTTGAGCATTGCAAATTTCGCACGAAAACCCTTTCACGGGAAACAGTTGAAACCAACATTCTTTTTGAGCCCATATAATATTCCCGCAAAAATACATCCGTGATAAACATCTCAAACCAACCTTCATTTTGAATACCATACATAATTTGCACGAAAATTCTTTCGTGGGAACTAAATAATTGAAACCAACCTTTCAAGTTTCACGCAAAATTCCTTTCGCAGTAAACAACTAAAACTAACCTACCTTTTGAACATCATATACTTTTCACACAAAAAACCATTCATGAGAAACAACTCGAACCAACCTTCCTTTTGAAAATTGTATATTAATTTGTGCGAAAATCCATTTGTGGGAAACAACTTGAACCAACCTTCCTCTTGAACATGGTATATATTTCGCGCAAAAATCCATCCGCAGGAAACAACTAAAACAAACTTTACTTGTATCATATAAGTTCCACATGTAAATCCTGTTAGAATTAATGGGCCTAAAGCCCAGGTTCCAATTAATTCCTGGAAAATCTCAAAGGCCCATTTGGTTGGATGGCATGAGTGGAAGTTTAGTCCCATATTGCTAGTGGAGGTGGGGGGAGACCAACTTATAAGGAGTTGTGTTGCCCACCTCCTTGAGGCTTGAGAAGAGGACTAGTTCACGCGCACTCCTCCTCCGCCGCCCGCCTCGCCTCGCCACGTCGCGCGCTGCGCGCGTCGTGTTTCGTGATTGAGCCGAGCCGAGCTAAATCCCGACTCGAACGTGGAGTCGTGTGTCCCACGTCCTAACCCCAAGCGGCTATATGAGGAGGAGCTGCAACCCTAGCCGTCACGCTCAGATTGCATCTGCTTCCTCGTGCACACTTTCCACAGCCGCCGTCTCCGTTCCTTTTGCTGCCACTGTTTACAGGTCTCTCCTATCCCGGCGACCGCGTACACGGGAGAGCAGGCCTCCGGAACCCCGCCTCTCGAGAACCTGTACCGGGTGAGAGGCGATAAGGTTTTTGGGGAGTGTCTCGGCGCGACTGCTCACGATCTGCTTCCTCGTCTACGTCGGCGACCGCACGGCCTCTCCTATCCCGGCGACCGCGTACACGGGAGAGCAGGCCTCCGGAACCCCGCCTCTCGAGAACCTGTACCGGGTGAGAGGCGATAAGGTTTTTGGGGAGTGTCTCGGCGCGACTGCTCACGATCTGCTTCCTCGTCTACGTCGGCGACCGCACGGCTATCTCGACCGGTTTGCTTCCTCGACGACCGCACGGCTGCTTCGACTACTTCCTCGTCGTCGGACGACTACTTCGACTACGAGGGCTTCATCACCATGGCTTCTGACGCCAACACTGCATCGTACGCCGCGGCTATCCCGACGTACGTTTTCTTGAGTTTATGCTTTGCTTTTGATGCAAATGAGATAGGGGTTTTAGTCTCCTGTTTACCTCTGAGTAGCGTATCTAGTGCGCCTGAGTTGGCTCATTCTGTTTGTGGCTATGTCATGATATGTTTCTGCATTAGGTTAATTCGAAAATTGCTAATTATTTCAACAAATCCAATCATAGAAAATAGTTTAAACTAATCTTGCTTATAAATATCATATTGGTTACCCCCCTCCCTGATTGTTTTAGAAAACACAAAAATCCATTCACCGGAAATAGACTAGGTCTTTCTTCTAAGCGTCATATCAATTACGCACCAAAAATCCATTCTAATAAAAAAGTTGAAACATTCCCTTTAAAAAGAGAACTACTAGCTCTTTCCATTCCCGTTCGTCCTCGCTTCCCCATAAATCACACACTGTCTAACTTAACAGGCCTACTACCAGCGTCCACCGTTGGATGTTATATATGTATCATAATTATCGATGGTGGTGCGAGAAAGAAAGCATAGAGAGAAAGAGAGAGAGGAAGATGAAGAGCCACATTGTCATCAAACAGAAGTAATCCAAATGTCTGGTACGTGATTTCGTTTGGTATAATTTATCTTCGAAAAAACCTATGGACCAACTCGAAATCAAACCACCACACTCAAAATCGCACAAAGACCTCCACGGCAAAAACGAAAACAAAAACATTGCAAATCATCCACCACAATAATCCATTCACATCAATCCCTGCGCCCATCGTGTCAGAGCAAGCTCATGGAAGAGACCACCGGTCTGCACGGCAAAAAGGTCCGTAGACCGTAGCCTGCTAGCAACCGTCAAGATTCGTAACCAATGCAGAGCAGAGTCCGTCCGGTCCGGTCCGGTCCAGCCATCCAATCAGCTGTCCTTTTCAGCACTTGCCGCTCCACGTGACGCCGCGCCGACGGACGGCCACGATCCGCCGAGGCGGAGGAACGGACGGCAGATCTCGTCCTCCACGCCCTTCCCATTTCCGCCTGGACTCTCGCGCGTTCCTTCCAATTCTAGCTTCCCCGGCCACCCACACCACGGCTACAAAAACCCCCCTTCTAGTTCAAACTTCTGCCACTCACCACCCGACACCCGGCCGCCGCAACGCAGCACCCAAACCCTAGCGATCCGTGTCGGCAAAGCGATGGAGGATGGTATGGGTAGCGTCGGCGCCGGAGGAGGAGGAGGAGGAGGAGGAGGAGGAGGGGAGGTGGAGGTGGTGCACATGGAGGACGCGGTGAAGATGCTGGTGGAGCACCTCGTGCGGCCGGTGCTACCGCGGGGGGCGGCCCTGGACGAGCGCAGCCTCGCGCCGGAGAAGCAGCGGGACGTTGCCCAGCAGGTGAGGTTACCTTGCTTGGGCTGTCCGGCTGATCGTGGTGTGCATTTTGCGGGTTTTTGGGGTGGAATTTCCGTACGGTTTTGATCGAGGTTCACGCTGGGAGGGGAGGGACACACGTAGAAATGCTTACGGGTAGCTTGATTTCCGGTGCGATCGGGGGAGTTTTTGGATGGGTTTCTGCTGCCGATTTGGTTCGTGTGATGTTGCTTGCCCGGGCGCTTGGCGTTTTCCGTTTCTACATGCTGTGGATGCTGCGAACATGCATGCTTGTAAACTTGCTCATCTCGTGTGTACTTGTTGGAGAATGGTGGCGGATGTACCCGGTAATAGTCGGGGAGCTCGGCCACCGCACCGCGGTGGAGTTGCGGGTAGCTTCCTGGCCAGTCCCCGGCGAGGTACCGCCGCACCGGTAGGAGCGGGCAAGGGAGGCGTCGGACGGAGGAAGACGAAGGCGAAAAATCCCAGAGGCGTAGATGCCTTGATGGTGGTGATGGGTTGCCTTAATGGCGAGTGGGGTGGTGGGCCTCGGTGCCTTGATGCGCATGTCGAAGGCCCAGTTGGCTAATCCCAAACCATGAACTCGTTGAACTGCTGCCGTGTGCTGCACACACAGGGCGACACAAAACCACGCACCAGAGCGATGGGCGAATGAGGCGGTGGCTAGGCGGCACGCGTGGCGTGATCTCGCAGTCAGCGCTCGCGAGGGCGCAGCTGTGGATGGTTGGCGGCGGACCGACGGCGTAAAGGCGCGTAGACGCACGGGAGGGGTTGCTGGGCTGGGCGGGCCGTGCCCGCGTGCGGGCGCGGCGCGGACGCAGGGCTCAGGGCGGTAGAGCAGCCGAGCGGCACCGTAGCAGCCAGTAGGCAGCTCTTCTTAGATTCTCTTATTTTCTTGTCAATGTGTCAGCAGAAATAGAAAATTATGTTGGTTACTTGATTCGTTAATAGTTGAATTATATATTTGCAAAAGGAGTCTCCTTCAACGAATGAATTCAGCTCTTCTGCTTTCTTTAAAAATTTTCGCAAAAATGGAGAAGCTAACTTTGTCAAATTATTTTCTCAAATAGTCCAAATACTAGTAGCAACCCTACAAATGCACGACTCAAGCAAAGAAGGCTCAGCATCTTTTAGTCCCAAGGAAATTATTGCCGAGCAAGTGAACCTTGCGATGCTTTTCAAAGCTATGAATTTGGATTGCGCGAGGTAGTTAAATATATGTTTGGTACATTTGTGTCATGTTAGCTCAATTTTCATGTTGTGTTTGGTTTGGTTGGATTTTGTCTCTGATCCGATCTGTTCTTTGTACCTTCATTGCTTTCTCTTTGGTCACCTTGTGTCGGACAAGATGGTGGTGATAGGGCACTTTTTGCATGTAAAACATCAACAATTGACTCAAACACAAATAAATGAAACATCAAAATGTATAAGAAATCGTAACCATTGTTTGTTTTGTCTGGGTTGTCTATACAATATGATATTTTCTCTGATTCAACCTTGCATTCATCCTTGCATAGCAATGCAACAAGTCTTTCAATTCTGTGATTGAGTACTGGACGTGAACTCTTTAGTTTTGATTAATCTAAGAGTTCTTTCTTTGGGGAAATAATCTGAGGAATTCCAACATTTAGTGAAACCAACTGCATTTGTAGTCCACGTGCATTTCATGATACATGTTGGTAAGTAGTCCTCCTGTAACTGACGGAGTCATCTGTTTCACAATCCTCTTTACTTGAACCATGCAGCTATTTTTGTGGTTTGGATGATTTTGCCCTTTAGGTGTAGATGGTAGGATAATCAGAATGGGAAGTGCTTCTATGCTCTTCCATAAGTTCTTTGCACAGATCTCAAAGCATTTATGGGTGAATAGCAAAAGGGCATATTAGTCAAATTAGTTTGGGCCCAAAGCCCGTGTCCAATCTGGTCCAGACCTGCTCGCTGGTTCTCTTCTCCACGACTCACCCCACGGGATTTGGGCCCAAACTAATTTGACTAATATGCCCTTGTATTATTCACCCATGGATGTTTTGAGATCTGTGCAAAAAACTTTTGGAATAGCATAGAAGCACTTCTCGTGCAGCTGTAGCATTGTATGCTTTTGTTTTGTCCAATGAGCTGCAAATCTAGGAATGTGATGTCTTATCTGAAACATATTTTTGTGCAGTGTACTTCTTGTTACAGGATTACATTTGTCTTTCCCAGTTTACCTTCGCAACTAGTTTAGTTTATTTTCCTTTGGTATTCATGACAGTGTCCTCAGATATCCATGAAATGCTTGTCACATTATTTTGTGTGTGTACAGTGTAATGCGTTTCTTAATTCTATTTCTTCTTAAATACATTTAAGGCAGTATTCCTCTGTGCATACAAGGCTTGTAATATATAGCTGGTTAGCTGCTAACTCATCACGCGGGTAAGTGGTTTTGCAGATTCACACAGCTGTTGTTCTGTACAATTACTACCACAGAAAGCTGTCTCCGCAGCTTGCTCTCGCTGATGCCAAACGATTTTTTATGTGTGCTTCTCTTTCTGTTGGAGAAGATTTGCTCGTATACTTGGATATGGTCCACGAGCGTGACAACAATTCTGGGGAGGATGCGAGGCTCTCTGTTACTGACAGAGCAGCCATGGATGCCTGTGAGATTGCTGAAAGACTCGATGCGAGTAAAGATTCTCCAGATATGACATTGTGGCCAATATCGAAAGTTGCTGTGCTTCTTCTCAACCCGACAAGAAAACAATGTTTGATTGAGTATAGTGCTAATACCAAGGGTGTCTGGTCAATCATAGAGAAGGAATTTGATGTGACAGCTGGTAATTCACATAGTAGCAACCAGCCAACAGGTCAGGAATCAACAAATACAGTGACCTTTGGTGCTTTGGATGGACCATATATGCTTCAGCAACTAGCATTTTCAGAGGTGGAGCATAGAACAGGTCATTATTTTATCATTACAGCCCTTTATTTTATGTATCCATATCTACCCACTTCTTTTGAGTTGGCAAGATGTTGCCCCTATTAGACATTAAACTATCAGTTTGTTAATTTTCATCCTAGAGCAATTAGATACAACTTTGTATCTACAGAGCCATGTCTCTATAGTTTGCTCACTTAGACCAGGTGATTATCACCAACCAGAATTTTTCTTATGTCATTAAATACACGGACCAGAACTCCAGAAGAAGAGTGTGGATCAGAGTTTCTGTTAATTTTGTGAAAAACCATTTACTTGAGTTACTGTTGCAATATTGTCCTAAGCTTGACCTGCTAATGAACCCAAAAATGGGTTTGAGTCGTACATTCGCTTTAAAGAAAACAAGAACAACTTCATGGTCCCATAATGTACCAAAAGTGTACCTTTCACTTGCTTTTAACTCATGTAAAAGCATTTAATTTGAGGCAACAACAACAACAACAACAACAAGAAGTATAATCAGTTAAATTATTTGTTTTGGCATTGTGCCTCTCATTTGTTTTTGCTGCGTACAAGCTACTAGTCACTGAAACTTGATTTCATTTTATCACTCATCAACTAGCACATAAAAAATTACTTGGGATACTGTAATGGTTAATGCCCCTTGTACATGTGCTGATATCAGCCAATTGTTTGTTAGAGAAAGCTATTTATGTGATTCTATACGTATAATCATGTAAAAAATGGGATTTATGTACTTGGTTTCGTTAATAGCACGTGCATTTTCTGCTTGCTCACTTATGCATCGTTTGCTGCTTATTATGGTACACTTATGTTCTTAATAGGTATGAAGCGTTCAAGCTTGCATCTTCTCGATGAAGATGTGGCATACTCATTGAGTAAAAAAGGGACAGCTACCAAGTTGTTCATTGTGGAGTATGAGCAAACAATGAAAAGTAACCTTGTGGAGATGCCTCTAGAAGAGTTGATTATCAGGTTTGCTTTTACCTACTGAATAATTTTTATGATATAGGTTACAGCCCTTTTGATCAACCACGAGTTAATTTGTTAAGTAAGACCATTGTATACTATATCTTTATGGAAATTGATACCCTATAAGATTTGTGGTTTGCTTACTAACATTTCTATTATATAATATGTTGGTACTATTTGCTTTGCTAAAGCTCTTCTTCATTTTCCCCCTCTGATGATACTGCATTCCATGTATATATAATATTACCTTGCTCATGATTATTACATAAATTAATATATAACTTATGAAAACATTTGCTGATTGTCCTCTAAAATGAGCTGTTTTGCTTACTGTTGTGTCACTGTTAGCTTTGCTATTTCTCAGCGGTAATAACTTCTGACATTTTTCAGTTTTTCCTCTTCGACAGCATGACTGGTCCCATATTTATAAATGATCCATTCCCTAGAACATCATCTGTAGTTGAGTACTATCACATTCTTCCATATAAGGAGATTTTGTTTCAACTCCTGTGCAGGTAACATAAGATTTGTTCTCAGCTATTTATGCATGAAAGTGGTATAGGTCATATAGGACAATCAAAAATTGTTGGGGTTATGATGCTAAAGATAACACTTGACATGTTTCAGGAAATGGCCTTCTGATTCTTCACTAAACGAGCAATCACGTCGACATGGAAAGTGTTCGTTGCACTCTGTAATAGATGAAAATTTGGAAGAGCAAGAAGCGAATAGCAAGTCTAAGCTGCAAAAACGAACTATAAAGTGTCAACTCCAAAGCAAAACAAACAAGTAATAAAATCAATTGGTACCAATAGCAACCACAACTGCAGCACCAGCAAGCACAGGAAAAACAGCAAAAGAAAATCTGAAGCCTCCAGGGCTATAGCTGCTGTCTATGCAGAGGATCGGGACGGTGCGAGCCCCACAAAAGAAAATGATACACTAATTGTTGTTGATGTGGAAACTGTAAAACTCGCGACCAAGTCAATAAATGCAAAAGAAACAGCAGCAGCAGCAAAAGCTGGTAAGTCATTCTAACAGTATTTAGTTTTTACCGATCCATCATTCCTTCTCTGTGTTAAGATAGAATCATCTAATTTTAGGTGTTCAAATGGACAAGAACAAAACACAGAAGCAGTCTACATGTGGAAATATTCCCAAGATGACTTTCCTACAAAGGTAAGCTAAATTATAGCTTGAAAATATTGAAAAACTAGAATATTGTGACACATTAGGATCATATGCACCCTCTTAACTGGTGATAGAAATGAAATTCAAAGGTGGTGATCTGGCAACAGCAATAATTTGTATGGCTTCTTTCTTATCTATACAAATGTTGCCATGCTGATTGTTGCACTTCATTCTATTCGTTTATGTTTTGTGAGGCACTCTATATTATAAATAACATAGACTTAGGGGATTTTTGGTGGGCTACCACACTTTGCCACACCAAGGTTTGGCTAAGTGTGTCAAGATAAAACATTCCTCCAAAACTGAAGTGTGAAAAAAGAAACACTTCTTTTGCCAACCAAATTGCCACCACAAGTTAGGCAAGTCTTGGCTAACAACTGTGTCTATGATAAGTAGGCCAAGTTTTTATGTGATTCATTTACTCTGCTTCAACTTGAAGAACTATTTGTTGTTTCAGGCACCAGATGTTGATCCTGTAATGAAGAAGGGTGCTTTGGAAGGTCAAAATATGGAAATGTCAAAAAAGTCAGGTTGGGGCAATCCTACCCAAGACAGCTTAATTTTCCTATTATTGGTCCTCCAAATTCTTAATCCATATATTCCAAATTTCGTTAAAGGCGGCATCACTAAGAACAAGAATGATCAGATCTATGATTCACTACGAGCAATTCAGAAAATACAGGATGGTTATGTATGTTATGTCTACTCTTTTATTTCAGAAGTCACAATGATGCTTGTTTCCTATAATTTTTATTTTACTTCATAAGCTGGTGTGAACTCATTTATTCCCTATTTGTTTCAGCTTCGTGAGAAATGCATACTTGAAGACAAAAGTGTTCAATGTGATATGGACATTCAGACAATCTTGAGTGGTATTCTACCCTTTTTCACATCCAAACATGGTTAAATTGACAATCACATTGTAGAATCATTGTGGTTTTTGTGGCAAACATTGTGAGCTTGTTTCATTGGGAGCAAATGTGTTTCCCCTTTTTTGTGTTAAATTGTGGCGTGCCACACTTTTTCATGGTGGACAAATTGTCTGCCACAAAAAGTGTGGCGAACAAATTGTCCGCCGGGAAGTGTAGCAAGAAGTTGTTTCCATATTAGTTCCACATTTTTCTAGTACTTATCATGTTCAAACCTTATGCAGAAGGGGAGATGACACCAAAAGTGATATCAATAATGGACAAATATAAGGGCACTAGCTCAAATATGATGGAAGTTGCCAATTCATCTTGCTCTGGAGAAGGCAGCCAAACCATGAGCACAAAGAGGAAGAGATTGAGGGAGGTAACCCTTCTACGCAATAAATGCCAGGCAAGAAACCTCAAGCTGAACTAATGTATTAGAATTTTAAATGCCACCTGTGCCCTTGACACTAGTCAGTGCAGGAGCTAGACGAGATCTGCCGTGAGAGCAATTGGATACTCCCAAGATATACAGTAGTACCTTCAGTAACAGATGGTATGTAAATATTTACTTTTATCTCTTTGATTTTCTGCATGGACAAGCATTGTGTCCTTGGACCATATAGGCATAAGAATTAATAACATCATATCAATGGGTCTTGTGCCACATACTTTCTGATTGTCGCAGATCACCTCTAGCCATTGCAATCACTTGTCATGAATTGAGTTGGTCTCCAGCTAGCAATAACCAGAACTACTATTTGATTGAATATCATTTTCTCTTTCATAGTTCTCACATATTATTTCGAACACTCTTATCACTAGTCCTTTTCCTATCTTTTCAGGAATGTTCCACGCTAGTGTACGTCTCATAGGCCCGGATTTTGACATGAGCACCAATGGCGATCGTTATATAACCCCACGTGAGGCGAGGTGCTCTGCAGCTACCAATATGATATTCGAGCTTTACAAGATTAAGAAGGCAGAGAAAGAACAGCAAGACGCCAAGTTGCCTAATTAAACTCCTGAAATAGGGAACCGGCGGGTGGCTAGAAACAGTAGTAGTCATTACAACTTCAAAGCAAACTTCCTCGGAAAATAAACGTCTTGTTACTTTGTCTAGCTATTTTGGCCTTCCAGAGGTTACTCCTCATGCTCGTACTGTTGCTCTTTATTAAGGTTGTGATACACTATGTGATGGGAGTGAACAAACATTGTCGACGAATGGCTATGGTGTTTGCGAATTGTGGCCAAGAAAATCGTGACAGTAAAAAGAAGGGACCAGTTTGCATTCACATCCCTAATTGTTCCTTTGTGTACTGGTCTATAGGGCTTGAAGTCTTCCTGCAGCCATGTCTTTTGTTTCGAGTACTGGGGCTGTTGTGCCCAGGCGTTGCTGTTTAGCGTGTCATCGACGTGAGAACTGGGAAATGGTCGCTTTGTTCAATTTGCTAAGGTGCTCCTCCAGTTCCCAAGAAATTGTCATTTTGAATATATGTTTGGTCAAATTTCTAAGACTTTGACTACCGATATCTTGTTGATTGAATATTTAGATTGAATACTTGAAGATCACATGTGTAGATTTGTTTCAGAAAATACTTTCATAATATTAGAGACAACCTCTTGGGAACTTGAGGTATTACTATTCAGCTGTTGTTGCCGTTGTCTCTAGTCTCTACCACGAACAACCAGGACTGTAATATGTCGAGTGTAAACTGATCATTAGATATTGTTGCCAACCAGGACGGTAATATGTCAAGAGTGAACTGATCATTGGATATTGTTACCAGTAGCAAACTAGTGAACAGCCAAGCATATAAACACATGAAGAATGATACAGCTAATTTTTCACGTCCGTGCTCAACAGCATGTGACTGATTTCAACCAAAGCAACACATGAAATACACCAATTCTAATGAAGCGCCAATTAGAGCATGTCTACGGCGACCCACATACTACCCGTCTGGATAGTATGTCGGTCTTTGACATGTCGCAGACGAAGTGCCTTCTCGTCTACAACACATCACACAGAGTAGCACGACAGAAGCATTGCAATGGCTCATTTATTACAAACTTAACTTACAAACTCGGAGAACAAGATGTAAATATACAAACATATTCCAAAAAATACGGAGAATTTAAAGCCGTTCCATTCGGCTACAGCAAAAGTCTTATCCTACATCTTTTATCTCCCACTTCCTATGCTTCTACATTTCAGGGTCTTCACCACGGTAGTCAAAATAGTAGTCGATGCTTTCGCCCTCCGTCGCCGTTGACGGTTCTTCAGAGACTTCGTCTTCGACCTCGATGTAGACTACGTATTGATCTGTCGTCGGCTCACCATCTAATCAAGGAATTAAGATAGAGGGATGAGTACAGAAGATACTCAACAAGTCCAGGGATAGCAAAGAGGTGTTTGATGCACTATCTACTGAGAACAGCAATGTCCTCCAAAAGTAATGCAGTTTTGTAAGGTAAGAGAGTCAAGTTTTAATTTAAGAGACTAATGATCTCATGTCTCACAAGTTGCTAGGATTCCCGATGAATCTCTTTCTTGCCGGGTTCGCAGTTCCAACCAGGAACATGGAGTGACAATGCCACGATTCAATACACTATGCAGAGGTGCGCAACTGTACCCACAAACGATCATAAGCATGTACCCAAGGTGATCAGCCCCGAATTACGTACCCATGATCACAGAGCCTTTTCGCCGCCCGCTCGGTCATACTTCGCGTCGTAGTCCACTTAGGACTACCGGTCTCAATTTCCTAATGTGGATTAACCAACGTACGGCTAATGCCACTTTTACCAACCTGACGTGACAAGCCGACTTACAGACTTTATCACCTGTGATTAGCCAACCTACGGCCAGTATCACCTTCCCGGTAGTCGATCCCCCTACTGAGGTCTTGCATTCCCAGGGGAGTATGAACCTAGGGCAAAGGTACTTTAGCTCAGCCCCGCCCATACAGGGTATGTGGTAAGCGCGATTACTATGGCCCTTAAGCACATTCGATCATTGGTTGCGTTAACCTTATATGAAATATTCCCGTGTGATGAAACCTGCCTTCCAATGTGCCATCGGCACCCCATTCAAGGTTTCATCACCCATCATGATCACGTCCAAAAACCGGCGATCAACAATTCCAACGTTGATTCAATTTAGAAAATATGTTTTTCTTTTGTGCAGGTTATAGACAAGAAGGGAGTTTTGGAAAACATTCTCAATGGACATGAACAAGAAATTGGACTTGCTTGGTATCGGATTGAAAATGGAGTTCAAAGGGTTTACTTGTGGAACTCCGGCTTCTGGCAAAGAAAATGATAAAGTCCGATAAGGACTTATTCAGAAAAATTCAATCATAGATGTAATGCCATGATTATGCATGCATGAGACAATTATGTCTTAAAATGCAAGAATTGTCATACCAATGTACTTGGACATCTATATTTGATTTATAAGCTGAATGAATGTTTAAGTTTCACTATTTTCTCAAAGCCTTTATGAGTGATTTCCTACCCTATTAATTCCTTTAACCTTGTTTTATTTTGATTAAGTTAAAGGTCGATATTACCCTTCAATATACGTTAATCTTACTTACTTAATTTACATCTGGACTTTGACCTAAAATTTGTAACTTAAATACTTACCTCCTCTTCCTCTCCTTTTAAAGAACAAGAATAGAGGATTTTTAGCTTGAGTAATTACTTTAAAGATTCAATTTAAGATTTTACAACTAAACTATTCTTCAAAGAAAAGAATTAAAATACTCTAAGTAGTTAAAAGTTTATTCAAATTTATTGTTAAGCGTTTACTTAGACTTTTATTTCTTCTCTCTTTTTTTTCCTTCTCTGATCATTGGGCCCATTAGGCCTACTCGGTCTCTAACCTACCCCTAACCGACCCAATCGGCCTCTTCTTTCTCCTTACCCTAATCTTCCTCTACACACACGCATGCGCAGGGGAGAAATTCCCCACCTCGTGCCGCCGCTTCCTCACACTTGCACTGCAGACGCCTCCTAGTGCTGCCGCCTGCCTCTCGTGTGCGCCATCTCCTCGTCTTCCCTTTTCAGCTGCGGCTGCTCACACTCCGTCCTGCTCGGCGCCACCACCCCCCACTGCACTTCACCCTAGGCCTGTCGCCGATTCAGACCTGGACTCGGGATGATCCTTGCCGGCCGTTCGTCTCTTCGGCGCCCCTTTCTTCACGCACACATGCCGCCGCCTCCTCACGGGTCGCCTTGGTCTCGGTACTCGCTATGGTCTCCTCCGCCTCGATCTGCTACCCCATGGCCTGAACGCGTCACCTTACTTGGTGTCGCCATCGCCGGACGGCAGCAGAATTGGCCACCGCTGTAACCGCGATGGTGCCACTCCAATCCCCTGGTAAGTTTTCCTCGATTTCACCTTCCTCACCTCTTTTTCCTTCTCCATAATTTTGACTATTTCACTGGTTCGGTCTACCTTGTGTATTGCAATACCATGGTTGATTTAGGTTGGTTCTAGTGATTTTGATAGATATACATGTCTTTGTGTTATACATGCTCGTGGAGTTGATAAGTAATTACTTAATACTCTTTATGCACTGATATGTTAATTATATCTATATGTTCGTGTTGCCTAATTCTTTTATCATATACTACAAGAATGCCTTGCTGACAACCCACTTAATTTTAGCCAAGCATTTTAAGATGTTACTAAACCGGTGTTGTGGTTATTCTGCTTGAGTGCTAAATTGAGGTCCTTATGCTTTGGTGCTATTTCTATTGTGCTGAACTGATCCTACCTTAGAGCTATAGATAATCTGCTATTAACTAATGATGATGCTTGAGCTTGCTTCTGCTACGTTCATCAAATTTTTAGAAACTCTATTGTGGCTGTTGCTCAGCTTATAAATATGGTTCTGTTGCCATGCATGCCCCTTTTTAGCATTTTAGCTCTCTGATAAGCACTAAAGTTTATTAGATTTGCAACTGGTTTGTGCTCAAAGGATTTCCTTCCATTTCTCTGAACATGATACCACACTGGTTTGGTCTGCCCTAGGTTGCTACCTTAATTAAATATTTTAACTCATCTATTACAAGGGTTCCACACGTATGGTTGTATGCATATTAAGCTCCTATGCTAAAGAACAAATTCTGTCTTGCTTTAGTTTACTCTTACATTGACTTCTATCTAAGAAGTATAAAAGAAAAGTAGGATCTGCTAGGAACATATGGTGTTTATTTTTATTTTTATTTTTAACTAGCTAATTTATGATGCTTGAAATCTTATATTTTTTTTGAAGCTGATAAGAACATGATACTTGTCTGAAATTTCAGACTTCTATTAAGCCTACAATTGGATAAGAATTGATCTCTTGTTTGGTTCAGATTTTAACTGATACTAGTGCTGACTTTTATAGCTCACAACTTAGGGATGGTTGTAATGCTTAAATCTGATATCCTTGTTTTCCAAAGACATGAATCCAACACTACCTAATTTTTCTGAATCTTAGCATCTGTACCTTATTGGATGAGGCTTTAGTTCCAGTGGTATCTGAGAGTAGTTTAGAGAAAGGTGTAAACTGATAAGAACAGATACTATGCTAAGTTGCCTATTCGTTGCCTCAATCATTATGATGGTTTCTTTGAGAAATTGGGAGGGGATTGAGAAAAGTTGATAAGAACAGAAAATCTGGTAAGAACAGATTTCTACTAATTGTTGCCTAAAGAAAGACCCGATGATGAATCTAAAACAAAACTGAGGATTTTGTTTGAGATACCTATGGTGCTAAAGATAATAAGAACAGATACTACCAAAACCTCTACAAAACTCCTGTGATGAGAAGCAGATTCTGAGGGCTCTATTAAATCATGTTAAACTCTTATGCATGTAATATGCGAGTTTGGTGATCTCCAGAATGCTTACCTTGTTGGCTGGACCAGAGTAAGCTTGGTCTTCTAGGTTGGCTAATGGCTTGCTCTTCTACTTGCTGGTGGTCTACTCTTCTCCTCAGCTGATCCTCCCTTTGCTCTTGATGGTCTGCTCCCTTTCCTCCTTAGTTGGTGCTCCTGCTGATCCTATGGTTCTTGGAGTCTTGGTCTCCTGGAGTTTTAACTCCTTGATGGTTTTGGTTCCTGCTCCTTTTTCTTTCACTGGTGATTCCTATGAGAGTTATGGTGATGCTAGCTACTGCTCTGGTTCCTGAAGGAGGCTTATAGCGCCTTATTTCCTTCGTTGGCAAGGAAGCCACCTCCTGCTTGGATTTTTGGTTGAGCTGATCCTGTGCTAGTGCTGGTTATTGGATAACCATTGCAACATTTTTGTGAGCTCGGTTGGTTCTCATGCTAAGACATGGACTTTGGTCAAAGAGTGTGAGCTGGATTTATCCATTCAACGGATCTGTTGCCTCAATTGAGCTGGGATATTCCCTTGGTGAATAGCATTGGCTACTGGATATTATTGCTCGATGGCTTGGGTGATAAGGCACAAATGGGTGCTGCTGGATAACTATTTGAGGAATGGTTGCCTTCTCTCCAATTTTTGTTTAATAAAATAATTTTCTTTTCAAAAGTAAAAACTCATGGGTGTAATTTAGATTAAGAAAAATAAAATTATTTTATATTCTCACCTCTTTTCTCTAGTACGAAATAATAGATTAGTTCGAATTGGGGTCTTAGCCATGTGGCCCTCGGACAATTTTAAAAACAAAAATGTTTTTCAAATTACTTTTCAAAACTAAAAGCTATTTAGGTCATCAACACTATTTTGCCCCCGCAGCTAACCCTACGGATGTCGGCGGAACTGTGCCGGTAAACCACCTTTATTTAAAACAATATTTTTCAAAACCATTTGCCTCCTACAGCAATCTGCGGGGTCCTAATGGTCCCGAGTTGTTATACTCGGCGGCCTCGGACTTTGCATATATTTCCGAAGGTCTCCCCCCTCCGACCCTCGGCGTTCCTCTCCGACTTGAAGACTTCGAAGACTCGGAGATTAGGGTTTAGATGTTGTATAGGTAGAATTTGCAACATGTAATTTTATTTCTTCTTCTTCTTTAATTCATTTTGTAATAATGTTGTTGTATCATGACATTTGTATTATTCCTTCAATCAATAAAGTTTAATTTCAATTATATTTAAATGTGTATGAATAACGAATGCCATGAATGCGTAACAAATTCCTCCCCTTCTCGACTTAGCTCACGACGTAGCTCGATAGGTTCGGGTCAACTCAGCATCGCGAGTTGACCTGATCCCACCTCACGACGCTCAACTCCGACTCTGAAACTAGGGGTCTCACAATGTCAAATTCTGATCTCTGGAAAATATTGTGCAGCACCAATTCCCTTGCATGAACGAACTGTTTATGCTTCTATTAAGCAGGCACCAACCAGACCAAGCTATTGTTGGACTAAATAAACTACTCAAAGGCGGGCAGTGCCAGGCAAATAATACATTGGGATTGAAAACTTGACTCCCTTGCAGGACATATAAATGGCGCCAAAGAGCAATCCTGGGATTATCGTCAATAGCAATGAACCTGTCTATACATCTAAAAGATCACAATCAAATGCCACAGGCTAGTTCTTTCACGAACAATTGTTCGATCAAATCAGTAAAGCAACATGATGTAAATCTATAACTTCCAAATTTCTGAATCACGCACACCAAAAGATTTTGCATCAGTGCAAGAAAATAAATAATGTTGTACTTCCCTAGTCTGTTTATACTTTTCCAAGCAGTGCATTTTTACAAAATATGAAAAAACTTAATGCCTCTGCATTCTGCAATACATGTTGTATCTGCCTTATTTGCTGGGTAACGGCTATTGTGGAAATTCACCATTTCGAAACCTAATCTACTCATTGGAGGCTCGCCGCTTTTGGTAGGTGAACGTTTCTGAAGCATTTTGGTTAACTGCCCAATGGGCATTAGAATCACCAATGCAACAGCACCAACAGATTTCAATTTCAGGCTTCTAAAGCTACCATTCTTCTAGTGCAAATGTTGTCTTGCAACCAAGGAAACTCTGAAATAATAGATGAAAGAGAGGAACAGCTCCACAGTGAATTCATTCACACAATGTTACTCCAATACTAGCATACTGCTCCTACAAAGCTTCCTCTTTCTTCCTATTGTTCAACATTTTCTTTTTGAAGACTCCCACCCTCCTCACCTTAAATCCTCCATCCCCAAATCCAAGACTTCAATAGAAATGAAATACTCTATCGAACTGGATGTAGCTAAAAACATACTTCACAACATGTGCACATGGAACTGACAGCATTTTCCAGCCAGTGTAGAGAATTTCTAGCATGTCGATTACTATTTGTAACAATTTCACAATGGACATGAGTTCACAGCATGACCATGCAACTATGAAAGCACACAAGCATTAACAGCAGATGCGAAAAAGAAATGCAAAGGAGGACATGTCGAGCTGCAATACACCATTCATCAAATGTACAAAACAAAACAAACAATAAACTGAGGTAATTGCAAGGGATTCCACATTACATCATCCACATACTCCACATTCAAAGGAAATGAGAGTTGAAGAAACAGCTCTAAGTTTTGCCCATCAAATCATTATTCTTTCATCAAATCCGTACCAGATAGATAGAGATCGGGAAGGAAGGCTGTCGCAGCGTCAAAAGCCGCGCATTTCTGCGTTGCCTTGCATCGCAGCGCGGCGGGCGCATTACGGGATGTCCCATGGCTTGGGCTCGGGGACGGCGACGACCATCCCCTGGTGCTCCGGCGCGAGCACGACCTGGCACCCGAGCCGCGCGTGCTTGTTGAGCTCGCGGTTCCGGGACGCGCGCGTGAGGACGTAGCGCTCCTTGTAGGATGCCGGGGGAAGCTTCTCGAGCCATTCCTGCGCGATGTGGACCTCGCACTCGGCGGAGCACGCGTCGATGTCGTCCAGGCGGTGGGAGGCCGGCTCGATGAGCCCGGCGTTGGCGAGCGCGCGGAGGAGGGTCTGGCCGGACAGGCCGACCACCTCGCGGCGCCCGCCGTCCAGGTCGATGGCGAGGACGCGCACGATGCGGTCGGCAACCTTGGCGGATGCGGAGGCGGCGGCCGGGGAGGCGGCGGAGGCAGCCGGGGAGAGCGCGCAGAAGGGGCGGGCGAGTGACGGGGAGAGGTGGAGCTGGAGACGGCGCAGGGCGCGCGCCGCGATCGCCATGGCTGCTGATTTGGTTAGGGTTCGGATGGGGAGATCTGGGGACGGGTGGATGGGGACTTGGGAGAGGGCGGAGAAGGTTAGGGGTAGACAGAGGTGCCTTGATCACTGACGGGTGGGCCTTCCAGGTTTCTGGTACGAGTCATCTCTGGGTCTCACATCTGTATCCGTCTAGTCACAAGTCTGCGTGAATTTTAACATTCTGATGGTACTTCCATGACATGGAAACACATTACTTGTGACTTAGAAATACATTATAATCCTGTTATGTTATGTGGTTATTATTAAGCTTTCTCCGAACTTAGGAGGAAGACTGTGGTAACTGGATCAGCTTTGACGGCATTAAGATAGATTTGATTTCTACGTAAGCCAATATAATCCAATCAAGAAAGAGGAATAGGTGAGGCTTGCACCTGAAATAAGTAGAAATACAAAAGAAAGATAAAAAAGTATCAGGCAAAATAATATTCACCCAATAAAATATGAAAAATAAGTTGCATATGGTATCTAATTTTGAGAATCTAGGTGCGCAATTGAGATGTTTTGAGGTGGCACATGCCATTTTTTTAATCTTACACATAAATTGGTTGTAACCGTACAAGAGAGAGGTGGTAGTTCCTATATTTAAATAAACTAGATAATTGCCCGTGCGTTGCAACGGGGTATAAATATTCTAGTACGTTAGCTCGTGATTTACCTGCCCATATTAATGTGATTATGTAAAAATAGTAGGATTTTATTTGGTAAACACATATTTGGTAAGTATTTATTGGCAGGAAGGTTGCAAAACAGAAAGGTTGGACGAAGAGTGGGCAAAACGCACTCTGCCGGCAGGAAAGGGAACGCTACTCTTTTTTTAAGTAGTAGAGATATAGATTCTTTCCTTCAAATTGTTTTTGCCGGAACAAATTTGGTAACAGTCCAGCCTATCCCAAATAATACTCGTACCATCCAAGGCCAAATTCAAATTCGAACTGATGTCATAATGATGGTGAATGAAACAACCAATCCCCAGCCGGGCTCCCCGGGATCACGGCCCTGTCCCGTCCGGCCCCAACCCGACCGACCGCGCCACGGGCGAACGAACGAACGTGTCCGCCTCTTGTCCCCCGTGCGAACGCGCCGTCATACGCCGCGGTACGGCTCGCCTGCGGCCGCCTCTGCCCTGCGCTGTTTCCATTTCTGATCTCTCCCAAATCCCAATCCGCCCGCGTCCTCCCCCCCCAAACCAGCCCCAGCCAGAACAAACACAAACCCGCTGGCTCCACGCCGCCCTCTCCCCTTGCTCGCCGCCGCGAGCAGGTAACCCTGCTCCTCGTCCCCTCTCTCTCTCTCTCTCTCTCGCGCGCGCGCGCGCGCGCGTTCGTGTGTGCTCTCGTTTCGGTTCGACGCCGCCCACCCCGAGCCTCCCGCTCGCCCGGCGCTCGTTCTGCTTGCCGCGTGCCCCGTTTGCTGCTCGTCTGCCGGCGCCGCCGTATGCAAGGCCCGGCCCCGCTGCTCTTCCGTCGCGCCTGTGCCCTCTCGTTGGGTTTTTTTGGTAGTTGGTACCGGCGGGCTCGGTCGATCCGTGTATCGCCTCAGGTGGCTTCTCCGTGTGCCTAGATCTGGTTTCCTTCGGTTTCGGTTTGATCTATTCGGGAATTTCGATTTCCTCGTCTCTCGGTGCAGCTGCGGAGCTTGGGCCGAAGTAAGGGGGGTCACCATTGATTGGTAGATGAATTAGATGGTAATTTTGAAGCGCAATTAGCGAACTAGCTCGCATTCCAATACTTGTTCCATAGCCCCTATGAACATAGCTGCGCCGCTACGTGCGTGTCTCCGTGTGGGCGTGTGGCATGGGGGCTAGGCTTGTTTTTTGCGACCGGATAGGGTGCGAGGGATGGTAGAGCCCCTATGGATTTTACTACTAACTCGGTGTCACAATGTAGGTATCGATATGGTCTTCAAGATGACACTTTGACCATTAGTTTCTATAAAAATATATTTCTTTAAATAAAACTAAGTATACATTGTGAAAGTATATCTCGTGACAAATATAGTAATGCCAATTTAGTGTTGTAGATGTTGGTGAGTTCCTCTATAGATGGTCAAACTTAAAAATATTTGACTTCCACAAATTCTAAAACGACCTACATTGTGACACTGGAGGAAGTATTTACTTGCCTTGGTGGGAATGAAAAACTGGTGTCTGAATTATAGGCATAATGTGTTCAGAGTGCTCCGGATCCTCGCCTAGGGTTGATAGCATGATGAGCAAATCGAGTGGATGCTTGTTTTGTTCGTGTGTGATCTGGGCTATTGAGTTTTTGGAACGAGTTGTGTGCCGTGCTCAGTCTCGTGCGATTGTCATGCTGGGATACAACGGTGCTTCAGAATCCCTAAATTGCTTTTGATAGATACTCTATGCACAATTTGTGGTCTTTACCTGATGATAAAGTGGACTAATGTTGTCACATATCTTTTATGTGCTGATAAAGTCAATCTGATGGGGTGGGAGGAAAGCCAAAAACATCTCCTCAGCCTTAGTTACCATAGTCTCCAATCCTTGTGCAAGCGGTACAACCTTCCAGCAAACAAGAGCCACTCTCAGTTAGCGAGCTCGCTCGCCTTGCTGCCTGAAGTGAGTGTATGCTTCTTGCTTGAACTTTGAGTAACTTTATGTATTTTGAGACGAATATATGAGCTAGTTCTATTGTCAGTTTTTTCTCTGTTAAGGGTAAAGTAAAATCGAGTACTAATGTGTATCATCTTTCTTTTTCCAGAAGGAAAATTTAAATTCAGGACCTGAAAGGGAAAATATGTCTGTTTCCACACAGGCTTCTCCTGCTACCTCTTCTGCCTTGTTATCAGATATGAAGGAAGCATCCAAATGTATGTATGGAAACTCCTTTATGTTGAGCATAGTTTGGCAGATTGCCAATGTTTACTCTATGATTTATGCTGGAGGACACTCTCAGGGACATGTGGATGTTCGTATATCTGACAAAACCTAATTTACTGCAGGCGGGCAAGATACCGCAAAAGAGACCCATATAGTGAGAGAGATGATGATGATGATAGGCCGCATGTAAAGCATAAAAAAGGGCCTCATACACAAATGGATGAAGCATTGAATAGTGTAAGAAATTATTTTATCTGGTTACGATGTGACATTTTCTCTGATTAAACCTTATATTTGTCTTTGCATTGCAATACAACAAGTCTTCCGATTGTGTAATAGAGTACTGGATGCAGGCTCTTTAACTTTTTATTAATCTAGGGAATTTTCATCCTTCAGTATAAATCAACTTTATTTATTGCCCACGTGCATTTAGTGACATGTGCTGTGTAAATTGAATTTTATCTGGTCAAATCCTACCACTCAACATTCTCTCTTTCAACATGTCCTGTACCATGTCCATGAGAAATGTGCCACTGGAGTCAGATTGTTTAGTAGTCCTGTTGTAACTAACGGAGTCATCTGTTTCTCTATCCTCTTCACCTGACCCCTGAAGTTATTTTTGTGCCTTAGATGATTTTTTCCTTTACTCAGAAAGAATTGTTTATTCTGTCGTAATAGTATACTAGTCTTGACATGCATCAGGGTGAAATGCATTTCCATCTGAGTTTTTATAATTTGGTGAGTCATCCGAGATTTTGATTTTGTTGGACATTTCGTGCAAATTGACCCATGCCTATGTAGGATAGGATGAATCTTCCCATTCATGGAATGTAGTTTCACTAACTTAAAAGTTATGAATTTTCTTTTAAATGATCAAGGTGGATTTTTTTTTGTAATTGACCAAAGCAAAGATGACAGTGACACTTCTTTTGTAGTGTTTGTTCTTTGTTGTGGTTGCAAACAGCTGTAAAATTTCAAATTTGTATTATAGAAAACGATCTGTTGCAGAATTGCGCCTGGATTTGTATTCAAGTACTGGATTATTACTTCAATGGTTCAGTTGTAGTCGTAAAAGGTATTGTTTTGTCCATTAAGCTGCAAATCTAGGATCGTGATATTTTATCTGAAACATATTTTCTGTAGCATACCTTTTTTAATATGTGATTACATTAGTCTTTTTGATTTGCCATCATTGTTTTGTTAGTTATTTTCCTTTGACATTTAAGACAGTATTCTGTATATCCATGAAATGCTTGTCACATTTCTTGTTTGTATACAGTGTAAATGCATTTCTTGATTCTTTTTCTCTATCTTGAACCAGGACTTTGGTACCAGAACGAGTATTCCTCCAGTTTCTACTAACAATGGAAAAGCAGACTGTTTTAGTTGTTCATCTTCTGGACAAGGGATTGCTCATAATGCGAAATCTAAAAGTCCTGATGGTATTGCAACGAACTTAACACCTCGAGAAGGAAATCATGATTCAGCTGCTCATGTAAATGATAAAATTTCTTTTGTAGCAAGTCACCCTGGTCGTAATGGTATGGTGTCAGAGCCCTGCAACCGTACACAAGTTGGTGGAAATGGCATAGATAAGGGTAGTGGCTCATCTAATGAGATCTCAGCAAAAACAAATTCTCCTTTTCAACTCTTTGTGATGTCAGATGAGGGAATTAATTTAGTTGTCGATCTTCATTCCACTCCAGCAGCTTGGGTTGATAGCTTCAAGGGAGGAGTGAGCATACCCCCAAGTACCCATCATTCTGAAACAGGGATTTTCTCTAATTCTATTAGCAGCCTTCTGAGTAAAAATGATCAGAACACAATTTCAAACAAGGGAGCTGAGAGCATTGCTCCTTGCACCTATTCATCACTAGGTTCAACTGATGGTGAGAATTCTCACTCGGAGCCCTATCCACCTGATACAACTGCTGTACACTCAAGGTTATCTGCGTCCACATTGCCTGGTACTCAAGTTGAAATTTCTGAATCTCAGGAGGGAGTCCCAGTGGTACATTCTTCATGTTTAACATCTGATGTTCAGAACACTATGTCACTTGATAATATGATGGCCGGTGCTTTGGGTGACAATGTGCTTCCTCAAGAATCTGTTGATGTCTCTGTGTGGTCTGAAAGAAGCCATGCACCCCTGGCTGATGGTTCCATACAACCAACTAGTAATAAAGACACATTTAGTCCTGGTAAAACCAAGGTATCTGTCAAGATTGGCTGCACTAAAAATGTTTTGGATGCTTGTACTGACAAAGCCACAGCATTTTCCTCAGGCTATGTGGTTATAAGTGACTCTGATGAAAACTCTTGTCCACCATCTGTGAGGAAACAGGAAATGATAGATGTTACTTCAGGGGCTCAGCTTACCCACAACAGTGATATGAATGAACTCCTAATGGAAAATGAACCAATGGAAACAGTGCCAATGGAAGAAGACAATGGTCATGGTGACAGGTTGTCAATTTGTCAACTAGCCAGGCAGTCAGTAGCCGAAGTGCCTGCTACAGATGCCCAGTCCGATGCTAGTTCTGCAGATCGTTGCATTGCTGGGAACTTCAACCTCACAGACCCAATACCATCATCTTCTGCTTCGGTAATTCTGTTGTACTTGATGCTAGTTAAACAATTAAAGGTGCCTAATACCAAATATGGGAATATGTATGATAATAGATGGTGCTAACGTTTTGTGAGATGTGTTTCTTAATTGCTCATGTCCTAGCTTATTGTCGTTTCTTATTTAGCTTTCTAGGTTTTCTGAAAACTCAGAAAAATCGGGTAATTTGATTAATAAAAAAAATTCTAATATTACAGGATGCATGACCTCGATGAGCTCAAAATTTCCAAACTAAGTAGGCTCGAAAATACTTAAATAATATTTATTTTCAGCAAGAAATCTTGCCACACTAGGAAATCCATAATTAATGACCTTCCAACATCCACGATGCATTGTTCCTTTCTTCTCTTGGCTGGATCCTTTTTCTTTGTTTCTTATGTTTTATTTTCCCTCTCTCATACTAACGCATATTTTGCCTATATGGGCAAGGAAGCTCTCTTTTGAATTGCTGTGTCCTGTGGTTGTGCTAATCATTTAAACTCAAAAACACTACTTTCCCTGCATCATTTTCTCTGGGCCATAGAACTCAAGAACTCACTGTTCAAGGAAGTGAGCCTAGCTCACGTGGGTGGGGGAGTGGATGTACAAACCCACCACCCGGGTTCAAGTCCTTATGGACTCGAATTTGGGTTTTCTATTTCTTATACTGTCGAGGCCCCCTTACAGTCTTCTTTCAAAAAGAAAAAAAAACTCACGTTCATTTTCTAGTTGAAAGCTAATATCAACCTTACATTCTGTTGCTTCGATAGTTGTGACTTCAAGGTAGTCCTCAACTTTGATAAACTCTAGATAAAATTAATCGAAGCATGGTAGTGGGCAGAATACAAAAGCGCCATCACTTAGGCACACTGTGGGAATAATGACTCCCTAGTTGCTAGACCACACCGTTCACGTCAATGGTGGGCCTTGTGGCCTAACATGTTGGTAACATCCTGACCATGCGAATAACCAACATGGAACTCAAGAAGCCTATACAGAGTATATTTTCCCTGCGTCAATGTTCTCTAGGCTATAGAAGAACTTGAGAACTCTAAACTCGCCTTTCATTTTCTAGTTAACCTTCTGTTTTTACACTCTGATGGTTGTGACTTGAAGATTGTCCTCAACTTCGATATATTTTAGATGAACTTTATCAAAGCATGGAGATCTATGCTTGACCAACAACCTTGTCAAATTCCTCGTGGTAGTGGAAGGATGCAAAAGCACCATCGCTTGGGAATAATGACTTGCTAGTTGTTAGATCACATCGCCACATCCATCATGGGTCTCGTGGCCCAACATGTTTATGAACCCACTTAGAGGGTTTTTGCTGTCATCTTAAGCACCTTCATATCCATGATCATCAGGTGCACATCACCAGGTGCCTCTCTCCGATTAATACTACAGACAAGTTGTTCCACACAAACGTGCTTGGCGCCCAACTGCCTTTGTAGAGTTTGTATTCGATACGTGAACTCTTGATTTGTCAATTCAGCATTAAGATCCTCTAGGTTAGGCATTGATAGTGTGCAGTACCACCACAAGGAGACTTGTCTCCACATTCCATATCTGTCTTCTCAGCATGCTGCGCTTCTAGCTCTGTAGTATGAAAAGACAGGTCAGATGCTTGCCAACCATGGAGTTGAACCTCCACTCCAAGTACCAATTCATGTAGTGTTAGGCAGTGTTAAAGTGACCTAGGTGCTAGGCGCCCCCTTGCTGCTGCGATTTTACATAGTCGCCAGGCTGGGAGAGTCAGGGCCGCCAGTCCTAGGCGCTCATGTACGCTGCACAATAAATTGCTCGTTATGAAGAATTGGAGATGAGGAACATGCATTCTGGATGTTTGCTCTCTTCGAAAATATGATACGCCTAAACTCTATTTGTGAACCTGTAGTATTTTAATATAGTTATGTTGAAACATGCAAATCATTGTCTGTGCACTGTCTGCTAGGTGGTGCCTAGCACCTTCTAAGAACACTGGTGTTAGGTGTTGCATGCTGGGTCAATTGAAAATTTGCACAGAAGAACAGAAGATGGTAAAATCCATTAAACACCTTAGGCAAGGTCTCTTTTGAGGGTTTTTGAAACTCAGAAATCAGGTGCAGTAGTCTAATCTTACAAGATGGCATCAAATCCAATAAACTTTAAAATTTAGACATTCTAAATAAAGTATGAACGCAAAAAATTCTAAGTGGACTCGAGAATAGTAAAATGATGGCCGACTAGTAAAATTCTAAGTATCAACTCTCACTAAACTAGTAAATACATGGCCGACTTATTTTACTGGTTTGTACTTTGTATTAAAGGGGGAAGAAAGAAGGAAAGCTTACCTGTATTATTCTGGTCCAACTGTGACCAAGTCTTCATGTCCAAATCTTAGCTCTGCAACTGCAAACCTGCCTATTTGGTAAATTGATATTCGGCTAACCTCCTAGGTGGCAATTTTGGTATTCACTACCAGTGCCTTCCTTGCCATGACTTGGCGAAACTTCCAGCACTTTATCACGTTTATTTGGAAAACCAGGAACATATTAAGCAAACTTTATCAAATCCAGTGTTTTCTTTCTATATAGGGATTAGTGAAATGACCATTAAAAAAAAACCCCATACTGTGCTGTATATCATTTTCTTTTACTACATTTCCTTGTACTGACTATGCTTTTATTTTAAATTTCTTTACTTTGTACCTCGTAACATCCCATTTGTGTGACTATCTTCTGTATATGGTGTTATGATGATCTGTGTGACTGTGTATGCTGGAATGTCACTTTATTGCTTGCTTTCTTCTGTAGTGTTTTGGTTCATATGTTCTATTTTATCCTCTTGTGCAGGACAATGTTATTACCCCCCTGACTTCAAAGCGTGGTGCAAAGTATGTTCTTTGTAACCATTGTTAACGTTTTTGTTTTTTGCTAGTAGTTGCGTACTTACATAGCTCTTTTAATTTGCAGGACAGCTCATAGTCATGATTCTGTAGGCAAAAAAAGATTGTGTGATCCTGAGGAGTTACAGCGTGTACCTACAAGAAATATACTACATAGCTTAAGAAGTGCTTCTGCTAGACAGACCAAACCTTCTACATTACTCAGACGGTCAGCAAGGCTCGTTCCAAAGGTTAGTGGTAGTGGACATGGTCCTTGAATTTAATCATCAATACTAGCCATTCTCTTGCAAAAGCTGGTTAACAGATTAAGCATAGCATTTTGTACAGGGCCTTGCAGTTATATTTTGACTGCTGTTCACTCCATAATTTCTCTGTGTTCGATAATCAAACCACATCTTCTGTACTTTACACTGACATGTTTTACCTTTTTTTTTACATGCAGTGACTGCTATAGATGACAGGGATGAGATCCATTGCCAAGAATGCATAGCTTAACTGCCGTCTTAGATTCCAAGAGGGGTGGGGTGAAGGGATAGAATACAATTCTTAACAAGCTAGACTCCAAACTTGTCTACAGCTCTCGTTGATTCATTCTTGCTAGCAACCGATTAGCTTCCTTTTTATACTTCCATCCACAGTTCAGTGCCGCCAAACTTTTGTCTTTCTTCTTCTGTTCGACAACAGCCGGTATACTTGATACAGTATCGAGCTTTTCATACACCATTGTACAAACAATGCATAATTATTAGGACAGTTTTGAACCTGCAGTGTTGTTGCCTTTATGTGATGGTTTTCTGTTTTCGGCACATGATTTTCTCATGTTCTTGCCATATTTTGTTTGGCTTTTATTCGGCGCCTCAAGCAGCGAATGATGTGTTTCAAGATGGCAGCTTGTATTGGAATGATCAAATAGTACCCGATTTCCATATGGGCAGTCGATGCCATCTTATTGTAGTATATGGCAGGTTGTAATTTGTATTGAGATGATATTCATGCAGGGGCTAGCTGCTTATTTCCTGTCCGGCCAAACATCATCACACTTTGTGTGCCATAAACTCATATGTGTGCATTGTTGACTGGTGGAATATATTACTTTCCCTTCAGGGACTTCAAATCCAATCTAGTTTGTCATGCCTGAGATTGTGAGAAGCTACGTGCCTAACCGGTGATGTCTTTGGAAATTTTGAATTTGAGCATATTTTGTTTCGGTTAGTTCCTGGGCTAGCTAAGCAAGCGATGCTTTTGAAAGATGGTGCAACACGAGGTCAACTCAAGAAATAGCAGGAAAGGCAAGTCCTAAAAAATACAGAAAATAGACCCTCGTGTCGCTCTCCTCGAGCAACTTGACGGGGCGATGACCTAGCCGCCCAACCACCTTCCCGACCCTCTCCCTCTCCCCTCGCCGTCTCTGGAGGAGGTCGTTGGGCGAAGCCCGCGGGGCAGACGGCGATGACGGGCTCCTCCCTCGTCCCTCGGCTGTTCACGAGCGTGCTTCTCCACCGAGGCCCTCCGCCCTTGATCCAGCGGCACGAGCGGGGTTCCTAGCGGCTGGCGGCGAGAACGTGCCGAGCCGGGGTAGTCGGACGCTCGCGGCGTCTTTGTATCCTTGGCGAGGCCATGCACTCGGGAGCTCGGTGCTTGTCGGTCGCCGCTGGATAGGGCGTGGATGCAAGATCTATTGGCCCCTGCTGGTGGCGTGCGCTTTGGCTAGGGTAAGTGTGCCCTGCGGGCTAGCGACAAGCGGCGTGCAGGTCCGCCCTAGTTGGTGGAGGTTGCGCAACGGGCCAGCCGTCGTGGCCACGTGGCGCCTAGGTGGCGTTTGGCTTGAGGGCCCGCAATGATGGATCTGGCCGGCGGGGAAGGAAGTGGCACAGCACGACCGTGGTGTGCGCACATGTCGGCTCGCCTCATGGTCGGGTCGGATCGGGAGCAGCTTGCTCCAGATCTGTCTGTGCGACGGTAGCTCTGGCTTACGGCGATGGCTGGCTGGCTGGTCTTAAGAGCGACGTGTCAGTGCTACCGTGATGGGAGCTGCAGAGTTGCGGCCTCGGTGAGCGAGGATGTGTGGTGCCGATGGCTCGGACACGGCTGTGTTGGGCTACCTATTGTTGGGCACTCTGAGGCGCGTTGGCCCAGGGCCATTGTCGGCGATTCGGGTGGGTGGCCTTGGGTAGGGTGTCATCGTGGCTTGTGACCGCATGGTCGAGGTCCGTTGGTGGCCACGAAACTTCCAATTTCGGTGCGAGCAGGCTCGCGGCGTGTGTTTGGCCCGGCTTTAGGCCGATGGTGGTTAGGGCCCTCCTTCGGGGTTCAGTGGGGCAGGGGGTAAATGCTTTGGGCGAAAGCCTTGTCTTGACGCGGGTCGTTGCTGGTGATGAGTCCCTCTTTGGAGGCACCACCAAAGAGGTTGTTTAAACCCTCCCTGGATCATGGTTAGCCGGTTTTGGAGCGGTAGTGGTGGTTGCTGGCGTGGCCAAACCCCCTCCCTCTAGGTTCGACGGGGTGGTTGAGTTCTGGTGGCGGCTGCGAAGGTTCTGTTGCGTAATTTCTAGATTCGATGTGGGTGGGCTCGTAGCGTTTGTTGTGGTTCGGCCATAGGCCAATGGTAGCTGGGGCTCTCTCCTGGGGGTTTGGTGGGGTGGGTGGTTGAAAGATCATCTAGGCCCCTAATTGGTTTTGATGGTTAATGACAGCTCAAACTGGAATCTAATGTTTACAATGAGTGTAAGCAGGTTTAAGAGGTTCCAGAAAGAAGGTGTCGACGATCGGTGAATCGGCGATCTTACGGTATTCGTGGAGTGATGATTACTGGGGGGTAGGGACCTCTAGGGCCCAAGTGCCAGGAGCTCTGACAGCAGGGGACAGCCGTTTTTATACAGGTTCGGGCCTCCCTCAGGATAATAACTCTACGTCCTGTTGCTATATATTGATGGAGAACACGCTTACAATAGGGGGTGTATGTTAGTGGCTACCCTAGGCCTAATCGTAGACTAATCTAGCTAAACCGCCGGGCTCGACTCCTTCGAGGCAGCGGGTCTTCTAGGGCTTCGCCTCCTGAGATCCTATGCTGCGACTAGAAAGACCTGTAAGACTTGTAGAACCCCCCCCTCCCCTATGAGATTGCTGATCCTTATACAGGGGGTTCCCAGGGTCGTACTGGACGTGGACTTACGCCCGAGTAGGACTCTGGTCTCCTTAAACGTCGGGATTGACTTCCTAGTTTAAGGGGAGTCTTCCCTTCCTAAGAGGGGTTACCTTGTCGTCCAGGGATCCTTACCGGGTACGTTGTACCTTCCTAAAGTCCCGGGATTCTGTATACGGATACCCCTAATATGCGGGAAATCATACTATTCATCATCAGAAGGGTCATCAAGGAAAAGATGACCACCCAAAAAGTACAAATGTGGTTTTCAGGACAAGGAAATGGTTGTGCTAGGCAGCTGTGTCACAGCTGTGAGGAAGCCGGTGTTGTGCAAAGAGTTGCAAGCAAGGTGATGGTGGCTTGATGCGCCAAGGGCCGTGAATACAGTTAGTGGCAGGTAAAGTCTTGATTTGCTAGTTTCTTTGAGTCCATAGGAAACATCCGTACTATCAAGAGGGATGAAGTAGTAATGTTTCGTGGAGGTTTTTTTGCTCAATGCTCAGGGTGTAGGACAGTGGCACTGATGCTTTGAGGTCAGTGGCCCTGTGTCAACAGTTTTGCACAAGTGTGAGACTGCCTTGCGTTAGCACTCTGCAGTGCTAGCAGTAGAAAACCCTAGAGGTTAGAGTCACCGGTGTGACGCAGCTATGTCACAGGTGGTCTAGTGCTCTATGACTCAGGTACATTTCTGTACCAGGGGAGAGCTTGTAAATGCTAAGGGAACTGCACTGCGATGGTTGTCTACTGAGTCAGAAGGCTGTCGGAGGTTCTCTCCTTATTAGGGATCAAAGTTAGTTGTGCGCTGAGGGCATGTGATGTGCCAAGATCGGGCTGAGTAGTTAGACTACGTCAGTTAAGGGTTCACCTGTGTGTGCCTTCGGTGACACAGGTGTCGATCTGCCTGAGCCGGTTATAGTTGGGCGTTGTAACTGGCTGTGTCACCGGTGTCTCACTCAATCCTACGTGGCAATAGTGTAACGGTCAGATGCCTGTGAACCCTATAAATAGGAGACCATGGGAGGTCTTCGGTCTCAATCAATCTTGTTCAATCCAGTCAATCACATTCGACCGTTGCAAGCCTCTCACCCTCGGAACAAAAACCAAACTTCCTAAGAGAGTTAGAGAGTCCTCGAGCAAAGAGTATTGGTTCTTCCAAGAGTCGTTACTACTGATTCTATTACTCTTGGAGTGTCTACTCCTAGACGGGCGTAGGAGTTGCTGGTATCACCCAAGCTTGTGTGGGCTGAACTAGTAGTTTGTGAAGGTGATCCGAAGTCTACCTGCTGCAAGGCTAAAGAACTTCCACAAGCAAAGCAAGATGCCTGATCATTCAGGTACTCGGAGAACAAGCACGATTTAGTGCTAACGAGCTCTTCGGAGTAGCCTCTCCAACAGAGACATACCTCTCTGAAAAGAGTAGGGAATTTTGGTGAAAAACACCTTGTCTCTCTGAGTACTCATTGTGTTGCTTCTATTTACTTGCTATATCTACATGCTTGTGTGTTCTTAGATATATTCTAGTTATCTGTGATAGATCATCTTTTCACCTGTGTTAGCATAGCTGTGTCATAGTTGTTGTAGATCATATCTCTTGTCTGTGTCAGCTACCTGTTACACAGCTGCTTAGTCTACTCATCTGTTTCTAAGTCTTTAGCTTACCTGTGTTAGCCACCTGTGTGACAGCCACATGTTATTTTACTCATCATATTTTGCCTGTGCTGTTCACCTGTCACACAGCTAGGTTATCCTTGCATCTAGCTAAGTCTAAATTTGATAAGCTAAGCTAAAAGAAGTAATATTTAATTAGCCTCCTATTCACCCCCTTCTAGTCGGCACCTTCGGTCCTTTCAGTGGTAAATGCTCTGGGCAAAAGTTTTGTCTTGATTCGGGTCGTTATCGGCGATGAGGCGTCTTTTCCCTCTTGGAGGTGTCGCCGAAGAGTTTGTTCAAACCCTCCTTGGTCCATGGCCAGCCGGTTTGGGACAGCTGTGGTGTTCCTTTCTCTCCTTGTGTCCTGCAGGGTTTCCACTAGCTTGCTATTTTATCGGGCTCTTGCCTGTTGTTGGGGTTTTTGCATGGTAATCCTCTAATCAATCGTGCTTTGTAAGGTTTTCGATCTAGTTTTCCTCATAAATTAGGTCAACCTTTTCTTCTATATGAAATCACAGGAACACCCTCTTGACGAGGTTCGTAAAAAAAATGGTGCAACATGTTAGGGTGAACAAGAGGGAAGAGGGTAGCCTTGTTTGGCTATCTCAAGTTCCTTGATGTATAGTTAATCTTCTTGGTGAGGATTGTAAGAATTATCATGTTTAATTGACAATAAAGCCCTTCTTCCCTTAAAAGAACTTTCATGATGCGTGCAAAAAGAAAACAAAATGAAAAGGCCAACAAAAAAGAAGAGGATTTGATGAGTTCCAAGCACTCGGCATTTCCTCCGCCCACTTGGTGTGTTTCATGCTCCAACGATGACAACCTCTCTGACGACATTTAAGCGAGGTTATGCACCATGCCTTAGTGAATAGATTGAGGCTCAAAGGTGTATGGGTGGCAAAGTGGCGGCATGACCATGGGAGAGACTAGTGAGTTAAGTTTTTGGATGGTGGGTGGCAACAGATCTAACACGAAGACAGGAAAGAAATTTGGATGCCGACAAGAGGTGGTAGACGGAGCTAGGGAGGAGAGGTTATATGTATATTAGGGTTATAAGGCCTCCCATCCTGATGTGATCGTACGGTCTAAAATGTATGTACTGTATAAGAAAATAGTCTGGCACAACAACAATAACTATCAGTGAGTTAAGTTGCTAGATAGTGGATCATGATACATCTACCCCAAAAGATGGAATAAGAATTTTGGATATCAGTAAGGGATGACGGAGGGAGCAAAAGTGGAGGAGGTTGGTTGCTAGGGATGTAACTTGTAAGCCCTTCATTTTTTTGTCCCTTTTTTGCACGTGGACTTCATGAATTTGACGTGATCTTACGGTCCCAAGTGCGAAAACATGTGGCACTTGTTTCTTTTACTATTACTCAGAGGAGAAACAAATATCGAACAAGTACTAAGCTAGATACGAGACAAGATGTATCCTAAGACAAACAGTTACAATTATAATTATATCCTTATAACGATGTACACCCAAATTATACTACTGAGGATGCCGTGCTACGTGCCGGCGCCTCTTGCCAGCTGCATCTTTCGTCGCGCGCGTCTACTCCCTGGGAATGTTTTATCTTCGTCGCGTCTACAAGTATGCCGCCATCCTGGCCACCACGCTATCTGCACCTCACGCGCCCCATCTACTCCCTGGGAGCCGTCGCTTTAGTGACTCGTAAACACGGTACTTGAGTCGCCTTCAGGGGCGTGCACGCCAGTGACGGCCACGAATGCCGCTGCCTATTATGAAATCAGTCCCATGATGTGATGTCATATTTTTGGAGAGGATGGTTCAAAACCTCTTATAAGCATGTGTTGCTCTGTGGTTGGGTCTGGGTGAAATGCAATGGAGGTTGAAACACTAGTTTAACATGGTCAAGACTACGCAACAAGTGGTATCAATCCCTCCGAGTACGTGCCCGGGGGTACACTGCACACTCCCGTGCCAGAGTTGCCTGCCACCCAATAGGCAAGGTCGAGCAAGTACGGCACGAGCTACTGTTGACGGTCGAGTCGGTGAAGAGATCCATGACGGTCCCACCGCTGAGCGACATGGGGGCGGCGTCGAGGAGCTAGCTCCTTTACCACTTGTAGGCCATGAATCGGAGCACCTTGAAGCGGAACACGCATAGGGCATTGGTGCGGTAGAGCTCCGCAGAGCCCTCTAGGCGATAGATGTCCAAAAGCATCTGGATCGCGTTGGCACCTAGTGCTCCACCGTGCTTGTTCGGCGGAGGAGCTTCACGTGGTCCAATGGGGCCTCGGTGGTCTTGGCCACAGTGGCTGCCACGCCACCCGATGAGAAGAATATAAGCCTGTGCTATGTGGCCCAGGAGGCGAGAGCGGAGGGCCCGAGAGAAGAGGAAGAGGCTGTGCCGTAGCAAAAATGTTGCGCAGCAGCCTAATTCACTACATCTATATTACTATATAGTGTACCAAATTTGAACTAGACCTGGCAAGCAATCTGAGCCATTGATCCCATAAATCCGACGGCTAAGATTGGAGGAATTCGCGTGAACAGTACCTGTGAACAGTACCATCTACAATACCTGCGTGCATTGCACGTACTGTTTGCTAGTATGTAATAATGTTTGTGTAAGAATACTTACTATCTAAATTAAAATAAAACTGCAAATATACTACTTTCTTTTTGCGAGATACTACCTAATATAAGAAGAGTTTTTTTTTGCTCTTTTGCAACCATACACCGACAACTTCAACGGTTGTGTGGTTGAGTTTTCAAGTCACATCAGTCGTAGCTTCATCGTAAGAATGTATCAGTAAAATGTATTGCTGCTCATTGTTCTAGGATTCGATGGGGGTATGGATTTTTTTTTAGTGCTTTAATGATTCTGTACTAATGATAGGTACATCAATAATAGAAATTATCTTAACTCAATCGGCGTGATTAGAAGGCGTGCCCCAGCGTCTAGTTCATGTGAAGCCTGCATATGCATATGAAACGTACCATATTGACACTATATGCCGCCAATGTCCATTTAAGAGCTAAAACATTCAATCCATTCAAAAGTGCTCAGAATGTCATGCATCTTTTACAAATATCATCAACATTTAAGGTGTTTTTTTGTCAAAAAAAGAACTGCGGGGTGCAAGTGTTGTGGACGTTACAAGGCATACTGCATGAGGCAGTGGAATAGCGGAGAAGCTGGGAAGCTAACTAGCTTGCGCAAATTAGGATTGGATTTAGCCGCGAACAAAAAGGAAGGGATGGAATCATGCAGCTCGATACGAAGGCTTGTTAGATTGGAACGCGACTCGAAGTGCGCTCTGAACCTGCGCAGCCTAACTTTGCCTGGACTGTAGGAGGGGTCCTTCACTGCGGATTCGCAGGGATCGGTTAAAAAAGCTGAAATTGCTTTATACATTGAAGGCCCGAAGAAGAAGTACCGCGGCCGTCTCGGAGGCCATGTCCTTGGTGCGCGCGAGCGCCGGATCGGCAATTGATCAAGCTTTGGCACGTACGTACGTCGGTGATTGCTGATTTATGGGGCAAAGCAAAGCAGGATTGTTTTTTGCAGGGACTCGGCAGCCTGCGGAGTGAAACGTGAGGAAATAGATTCTGAAAACAAAATTTGTAAAGGATGTGTAAAGTGTGTCAAGTGAAGTTTTTGCCCCCCACGCAGGATCGAACTACGGACCTTCAGTTTACAAGACTGACGCTCTACCACTGAGCTATAGGGGCTATTTGTTTCATGCTCAAAGAGTAGTCCTATCAATTTGTTGAATTCATACTGATTGAGAAGAAAAAACAAGGACATTGGCATTTGGGGAGGATATTTCTTTGCATTGAACATATGCCATAGGTTAACAGTGACTCATTGCAGGGAAAATGGAAAATAAATAGTGTTATGAACAAAAGAAAGAAAAGGAGCATGAAGATGGCACCAACATATAAGAGAAATATTCTGAAGTATCTTTACCACTTCATTAGGGATGAGCCGGTTCGTTTCACCTAATCAAACACATAGACGATGGTATATAAGGAGCCATACTATACATGTACGACCTAGTTTGGATGTACAGTATGACGGTACTCAATCATTCGGGAGATTGGAGGTTAGATTTTTTTTTGTGCAACTTTTTTTTTCAAGTTCATCGGTGCGGTTTGGGAGCCTTGGTTTTACTCAAGTTGATATATGGTGGGGGAGGTGGTCATACAGGATGTTTGGTCAGCTCTCTGCGTTTGGCAGAGGTACATCTACACCTCGTTCTAGTGCAGCGGGGCAGAGGGGTCATCAAAGTGCTCGATCTGACACTGGGAAGATGATGGGACATACAATGAGGACAGTGAGGGGGAGGATGATGGGACAGACAATGAGGACAGCGAGGGGGAGGATGATGAGACAGACAATGAGGACAGCGATGGGGAGTCTAAGGAAATTAGAGGTTGTGCAGATGGTCTTGGTAGGTCTAGCAACGATGAGGATGAGACCGCCAGTGCCCATGATGGGAGTGCAACCGTAGGTGTTGGAGGCGGCCAGATGAGTCAGGACGATGGTGGAGGAGCTGTGGTTAACATCACAAAGCCCTATGATGATTTTCCACTTTTACTTTATCCCAATTGTCTTTATCATCAGGCCCCCATGAGGAGTCCCTTGCCTCATGCCCATCGTTGGTGGGGGAGCATGCTGAATCAAGGGATAATAGCCAAGGTTTGCAGTGCATAGTGAGGGAAAGCGCATCTGATCTCGCATAGACTTTGAGTGGAATGAAAAGAAAGCACAGGGTTGAAGATGCATTACCAGGCACAGAAGGGGTTCATAATGAAATAAAATACTTAGTTGTGAAAGAGTTTGGGCTACTGAAGGATAGCTGTGATGTATCACTAGAAGCAAAAAGAAGGAAGAGTGACACCGTTCCAATTGCTGTGCCTTCTTGCAAAATGAACCCTAAAAGGTAACATATGTTTATTTATGTTTTTTCTTTTCTTAGATTCATCTTTTTTGCTTTTTTGGATGTAACTATATGAAAAGTAACAAAACACAGACCCATTTGTGTTCCTGTCATTATATGATTTTTTTCTATCGGTCCAGCATAATATATCTGGTCATCCTAGAATAATATTCTGGCTAATGCTTGACGTTATATCGGTAACTGTACTTTTTTATCTTGGTAACTGTATTTTTCATGCCATCTTTTTGAAATGTAACAGGAAAAATATTCACTCACCTGTCCATAGCTTGGTTAAAAAAACAATCGCCAACGAGGTCACCCCGGCTTGCAGGGCTTCAAGCTGTAGCTGGGCTTGGGAGTAAGTCCAACCCTATCGAAATCACTACACCTGCAGCGATCAGAGGTGTGGCAGTGGAAAAAGCTGGAAGCAGAGGAATTATAGATGCTAATGGAGCTGGTAGTGATGGTAGTGCTGCTAGCAAGGCCATTGTCCTGCCACCCACAACAAATGTCGATCCATGTGAATGAGGTATGCATGAAGGTGGCAGCATAAGGAGGGCTATTGTGCTGTCACCAACAGTTAATGTCAATGTTGTGGAAGGACCTTCCAATACCAGTTATGAGGGCTGTCTAGTTAAGTTATCAGCATGGGCTAAAGAGGTCATTGGAAGGGTGAACATGGCATTGGAAGGCGGTATGAGGCCAGTGAATGTACCAATAGAGATTAAAGAGCTTGTCAGTGGATTATCATATACAGCAAGGAAGTTGGGCATTGGTAAAAAAGAAGCAAGGGAATCGTTGTTATTGCCAGACGCACAGATTAACAAGGATGCTGCAAAACATGCAAAAGGCACTGATGCCAGCACGGCCATTGTGATCTCTCCTTCTATCACTGCAGATTCGGGAACTAATAGCGGAATTGTTACAGCATGTTCAGGCAGCTCAAGAGACAATTGACCTGGGATGTTTACACCCCCTCACTGTTCTCCCTTGGTTTGACACCTATGCCACCCTGCAGGAATCATGGATGAGTTGTAATAATGCTGCCATCACCCAATGATGCTGAAGCTGGGGGTGACATTCCAGCAAAAGATGTGATACCACTAGCATGGGCACCCTCTCAAGGTATTCTTTTTTTTATTAGTATGCGTGGTAACCATGGGATGACAATGTGATAACTGGGATATCAGAACCTTATTAATGTTTGTTTTATGTAGTATGTTTTTGTTATGTGTCCTTTTTTTGCAAACCATCATCTTGATGTTGCTTTTTTATGTAGAACTAGCTGAAGCAAATAGCATGCCCTCAGCAGGAAGCACTGATATGTTATCAGCATTTTTTGCTGGGGAGGTTGATGAGACTGATGAAGAAACAAATCTGGCACTCAGTCAAATAGAGAAAGAAGCAAAAGAAAATGCAGAGGGGAAGCTACCACTTGTGCTGTGTCACACGAGCAGGGATCAACTGCTGTCAAAAGCACTACGCCGAAGCCACAATCCCGCAAAGGTAGAGTAAATAAAGCATCCAGATTAAAGCTCTCTCCATTTGACAGTTCTGAGGTCGTCATTATTGTTCTGTTCTTTTTTTATATAGTCTAGTAAGTATATGCAGTAAACTTGGTAATCTTAGCAAGTTATCTTGAGAACTTTATTCTGTTTTTCTTTTTGATCATTTTTTCTGTAGGCGAATGTTACTGATGAACATAAAGATATATACAAAAAGATTAAGCTTAGTGCCAAAAATGCAAAGGGGTCAAGGATCAAGAAGTAAAAACCCACTCACTTGCTAATATTTTTTTCTATTCCTTTTTGCTCACAATCTGAAGTTATCTATTTTTTTCATGCATCACCAGAATGAAACTTATTCAATATCCTCCAACAAGGGTATGCACTGAGGGATTGGCCAAATCTATAAAGCCTAGGGGTGAATTATCCAATAGTGTTGCCGAGATTGGAATTTATTATTGTTGGATCGATGGCTTCCCGACGATGAATATCGGATTTAAATTTCTTTCACAAACTCTTCACATACATAGTCATATAGAAGACTAGTATGATCAAAGAGAAAATGCAGCGGAAAAAACCTCCAAAACTCCTTAGTGACGTGGAGCTCGTCAATAGCTTCGAAACGAGCCTAAGATCACTGAATTCCGAGTTCGGACGCAAAGTTATGGCCAAAATAGTGAAGCAACCTGAAGCAGCAAATTACACATCCGGACATTCCAGATTTTTTAGTCCGGAATCTCCGGATGTGTTTTTCAGAACTCCAAATTTACACATCCGAACATTCCGGGTTTTTTGGTCCGGAATCTCCAAGTGTAGTCTAGAACCCCGAAATTTCTGATTTTCGATGCAACTTTTGCTCCGGTTTAAAATCCGTCCAACCAAAAGAAGTGAAACTTTGCAGAAGGGTCTAGGTATGTCTTGTGACTATAAATCAAGTGTTGATCCTCACAGAAATGCCTCAAGACAAGACCTTTTCATGTTCTTCCAAAAACAGCCCTAAAAGTTGGACGAGAAGCAAAACTTCGATTTCTTGTTGCTCGTGAGGATTTTTGATATGAAATCAATATAACAACCTCTCACATATCACAGCAACCTAATCCATCTATCAAAACCTAAAAGTTTATCCCCTAAGCAAGTCAATCACAAAACCCCAATCCTTACTTCTCTTACAAGCAAACTCAAGATATGAGAAAGGGGATTGATTTCTTGAATATGCTTGGATGGAATCAAATAGAATGTGATTTCTCCATCACTAACTTGCCATATCAAGAATCAAATCATAAGAGAAGCAAAAGAACGAAAATCAAAAAGATTCATGAAGAAGATAGCTCAAGAACGCATAGAGATTGGAGAGATCTTTTTGTATTGTATTTTCGTGGGTTTTCTTGGGTTTAAAAGCCTCTCATGATTAGGCCAAACCACTCTCTAGTGCAGCTCTCCCCCTCCTAGGGTTTACAAAGTGATAACAAGGGGCTCAGAAGGTAAGCACCCCCTTAACACCTATTTATAGTGGGAGGGACAAACCCCCTCACCAATTGGGCCTTAATGCCCTATGGGCCTAACCTAACTAGCACGTATCACAAAAACATCTAGCTAGTTTAGCCACTATCTGATTTTTCTTTCACCCTAAGCAATCCCTAAACTGCTTCCTCGGGCGCCTCCGCCGCAGTTTCTTCAAAAGCTTCTTGGTGGATTTGGTGCTTTTCCCGAAACGCCCCCGAGACTCAACTTGGTCTTCACGACTTGGCTCCAACCGCTTCCTTGTCCTCCGCGTACATGCTTTTAAGCCGCACGATGTCGTTGCCACCTCCTTAACCGCATCTCAGCCCTCCAAGCTATCATGCCGGTCCATATGGCCGAACCATCGCCGCACCTAACTCGCACCTGCACACAATAGACCAAGCAAAGCGTTGCAAGCACAAGATTTTCTCCTTGACCCAAGTTAGTCCAAACAATTCATCATATCATTTTTTGCCAAGATAAAATGATAAAAACTTTAACTCCAAACTCTTGGACTTTGCAATTAATCTCAAACTGCAAAAGCTCCAATTCCCAGAACAAAAGCTCAACCACGAGCACAACATCTCAGAACCACCGAAACACCTACCAAACACACTAGGATTTCTAGACAATTTTCATGAGATAAATTGACCAAATTCGAGTTCATCAATCAACACATGGTCAAACTTGAAAGTTGAGCGGAACATCCGAAAGCTGCATTGGAAGTTTTAATTAGATCGAATGTTCCGGATACAAAACCGGATGTTTCGATCAGAATGAAACTTTTGGATACAAAACCGGATGTTCTAAAAAGCTTGATTTCTTGGTACACTCAAGCACAACTCCAAACTCAATAAAGAATAGGCAATATGTTCATCATACAAATTCTAGGGAAGCACTACGGCATATGAACCATTCAGACACAACTCCCCCTAGGTTCTACAATTATATCAAAGAGCATCACAAGGTAGAAAAGAAGACTGTTTTTTCATTTTTGGTCGCAAAGTTCTTGCTTGAAGGACATGTAGATAAGAAATTTATTGCATTGGAATTTGAAAGACGTGAGGATTTCGCTCTCAGTTGCCAAGAACTAGTAGTTTGTGCCTTACACTCAGCTATGCTTTTTTGATTTATTTTGGTAAGTTAATGCATTTTAAGTGGTAGCCGCAGTCAGGAATTCTGATAATTACATTTCTTTTTTATACTTTTTTTGTGTGGTAACCATGTTTTGTGTTTGTTTTTTTTGTTTGTCTTTTTGGTACCAGATCATGTTTCCAGTCTTGGAAAAACTTGGGACTGGAGTGATGGATCCATCTCATTGGTATTTGGTGTGCCTTAACCTGGTAGCACAAAGGTTCAAGGTGCTTGACTCTCTACGCGGTGCGTCTGACGGTGGACTTATGGCCCACACTACAGAAGCCATGAAGAAAATCAAGGCAGCATGGCAGGTGCACTATGGGAAGTCCAGGGTGCAGATCGAAGAGTACAAGCTTGAGGTCATCGATGTGCCAAAACAAACCAACTCGTGAGTATTCCCTTACTTTCTTGTCTCTATGTGTTTGTTTCTAAGACTTAAGTGTCATGTTTAATTTTTTATCTGAGCATTTTTATGTTTATTTGTTTGTTCTATATAGGACAGATTGCAGTTTTTTATGCTAAAGTTTATTGAACTTTGGGATGGACAACATGTCCCTGATGTGCGCCAATAGCAGATCGCAAACCTGAAGAAGGTGATGGTGTATAATTGGTTATCGTCTCCACACAATCAAGTAAAACGGTGGAGAGAGCATCTCGACAAAAATATGTGTTAAGGTACATTCGCCCTGCACCTTTTTGCATCCTCAATTTGTTTTTTTTATTAGTGCACTAGATGTTATGTCATTCCATTTTTAAGTGATAATCCAGAATATAAATCATGGCAACTCACATATTTTTAAGTGGTATTTTAGATCATATATCATGGTAATTGACCATTAGGCGGTAAGCTGGCTCAAAACAGTACATAGTTGCATGCGCAAGTATTACAAGGCAAAATTAAATATGATGAAATGGTCTAGGGTCACATTGTATTTGTAGGTGTAGACGATGCCCTTTGTGAGCATGTGCGTGCGTCATGTTCTGTTGAACCACAGAGCCTGCATGTTCTTTTCTCCTTCATAACAATGTCTAGCGGGTGTTTATATGCTTTCCTCTTCTTCCGCCCTTTTGTGTTGGACTTTGGGGGGTCCCTGACAGTCCCTGGGTTAGATGCATGCGAAGCCGCTGTACTGGAGGTAGGAGCTGTAGTATCTGTGGTTGCATCAGGGGCAGCAACAGGAGTAGGTGTACTTGCAGGAGCAGCAGTAGCAGTTCTCGCTCTCATCCTTTGCTAACTCCTTTTTAGTGTGGCGAGCTTGTTCTTCATTGCTTTCATGTGTGAAGTTGCTATTCGTATGCCTTCCTCTGAGACACATGCTTCTCTCACTAGCTTTGTGAATTGACTGCACATAACTGCTAACCTCATCCTTATCCTAGACTCCTCGGGCATTTCGTGTTGTTGAACATCTGGTTGAACTTCTGGGTCATATAACACCTCTTTTGCATCCCATGTCCACCTTTTTAGCACATATGGTTGCGGCATCTCAGTCACACCTAACTGCACCATCACCTGCAGTGCAAGAGAGAAAATACGGTGAGCACACTTTGTATCCCTGGTAGCTGCGAGGTATACCTTTCACTAACTTTCAAAATGTGGCAGCAAAGTATCCCATCCCTTTCAAATTTGTAGCATTTGCAGCTGTATACCTTGTTTTGAACATCTGCAGCAACTTGGTAGGTTCTTGTATCATATTGTGGTATAAAACCCACTATAGAAATCACCAAGTACATGTTGTTGCTACGTGCTGGCAATTATATGACATACTGACATACTTGAATGCATTTCTGCTTGGAATCTGTAGTAAATGTTCCTAGTATACGTCTTCGCCATCTAAACTTCAATTGGGTGTCTACACCATGTGCCAAGCACAGTAATGGCTGTATCGGCCTCTTGCTTGTCCTCGGCTGTCATAATTTTTTCTTGTAGTGTGGCATATTGTTTCACAAAGTCATATATAGAGTTTTGGGGGTTCACATACTTCTTTAGGACATCATTGAATCCCTCACTACGCTGGGTGGACTAGAGGAAGGGATAGAAGTCGTGTGTGAAGTAGGCGGGCACCCACCAGCTTCTCTTGTCGAAAAGATTGGCCAACTCTTCATTGTCTCCGACCGCTTGTCTCTGTATCATGCTGTTCCATTTCTGATCAAATTCTTCTACTGATAGACTGTTGTTTATGCAGTCTTCAAATTCTGCATGTAGCTGTGGCCTATAACCGAAGAAAGATCCAAGTTTTTTAGTCGCCTTTTTCATTATGTGCCGGCGGCAATTTCTGTGTCTTGCAGCTGGGAATACCTGGTCTATTGCATTTCTCATTGCAAAGTCTTGGTCTATAATTATGTTAGCTGGTGGCAAACCCCCCATTGCTTCAAGAAATGTCTCAAACAGCCACACAAAGCTTGCTATGAGCTCATTCCTCAAGAACGCACAGCCAAACTGTATTGACTGCCCATGGCTGTTTATTCCAATAAAGGGGACACATGGCATCTTGTAGATATTAGTCATGTATGTGGTATCGAATGATATACAATCATTGAAGAATTTATATGCTCTTCTAGCTGCACCATCAATCCAATATAGATTTTGTAGCCTGTCTTCATCATCCAATTGAAATTTGTAGTAGAAGTCCTTGTCCTCAGTTCTCATCTTTTCAAAGTATGTTATTGTGTCTTGCATGTCTGTGAGGCGGTGCTCAAGACGCAAGGATGCTCTATAGCTGGCAACATCTTTCACTATGTATGGGACATTGTTAAGACAGCCATGTAGTTCTGCTAGTATTTGCATTTGACAGCTCGTCTCCAAATTGCATGCGTGAATCATCTTGATAAATTCTTTCTCATCATCTGGTATGTGTCGGTGTGATCGTAGGTATCCAGTTAATGACCATTTGGTTATGAGAGGATGATTGTGGTCATCGTTGAACTCAGTCACTACCCAACTGTTATGCTGGTGTTTCACAATCATCCGGGCAGTGCAATCTGTCCTAACAGTAGTGCTTTTCTACCGTTGCTTCATGACTGGTTTGGGTTTTTGCGTGTCCTCCTTGTCTTTTGCATTTTTGCCAGCTCTATAGCACACTAGTGAAGCTCTGATAATTTGTCCATGAACTTCAGACTTCCTCCAGTAGTCATACCTTACCCCGAAACCCTTGCGTCTGGCATACACCTTGTAGTGCTTCTTTGCCTCCTCCAAAGTGTCAAACCTCATCAACTTGAATGGCTGCTGTGGGCTAGACATAACTTCAGCAATACCATCATTTCCGTTGTTGTCAAGAGCAAGATGAGGTGTGTGTTCACTAGAGCCATCCAAAATATGTTCTGTGGTGGCATGCAAGTTGGAGTTTTCTGGACTATGCACCACTATGGCAGATGCGTTTATTGCCTCAAAACTAGCATCCTGATGAGTAGCACTTAGTGCTATAGGGTGTTGAGTCATGACCATTGGCAATGCGGGAGGGGGCAGATAACTGTTAGATAGTAACATGGTAAGTTGGTATATATAACCCGGTAACACAGTATATAAAACTACATAACAACTGAGTGGTATATGAAGGATGGTGTCAAATTCATACCTGGATGAAATTGGTTAGGGTGAACAAGTTGTTGTTGAGGGTTTTGAGATTTTGGATGCATTTTTCTTCACCTGGATTTTTTTGTAATGAACATGCACTATTAATCATCAGATTTATATACATGTCTATTATTTTTTATCTTCAAAATTAGGTGCAGCTGACATTTCTGAAGTAACTATGTGTTTTTTTTTCAAAGGGGTGAGTGCCAAGGCTAGGGGGGTGCAGTTGACATCACATAAATTCAACTCACATGTCCTTCTCTTTTTGGTGGGTGCTGGCAGTTTTTTAGAAGATGTTATGATATCTGTACATATAGTTGTGAAGGAAAAAAAAAGGGGTTTGTAGCTTATATCCTACTTATCTAAAACATGTATACATTTGTACGTGTGTTTTCTTTGTGATGCTTGGTGACATACAGCCGAAAAATGTGCAAATTTTTTATGATGAAAATATTTATGTGATGTTAGTTTTGTTGTTTTTTGGGTCAATTATGATATATGGTTTGTTGAAAAAAATAGTGCTTACCTGGTTATTGAAAGGATCTGCTTCTTCCTTTTTTGTGTTGATTTGGGATTAAGAGGAACCAGATTTGCCATTTTCTTTTCGCACATGACTTGAGGAAGAAGAAGATAGGGGAGAATGAAGACAGTTCGTGTGAATGGAGGGGATGGGTGGATAGGCTGGCAACTTGGCGGGCAAGTCCCGTGCGCTTCGCTGGAGCAAGTCCCGTGCATTACATCGTTCTGGCGTGCACGCACGATCGGCCCAGTTAGCGGTCCAACTCGAAGGAGTGACACGGAGCTGTCGGCCCGTCGCTACAAAGACTTAGCTAGGGCACGGTCACGTGTGGTTCATTCCCAGATAAAATCTTGAGTTTACATAGCGGGTCTGCAAGATTCCTAAATCACGCAAAACCTACCTCCCAAAATTCGCCAAAACTTCCTCTTGGTTTGGGATACATCCCTGAATTTTCAAAAGCCCCCTCACCTCTCCCGTAAATCACAATTTGTCCCCACTCGAAGTCTCGAATCCGGGAAAAGCAAAACTCCCCTCCTCGTCCTCGTCTCCATCGCAAATTCTCTCGCTTCTCCGCTTCGCAACCCCTCTCGCCGCCCAAACGCAAACCCTAACCCTCGCTCCAGCTCGCCGCCGTCGACATGTCCGGCAGGTTGCTCCGGCGAGTCCTCCAGGAGCGGGAGGCTTCCCCGCAGGACCCCACCGCCGCTGCCGCCGCCGCCGCGGAGGATAAGCTCGTGGTGGAGGAGGACGAGGAGGAGGAGGCTGCCTCCCCTCCCCGTGTCGCCGCCAGGAACCCCTTCGATCTCCTCGACGATGACGACCATGAAGCAGAGGAGGACAAGGTCCGTTCCGCCCCTGTGCACTGCTCGCTAGGGTTTAATTGGGTTTTGAACTGCTTCTCCAATCTAATCGCCGTCGCGCCAGCGTGCGGCGCTCGTGGTGCCAGATGTTACCCATTTCAGTGTAAAATTGTTCAAATGCAAGTAAAGCTGTAGAGGTGAGGTGATCCTTTTGATTGTGTGAGAATTTTTGTGATGCGATGGTTAATGTTGTGGAAGAGGAGGGTAGAGATAGGTTTTGGCTGTGCGCATGCGATTGTTTTGAGGATGGATGCAACTCTAGTAGCTCCTGAAGGAATTGGGGGGGGTGTGTGTAAATGTTTCACTGTGTTAGTATCTAGAATCATTAGCAGTGGATTGTTGTTGCACTATCGTGATGCTTTTGATCCTACTTGAACTGCTACTTGTCTACACTTTAGGCTGGAGTGGGTTGTATGATGGAATCTGAGATTCCTTTTGTTGATTAGGAATTGGTTGTATGTTTGCTTGGTTGTTCAAGTTGTATGTCTGTCAGTAGTGGGTGATGGTGCAATTTTGCATGGAACCATGGTTATAAGGCAAAAGAAATAAAGAGAACACATATATAAATTTTAGGGATCCAAATTCTGTGATGTTGCCTTGCCTCATTCATGTATTGTTGTCTGTTGACTTGTTTTATGTTGTATGGTAGTGTGTTATCAGCGGAATGAATATTCAAGGTATTAATCCTGGTTGATGACTTGATTTTAATCTTATGTGCTTACTCTGCTGCAGGAATATGAAGTGGATACTGATCACCCTGTGAGTTATATGGAACAGAAACATTCTGTGAAAAAGAAGCCTACCAGCGCTGTTCCTGAAACAAACAAGAAATCAAAGAAAAAGAAGAAAAAGAGCAAGGCAGAACCAGCAGTGTCAACAAAGTCAAGGGATGAAAAGTCACTGGATTCAATTCTGGAAGATTTATCTATTGAAAAGAAGCCCATACAACAAAGAGTCCATCAAAATGACAGAGCAGTCGGGAAGGACATTGAGACAAATGAAACCACTGTTGGGACATCCTCGGTTCTTGCAATTGATCCCAAACATCTCAAGGCTGAAAATGAGATGAGGCGCATTTTTGGATCGAAGGTAGTGGATTCACTTGAAAACCAACGGAATATGCCTGGCAGTTCAAGGCAAGTACGTGGTGTTAGACGTGCTGCCCATAATCCAAGAAGAACCCTTCTTGTATCTCCACCTAGCTTCTGGCCACCATGGGATAAATCGATTTCAATGGATCTTGTTGATACAAAGAGTGGTTTGAACTATTTCAGGTGAGAATCATATACTTACTTTTTCTTCAGTGTGCAAGGTATATATCTTTATGTCTACAGCTTTGTGTATGTTGTATCACAATTAGAAGTTAGAACCTTTGGCACCAGGTAATCTTTTGCTGAAATGCTCAGAGAATAAACCTCATTCTGATTCATCCGTAACCAGTAGTCAAGTTTCTTTGAACATGCAAGTAAATGATTCTTGAGAACTCTTGGGCTGAGATGCTCGGAGAAGAAACCATTTTTGATTCATCCATAATCAGTAGTTAAGTTCGTTTGAACATGCAAGTAGATGACTCTTCAGAGGCCATGCGTTTACGCTTCATGGTACCCTTATTCCCTCCACCACATTTATGCACTGATCTTTTGGAAACAGGACGGTTCTTTGATGACATCATAAGTTGTCACCCATGAGCATTTTGACTTCTACTTGAGCTGGATAGATTGTGTTTGTTGTGATTATGCATGTTAGAGATTGTTGTGTTTGACATCATTTTCCGTTGAAGATAGCTCTAAACCTAGGCCAAAACGTTGTCACATCACTACTTTGTTTGGGCACAGCTTACAAATGTAATCACCATTATTTTGATCATGTTTACTGATCTGTCTGAGCTCTCCCCCACCATCTAGTTCTTTGTGTTTTCTTCATTTAGTAAAATTTCAGAAATAGTTCCGCATAAATCTGTTATCGTCTTAACATTCGAACTAAGCATGCTCTTTAATACTTGCAGGTACGTATATGATCCTTCTTTCAGCCACGTGCAGGAATTGTTTGAAGCTGCCAGAGCAGCCAATGACCTTAATGCTATTGCAGCTATATTAGCAAAATATCCATATCATCCAGAATCATTGTTAACGTTTGCTGATCTTTTCAAGTATTCTGGAGAACATCAGTCATCCGCAGATGCTGTTGAGAAGTGTCTATTTGCACTGGAGTGTGCTTGGCATCCATTATTTAGCCCACTGCAGGGCAACTACCAGTTGAAATACAGCCATGACACAAATAAGCCATTTTTTACAGCCCTTTTCAGTCACATGAAAAACCTGGATAGGCGTGGATGCCATCGGTCTGCTTTAGAGGCCTGCAAGTTTCTTTTATCATTGGATTCTGACGACCCAAAGGGTGCTCTGTTTTGCATTGATTATTTTGCTCTAAGATCACAACAGTACAAATGGTTGGAACAGTTTGCTGAAGAGTACCAGTGTGATAGCTCCCTGTGGTTGTTCCCTAATTTCTCCTTTTCTCTCGCCATTGCACGGTTTTACCTTGAACGTGATGCAGCATCTGAGGATGGTTCTGATCATGCTGACAAATCAACATCTCTTGACCTCATGAAGCAAGCACTAATGCTTCATCCTTTGGTGCTTTCCAAGATAGTTGACAAGGCTCCTTTGAAAGACTCATCATGGACCCAAATACTCAGGAATGTGTTCTTTGGATCAGCAAAGCCAGGAAGCCCTTCCCTTGAGCATATGATTAGCATATATGTTGAACGTCATTATATCATGTGGAGGTTCCCAGAACTTCAGAACTTACTGAAAGATGCTGCTCTTATGGTGATTGAATCACTAAAGCAAGATAGCAGAGAAGCCCAAGACTGGGCATGTGTTAGAAAAGAGGCATTCTCTTCAGAGAAGAATGAGTAAGTTGCTCTGAAATCTTTGCACATGAGTCGGAATTCTGTCCATTCTTCTTATGTGATTATGTCTTTCATTCTTTTCAAGAAGTACTTTAGTTGATTTGGCCTATTTCTTCTTTTTAAGTTGCCAACTACTGGAGCTTAATTTAGTCTGAACCAATCAGTTTACCTTTTACGAACTAGCACCATTTGTATATGTATGTGTGAGTGCTCATAGTATCTCTCCCATACAATGTATCTTCAGATCTATGCACATTTTCTCACCCCACGTGAAATGTGTTGCAAGAGGATGTGCACAGATCTGGAGGCACGTTGTGTGGGTGCAATAGTCATACGAACTAGAGTGTTCAGGTTTAGCTTCACGACTTCATTCTCAACTTATCAGTAGTGTTGGACCTGTAGTGTTAGTTGTGTACAATACTTACATGACACTAAGGATAAGCACTTTGTGCCACCTATCTATACTCGAGAGGAAGATAGTTTTAGCAGCAGTTCTGTTCCGATTCATTGCATATTAACATAATAATATATTGTAAGAATTTTGTTGTCAGCTCCCCAGACTATCTTATTTTGAGAAATTTGTGTCCTACTTTGCAGGTATTCTCATCTGCTTGTTTCGGACTTCTCTGACACAACACCATCACTCCCCCCAGAAGAACTGCGACCATTTATGGTTGGCCCAGGAATGATGCATGAGATGCCACCTGTTGAACAAGAAGAAGGGCCTGAGAGACTTCGCGCCCCTCGTGAAGTTGCTGGGCGCAATGCTGCGTTGGTCTTTCTTGAATCACTGCTCCCATGGGTTGACTATGGTGACAATCATCACGATGGAAATGACCAAAACAATGATGACTGAGCAGTATGAAGCACGAATTGGCATGGACTCATGGTTAGCAGAACAAAACTTCATTACAATGGAGTTTGGGATGTTCCCCTGTGTCTTATGATCGTTAAGAAAAGTTGCTGTTAATCATTGCAAGTGTCCTAGTATTTTCGTGGTCTTGGCAAGGTTATACATGTATAGCTGATCTGCTAAATTGCTGAAAAGTTGCATGTCAATTTTGGTTCCAGACATGAGAGTTCAAGTTCCATCCTCATTGGAGTTGATATGTCAATTATGTAACTAATCTGTTGGTCATGCTCTATTTATCCTTAGTTCATGGCCAATACTTTGGTCCAACAATATAGAAATATTTGCGTTCTGTACTGTGGTTGTTCGTTCCATCTTCATATCACTCTACCTGGAAGAAAAAAATATATGCTTCATTATGTGAAAGGGTTGTATACCATAAATTTATTCAAATGCCGCATTTTCTATTCCTCTTTTTTATTGCCCCTAAACTAATGCTTAATGCTAGCCACTTACCCTCTTTGCAACATATGGATTTTTCCCGAACTCCAGGGACTTGAAGTTTTGAGCTGTTTTGTGTAATTCTGTGTTTCAAGCGTATGCCTTTGCGTGTGCAAGCATCTGACCTTATGGATATGGTGCACACGGCCACGTGCTATGGTGTATACTATGTTTTGTTCGGTATTGTGATGTACATTGTACCTCCATTTTGACGAGTCACAAGCCTGTACGTCTCCGTCGTTCTGTAGCTCCCCAACGAATAAGGAAGCTTCGAAAGGCAAAAAGAAACTGGAGAGTAGTGCTGGTTTTGGGGGAACAAGTACAACAACCTGGCCTTTTGGTGGTTGCCTGAGCTAAGCGAATTTGTCATATTGCGTGGATGTGACCATGACATGCATCATCTATTTCTTGTCACATCCAGTTTACGGCTACCTTTGAGACATATATGTCGTGCATGTTTAAAAATGTAATTAAGAAAATAAAACTGTAAAAAGTGACCACTGATATGGTTGAAATGGCACCTTGGTTCCAACAGGCGGAAGTACCTTCGTCTCACCAGTAAGCATTTAACTTGTATTGAGAAATCATAAAGCATTTAACTTGTGTTGAAAATTATCCCATTAATCTATTCTTGTACAATCAACGAATATGCAATCCAAATTAAAGAAATGCTCGCAGAGATAATAGCAACTTCTGTTCATTGAAAGAAACATAAACCTAACTTGGAATTTCTCTTGATTCAAATTCCTCTTTTAGCGAACAAAATTACAATATAATACCAGGCACCTTTATGAGCATCATGATGATCTTATACTTGAGCCACATTCAGTCTTCTTTGTTCGGCCGTCGGATGGAAATCTGACTACCCAAATCGGCTAAGGTGATTACCAGTGCCAATCACATTGGTTTTTGCACAATGGACAACAACAACAACAAAGATAGCGTATCGCATTGTATGCTTAGTGTAAGAACCCTAATTTTAGACTTAGTCGAGTAACAAGGGATAGATGTATACTAAACTCATGTTGATTTTACCGTGCCGCGTTGCTGGCTAGTACTAGCAGGCTATTGTGTTGCGCATACATCTCATACATCACAAGCATTCATACACATATGCATATACATTAGAATCTTGAAATTCAATTCAATTGAGATATAATTACAACATGTACACATAAAGTAAATAAAAAATAAAATTCATTACAACCGTTTGAGTAAATGATTGTTACATGAATAAATGAAGAATAGAAAAAGAAATAAATTACAATTGCTTGTGTATGACTGTTGTAAAGTTTGAATATTTGAGTGCCAAGCGGAAAAAGATCGAGTGTGGAGGGAGGCGACTTTAGAATATTTGTGATATCCGAGGTCATCAAGTATATGCACTAGAGACCATTAGGATCACGCAAATTGCTGTAGGAGGCAATATTTTAAAAAAGTGTTTTTAAAATAAGGGTGGTTCCACTGGCACATTTTCTTCTAACCAGCAAAGTTAATTGCGAGGGCAAAAAAGCACCAAAAGTGGAATCTTGTAATATCCCTAAAATCCTAGACATGTTTGTTGTGCATCATGGCATTCATGTATGCATGTTTAAACTGAGTAAAATTTTGAAACTTTGGAAATCTTAAGAGAAAATCCTAAATTCTTCATAAGGGTTCAAAATGGATTTCAAATTTTAATCTAAAATTATTTGAACAAAAGTACCTCGGAACTATTTCAATTGATCCCTTGTATCTTTATGGGACCATAGACAAATTTTTAGAATATAAACATATGGTTTGGAATTGTTGAAATGATAAAGAAAAATTTAAAAAGAGAAATAGGAAAGAAAACAGAAATCAAAAAGAAAATAAATAAAATGTAACATCCCCGTTCTTAAGTCGCGTGTTGAGTGAATCATTTCATGTCATGCATTGCATTGAGATTTGAAAATCGAGTAAGATTTTGAATTTTTAATGGAAAACCTTAAAGCAAACCCTAATCGGTAAGTTGGGAAACCCATTTTGCTATGGAACCAAACAGGGTAAATATGCTTTGAGATTTAATGTTAATTTTGAGAGAACTTTGAAATGGTTCTAAAGAATTTTGAATAGGAGTTAGGTGTGTGTTAGGGATTCACTAATTATCCAACCTAGAAAATCACACATCGGAAATGAGGTGATCTTAAAGTTCTGTTTAATTTTGAAATTGGAGAACAAGGATTCTAGAACCAATTCGAAATTATAAATTCATAGCTGCAAAAATAGAGAAATGGGAGAAGTCCTAATTTCTAAGCCCTCTCTCTTCCCTAGCCGAACGGGCCTTCTCTTTGGCCCGCTCCTTTCCCTTGTGCCTGGCCCGCCTAGCCCACCCGGCCACCGCCCCTGTGCTTCTTCTCCAGGCCGCCGCTTGCCCCCTCCCATGCTGCCGCTTCCGATCTTGCCACCGAGCTGCTTGCGTGGCAAGAGCTCGGGGCTGTCCCGGCCACCTCCTGCTTGGAGAGTCTCGCCGCCGCTCTCTGTTTCCCTTATCTCCCCCTCGTCCGGCGCCCTCTCTCTCTCCATTCTCTCACCGAGCGCCCCACTGTCCTGGCTTCCTCTTCCCCGCATCACCCACCAAATAACCGAGCTCCCTCGCCGGCTTCACTCCTCCTCGTTGCGCCGCTCCTTTGCTCTAGCGCCGCCCCACGCCGCCCTTCTGTACCGGCCGCCCGAACCATCGCCGCAAGCCCCTTGCTCTGCCTCCGCTCGCTCCTCCCGAAGCTCCCGTCCCGGCCACCGTTCCCGAGCCGCCGCACCGCCGCACCGCACTTCCGACCTAGCCCGCCGCCCGGTGCTCTGCTTCCCAAGCCTCCCCGCCTTGGCCCGCCGGGCCTCCTCTCCACCGAGCTGCCTCCGACGCCCCGCCATCCACCTCGGTGCCGAGCCAAGAAGCCGCTCGCCCCTTTTGCTGGCCGCCTTCCCACGCTCCGCCCGACCCCGCTCCGGCGCCGCTCACCTCGTCGCCGCCCCGCTGAGCTCCCTCGCCGCCCAACCGAAGCACCCTCCGGCTCCGCTCGGCTTCCCCAGCCGCCCGCCTCTCCCGAGCCCACCTCGCCGCAGCTCCCCATCCCGCCGCCGCTCCCCGCCGCGCCGCCTCGGGCCTCGCCGCGCCGCCCAGCCCGAGCGCCATCCGCCTCCTTTCCATCCCAGTCGCCGCCGCCGGTAAGGCCTTGCCGCCCCGCCGCCCTTTCCCTTCCTTCCCCCTGCCGCCGGCCCCCATCCTCTGAATCACCCGAGCTGGCTGCGTGGCTATTTGAGTAAAGCTCTAACCCTCTTTCTTAATGGCAGTTAGGACATATTAATGAGCACCATTAAGTCTAAGCTCAGTTAATGATTACTCACTGCCCGACATGATGAAACCTAATCATTAATAATTAGTGTTAGCTAACTAACTAATGACCAGGATTAAGATTAACAGTGCATTATATGAATGTTGTAATGTCATCCCTATGACCGCTGGGTCCCACGTGCTAGCAAGTAAAGAAAAGATTAAAAAGGAAACAAGAAGAATTGGACCAGTGGGCCCCACTGTCATTAACCTAAGTTAATGTTGACTAAAATTGACCCAGGGCCCACATGTCAACCTCTGTTAATATTGAATGTCTTTAAATGTTATTTTTACTGAGAAAAATACAACAAAACATTTAAAGTGGTTTAAATCTTGTAAAAGTCATAGGAAATGCATCTTTAATCAGAAAAATGCAAATAATATATCAAAATGTTCAGAAAAAGAAGATCTATTCAAAAACATCATTTTCATCCATGTTTGCATGCTAAGAATAATACAATTTGCTAAAAGCTCAAATTAGGGTTTCCGATTAGCCGGAGGATTTTCGGATCGTGACATTTTATGCGTCCGAACTCCGATTAAAATAATTCACTTGCATTAGTCTTTATTTTGCACCCTCTACATCATGGCATGCATTACATCTCATGCTGATGTTGTGCATTTTGATATTTACGTTTATGCCCTTGTTTCCGGTGTTTCCCTTTTTCCTCGATAGAGCCGGAAGATCCGCAGAGCGATAGTCTCGATCAAGAGCAGGGTTCCGTTGCAGAGCAACCAGGCAAGCAGCCCCTTTGGTCACGTTGCAAAGCCCCTACTAATTGCAAAGTATTAGTTGTTTTCAAATTCATTGTTACATGCGTTCAACTGCTATTTTTCCGCTAAGGAAAGCCCTAGTCCGATGAATAAGACTCACCTTGTCGCTTAAACCGCTCCACCACTAACCTAACCTATCTAGCATAGTCTAGTATCCACTGTTCGAATGCTATTATGCTATTTATGCTTAGACATGCTTAGACTTGTAGAAGTCGTAATTCCTGGGATAGCAGATGAATCAACACTGGGAATGGGTTACGTGGTAGGTGGGTGTTCACCGGGAATGTTTAATGAACTTGACTAATAATCTCATCTGGGCTAGACGAGAGGCCATGGCTGGGAGCATGGTGGGTTGTCTCGTTTTCCCGCAAGGACCGGTTTCCGGTGTCCCTTCGAACCAAGATTCGCGTACTTCTACACGGGTGGATTATGGGGCCACCCACGACTGAATAATTTGCCTAGACTTAGACTATGAGCCGCATAGTTTGCCGTTTTCGTGTATTGGGTGCGTGGAAAAAGGAATGTGGTGTGATGCTTCAGTATAGGTGTAAGGGTTACACACGGTTCGAGTCCGGGGATGTATCACCTGCTACAACGTATGGGACCGTGTCGTAGTTACGGCCGGACTGATGTACATGGACTAGCCCGTACGGGTGGCTCATACCTAGGTCGAAAGCATTGTAAAGGTCGTGTTCGATCACCCTCTGCTAGCACACCTCGTGAAGTGTGTACTTGGTAGCATTAAGAGACGATCGATGCGTGTAGGTAAAGATGTACACCCCTGCAGGGTCAAAACTGTTGAACAGCCGTGTCCGCGGTTATGGACAACTTGGTAAGATTTTGCATCGAATTAGATAACTACAACAAATCCTAAAACTTGTCAACTTTAAGGACGTGGTTAGCGACAGCTTCCTCCCAGGGTGGTTGAGGATGGGTCGAGGGTTTTTCAGGTGTGGTGATCTGCAGTAAGGAATATTCGCGAAGTGTCGACTCGTCCCCTTTTAAAAGGTATTCTAGTAGTCGCATTTCAATCTACTTATGGTTATTGAAAAGGTAAACTTGGCTTTCCGCAAATTAGTCCACAATTACCCTTTTGTTGATACCTGGCACAATCACTACTATTTCCGCACTGTAAGTCTTGCGGAGTACAATTTTGTACTCACCCTGCTATTGTTGTTGTTTTGTTGCAGAGGAACCCACCCCTTCGGAGGGTGGTTTCTATTTAGAGTTCGATACCGACGACGCCTAGACGCTGGGAATCCCAGGCAGTGATCCTACCCTGGATTGGTATTTTGGGTTTGTTTCCGTCGCCACTTTTGGCCCTACTGTTTGGCTTCGTAGCCTTATAAACTCTTCCGCTGTGTGTATATATGTTTGTTAAGTTTCAAACTTATAATATTGCAGTTTCTGTCGTAGAGTCACTGCTATGAGATCTGGTTGTTTTCGCCCACTCATGTGCCGTGCGTGTATGTGATGAAGCGCATGTTGTGGGTAGGACTTTAGAGTTTATATCATAGAGTCATTAAGTTTAATCACCCCTGTGAAGCGACTCTACTACTGAGAGATTGGGAACTATATCACCCTACTCCAGCCGTGCATTAATTTGCCGGGACGAGTTCGGGGTTGATGTTCCGGCTCAGTAGGAACAGAGTGAGGAGACCATATCACCCCACTACTCTATGCTCTCGCCAGAGTAAGCTTCGGGGTTGCCGTCTCGGGCTATTCGGAGCCATATCACTCCACTCCTCTTGGAATTGACACCCAGGAGTTGAGGTCGGGGTTGACGTTTCGACTTAGCGGGTGGTTTCTCTTAAGCCTCTCTGTTATGAATTCTGGGGTTCGACATAAAACCCCCCTCCCTGCTGCCGAATGGGCCAAGGCCTATTTTCTTCCCTCACCCTCCTCTCCCCCCTCCCCAACGGGCTTTCCCTGGCCCATATCTTTCTCCCTCCCCCGGCTCAGCCCGCCACCCTCCTCTCCTCAGCTGGGCCGCCAGCCCAACACCATGGCCCATTCTCTCCCCGTGGCCTGCCCTAACCCTACTGTCCCCTTCTCCCTTATCCACCCCGCCGCCGTCGCCCTGTCCTTATCCGCCGCCACCACCGAGATGCTAAAGCAGCTGCCGCCGTGGCAAGCTGCCGGCATCCTCCCGACCACCTCCTGCTTCGGTTTCTGCCGCTGTCACACCCTGATTTTCCAAAACCCGAAAATTAGGGCCAACAAAAACTTTTTCATTAATAATGTCAGCCGAAAGCACGCCCAATTAAGGCTTTAGTTCAAATCTTGGTACAGCTAAATGCCAAGTACGAAAACCCTAGTCTTTACCTCTATCGACCACCATTTAGTCAAAACTCTATTTCCCCGAACCTTCGTCCGACAACACGGATAACTCCGTTCAGCACCTGCGTAGTATACGCTGATGTGTCAACGGTACCTCGTCACCAACACATCCCAAGCCGAGATAAAACGTCCTACCTCGAGCCCCGTGTCTCTGCCTCATCTTGTCGCGCTCCGGAACCCTAAATCCGAGCTCCCGGATTAATTTCTTCCTATTCAAACCCAATTTCCCCAAACCCTAGCCACGGCAGACCCTTTTCTCTACTCTGACTTCATTGCCACCGCCTATACGCTAAAATTTCCCCAGTGTATATGGACACACGCACACTGAGAACCTTACCTGTGCCATCTGAATCCCTGCCACCTTTTCTCTCTCCTAGTGGATATTCCGAGCGCCGCACGTTCTGGCACCGGTGCGGTCAAAACTAAACCCGAGCCGGAGTAATACCAGCGGTACAAGTTCCCTGTTGAAGCCAGACCATGTCACGTATCTAGTACCGTTCGGTGCCTAATTTTTACTGCGCGTCCTGCCAGCTCAAACACGGCAATGCCCAACTCCTCTATGTTCCCTGCTCACCATGCAACCTTTCCAACTTGAGCAGTATTCGGTGCCAAAACCCTTGTGACAGCACCATCCCGACCAGTAAGCGCCTGAGAATCTTTCTCTTGCTTCTGCCGCTGCATTTGCCCCCTCCTATACTCTTTCAACACTGCGATAGCTACCTCCTGGAGCCCATGCAGGTGCTATCCATTCTCTCCCCTATTGCTCAGCAACACAAGTCTCAGCTCCTGTCTTATCTTCTCACCATTTATCTCCTGCCAGCTAACCAGCCCGTGCACTGTTTGCCCTGCCACATCAACTAGCTAGTACAAAGCGGTGCCAAATTTTTCATGTTTGTACAGCACACCCTAACCTCAGCTCGTACCTCTGTACACCTACAGCAGCACAACCAGCAGAATCAATGCCAAACTCTCCTATACTCCTACAGCACCTGTCCCCTCGTGTCTTTCTTGTTCCCTGTTTCCTGAGCAGCAACACGTTTCCTTGCCCATCTTCTTCCTCCTCCTCTTAGCTAGCCAAGCTCCCCACTGAGCTGGCGCATCCCACAGCTCAGCACCAGCACGGCACAGCCATCCCATCCCCCTCCTGTGACCACAGCAACCGAACAGAGCTTCCTCCCTTCCACCCTCCCCTTGCCTCGGAGCACTCCTGCCACGACCGCCCCCAGGTGACCCTCCTCCTTCCTGTAGCCTCGGCCACGCTGTCGCCGCAGCTCGGACTCGTCCCATCGCTGATGAACAGCAGCCATGGCCAGCTCTCTCGCCGCCGGGCTACTTAAGGCACGCCAAGCCGTTCCCTACTCAAGCCATCAGCTGAGAAACCCAGCTCTCTCCCCTGTTCTCCCCATCCTCCTTCCTTTGCTCCTGCGCCACCATAGCTCAACAGCCGGCACCAAGGCCCAGCTCCCACCTCTGCTGTCTTCCCCAGAGCCGGACCACCCCCCCCAGCTGCTCCGGCCTCTCGCCACTACTAGGCCGCCGCCACCCAAGTCTCCCCGTCAAGCCTCGCCTCCCCGAGCAGCCCCCTTTTCTCCGCCGCTGTAAGGAAGCTCCGGAGCCGCCCCAGGTACCTCGAGTACCTGTCGCCGCCGCAAGCCGCACCAGCCCTCCCCTCTGCTACGCGCACTCTAGATCCGCCGCCCACCGGTCCGCGCCCTTGAGGTCTGGCCGACCCCGCTCCTCCCCGCCATGTGCCTTCCCGCCGCCTTGGTAGTCGCCGCTGGCGTTCCCCGTTCGGCCGCCGGCCTCCAAAGTCCCGCTCCGCGCCGCCCGGATCACTGGCGCCGCCGCCAAGAACCCTCCTGCCGCCGCCCTTGGTGAGCCTTGCCCGCGCCGCCGGAATGGACCACAAGATCGCCGCCAGCGTCTCCCCTTTTCTCCCCTAGTTTTGTTTTTCTTTCCTTCGGCCACGCATCCCTGCTCTGCTACCCGGTAGTAGATAACCGAGTTCTGGTTACCGGTTAGTGAGCTACCCTAAGCCTGTAGTTAGTTAGTTAGTTGAGCAATTCGTTAAATAGCTGGTCAGTCAGTGCATTAATTAGTAAATTAATCGATTAGTTAGTTATTAGTTCATTAGTTAACTATTTTAGTTAGTTAATTAATTAGTTAATTAGATGGTTAGCTAGTTGGTTAATTAGCTAACCCGTTAGTACATTAGCTAGTTAATTAATGAACTAGTTAGTTAGTAGTTAGTTAAATTGTTAGTTAATTAGTTGATTGATATTGAGCCGATTAAAACAGTTAGATAACGCGTCGGGAGGTGAGCGACAGTAATTAATCAGACTCCAGTGCAACGTTAGTGAAGACGTTGCCCAATGATCGGCTAACCACTTTGAACCAACTATTGCACGTAGTATTAACCAACTCCAACGTCGCTGTCAATTTCTGTCAGAGCACACCATCACCGTTGCCTCGGGAAGCACTGCGGCCAGCTATGTGCTAGACTCGGTAGAATCGGAGCTAGGAAAGCCTAATCCAATCCTTTAGCTCAACAGGGTTTCTATTTTTGAGGTTGCGCAAATAGTTCGCAATAAAGACTAGCTCAGAGTATTTCCTGTCTCCCCTTTAAGAACGATGCATATGCTATATACGTTCGTCCAGTGTAGCTCCAAAATAAATCAGCTTAACGCGTCTTTATTTTATGTACGTATATAATAATTGCCTAGGGTAAATCTGGTTCTTGTAAGCTAAGCTAATTAAGCCTAAGTCCTCTTAAGCCATCATTATTGCATGCTGAGACAAGTAGTCAGGGTTCCACCATTCGTCCAAAAATCAAAACCTTAGTTGTATCCTTTAGACCCTAGCTGCGAACAAACCGAGTTACCCGAAGTCCCAAAAGTCGTTACACGCATACAACCCAGACAACCTTGACGTCCAACATAAACGTATGCTTTTCGAGAACCCTAAAACCCTAGCTCTTAACATATATCGAGAAGCCCTAACGACAGGTGTATGTAAAGATCTTCCGAAAACCCTAGAACCCTAACGCGGCAAGAGTCTAAGGTTTATGCGTTTGTCAGGATAACCTAAAGCATCCGACCCCATTATGCCAAAAGCCCTGCCGCCACGACGGCTACTTCTTTCATCGCGACAAGCTACTGTCGCAGCTCCCTTGCCCTGTCGTGGCAACCTCTTGTCCCCGCCGCGACAATTTCTCCCCGCCGCGACAGCCCTTTTTGTCCACCGCGGCAGCGCCGCGGCAAGCCATTCGCTGCCGCGACAATCCAGTCCCCGCCGCGGCAAAGCTAAGCCCTACCGTGGCAGCACCGCGACAGCCTCTCTCCCGTCGCGGCAACTGCCGTTGTCACTTTCCTCTGCCACGGCAAGCCTCCACCGTCGCCGCCACCCTACTCCTACCGCGGCAGCGAGCCATCTCCGCGCCCTTTATTTCTTGTAGCCCCCTTAGAATCAAATAGCTATCAGGAGCGTTATGATTTCATGTGCTGACGTTTCTGATTCAATGTTATTTGGTTCTTCATTGCATCGTTGATTTATTCGCCGTTCTTTTCGACGTGTAGATACAGCGTTAGGAATTATCGCGAAAAGGGATTCGGACAGCTGACGAATCAGATTCAAGACCAAGACCGGGACAATATTGCCAGGCAAGCGTTCCCACTTTGATCATGTCGAAATCCCATATGTGCAAAGTTATGAATATTTTGTTTACGAACTCTGCATGCTATGTGTTTAATATCGGTATTTTATGTAGAGATAGTTATACCCATTAGTTGCAAGATACCTAGGTCCGAATATCCTTCCTTGTAACCCTAGGTATATTCAGCGGTCGACTCTCGACCGTCGAATAATTAAGGTTATAGGTGTTAACCATGCTTAGCCCTGTTATAGTCAAACACCAAGTTTTAAACATCCCGTTGGGATATGGGAAAACAAACCCTCGGATAGCATATGCTGTCCAAGGTGACTTTCACAAATAAAGGTTTATCACAAATCAAAAGAAAAGAGGAGATGATTCGGATTCGGGCGAGAGTATTAAGGGCAGCCAGGGGCTGTAGAGGAATTGATGATGGCACGGTCGTCCGGGAACGATCGTGGGTTGAGGAAATGGAGTCTCGCTCGAATCAGTTAAGGACCGAGCCTAAGTGCCGCTAAACCGGTTCCATTACCGTACGTCCACATGTCCTTTATGGGAAGGACTTGGCTTAGTACCCCGGCAAGTATTAGGGTTTGGACCCGTGGGAAGTAGGGAGTTAGTGCTAGGTGTTTTAAGTCCTAGAGGATCCACCTACACCAGGCGGGAGGTGCTGATACGACACAAAGGTGGAGAGCCCCAATTTGATGTCCAGGACATGCAAACTTGGGTATTCACCTAGCGGGTCCAACTCTAGTATGGAAGCGGGCGAAGGTCTCGTTGTAGTAACTCTGGTAGTATACTGGGCCCGGTATGCCCAGGGTGACCTACATCTTGTGGGTAAAGCCGTACAACCTCTGCAGAGTGTTAAAAACTATTCGAATAGCCGCGTCCTCGGTTATGGACATGAACTGGCAAGGCCACACACTGGTTAGACTAAGTGTTGTTTGCGAAAGCATGGGAAAAGGGATTAAGGACGTGGGCATGATGTGTCCACAGAGAGCAATTTACGCTACAGGCTGGTAGCAAGGAATTGCCGGAGGAGTAGGCTAGCCGTGTGATTCGGGATACACGGGCTGAGCCAGGGCCACTCACTGAGCTATCCAGGATAGTGTCAGTTGAGTGGTGTACCGAGAAGCTAGACATATTGCCCAGGGTAATATGGTCTGAGCTGTCTCGAGGATTGTAAGGAGGTAGCCGGGTCTACCTCGGGAGGATTCTGTTCATTTTACTTTAAACAGTTTTACTAATTGCTTTTGAATCTACTATTCAAGTATTTAAATTATGCACTTACCTTTCCGCACATTAATCAGCTTAGAGTAGAGCTATTCCTTGTTTATCCTCTGCATGAATTATTTTCCGTATACTCCATCCTGTGGGAATAGCTTGCGAGTACATTCAATGTACTCACCTGGCTTGTTGATTTGGCCAGACGAAAGGGACATCAGATCCGAAGAAGCAATCACGATCGCGAAAGCTAGGGTGTAATCCCCAGTCAGTTGCCTGTCGGGTATGGCTTACTGATGGGCCGCAACTCCGCTGGATTTTCCGCTGCAAGTTCATAGCCGTTGGGCTACAGGTATCAGATTATCGATCTTAACGGTCTATTTAATTATTTACGCATGTATGACGATGATATACAGGTTAACTCGTGTGTATCGGCTACTGATCCAGGGACCGGTACAGTGATCACGAGGGAGTTCCCGGCTTAAAAACCGGGGGCGCCACAGCCGCCCCGCCTTCTCTTATCCTCTCCCCGACCGAAGCTCTCTCTCCCTCCCCCATTCTCTTTCTTCTATCGGTCCGCCACCTACAGCCGCTCTTGACGCCAAGCACCTCGCCGTCCACCTCGGTGCCGTCCCGACGACACCACCGTCCGAAGCGTCGCCGCCCAGGCCGCCTCGTCCGCCTCACCCCGAAGCCACCGCCTCCTCACTTCGGTGTCGCCCGACCCAAGCCGTGCCGCCTCTAAGCCCCGCCGCTGCTTCGCCTCCCCGCAGCGCTCCGCTCCGGTAAGGCCTAGCCGCCGCTTCCCCAAGCCTCTCGTCGCTGCGCCTTGCCTCGCCTCACCTCACCTCCTGCAAACCCCACCACTGCCGGCAGCGCCGGCCGGTTGAACCGGCCGTGGCGCCCGAGGTAACCGAGCCGACCGGCCGACCGAGTAATTAGGGTCATGATGACCTGGTTTAATGTCTGTTAAGACATTACTAATGCTAATTAATGCACTATCGACATATTTAATGCATCGTTAATCAGTAGTTCATTAATGACTGTAATTAGTTCAATAATTACTGTTCTGACATCATTAACATCCTCAATTAATGATTCTGACACTTTAATGACCACAATTAATACCTAACAAGTGCAATTAATGCACTGATTAACCTTGCCTCTATGACACCAGGGCCCCACCAGTCAAAATTTAAAGAAAAGAAATAAAGAAAACAAGAATATGACAAGTGGGCCCCACCTGTCATTGACCCGAGTCAGTGCTGACCAGAGTTAACCTTGAGGCCCACCTGTCAGCCGCTAAAGCTATTTAAACTATGAGTGAGAAAAGTAATTATTATTTAATATTGTTTTTATTATTGAGAAAAATACAAAAAGGGTATTAAATTGATTAAATCTTATAAAAATCATATTAGTTTCATTTTTAATCAAAAAATGCAAATAATATATCAAAATATTCAGAGAAATGAGAGCTATCTAATTATATCATTTTAATACATGTTTGTATGCTAGGAAAAGTATAAATAGCTAATAACTCAAATTAGGGTTTCCGAAGATTTTCGGATCGCGGTATATCGAGCATCCGGACTCCGATTAAATTGAATCCACTTGCATGAGTCTTTAGTTTGATTCCTCTATGCCATGACATATATTTCATATCATGCCAATGTTCATCATGTTGATATTTATTATTGCACCTCTTTTTCCAGTGTTTTCGTCTTCACAATAGAGCCGGAAGATTTTGAAGCGTATAATCCTGAGCAAGAGCAAGACTTACTTGCCGAACCACAAGGCAAGCAACCCCTTTGAACATATTGCGATCGCCCTACTACTTGCAAATTATTATTTGTTTTCAAATCCATTATCGCATGCGTTCAAATTATAATTCCGTTAAGTATTAACCTTATTCTTTGCATAAACTTACTTTATCGCCCAATCAACACCACCACACTCAACCTAATTAGAGTAGTGTAGTTAACACCTCTATACTGCTTATGTTGTTAATTATGCTTAGGCATGCTTAGACAGGTAAAAGTCTTAATTCATTGGATGGCAGACAAATCGACACATCCTGGATGGGTTAAATGGTAGGTGGGTGTTCACCAGAAGTTAACTAATGAACTTGACTAATCATTATCAGGTTAGATGAGAGGCCATGGCTGGGAGCATGGTGGGTTATCTTGTTTTTCTACAAGCATTGGTTCCCGATGTATATTGATCCAAGATTTGCGTACTTCTACACGGGTGGTATAATGGGCCACACCCACAACTGAATAATTTGTCTAGACTTAAACGATCAGCTGCATAGTTTGCCATTTTTATTTGCTGGGTGAGTGAAAAATGATGTGATGTGGTGCCTCAATATAGGTGTAAGGGTTACACACGGTCCAGGACCAGAGATGTATCACCTGCTACAACTTTTGGGACCGTGTCGGGGTAACGACCGGACTGGTGTACACGGATTAGCCCACTAGGGTGGCTCATACATAAGTCAAAAATATTGTAAAGATCGTGTTCGATCACACTCTGCTAACACACCTCGTGAAGTGTGTCTCTGGCCTAGCATTAAGAGTCGATCAATACGTGTAGGTAAAGATGTACACCCCTGCAGGGCTTAAACTATTCGAATAGCCGTGTCCACTGTTATGGACAACTTGGTGATTACCTGCGTTGAATTAGACAACTACAACATTACTTTAAAACATGCCAGCTCTAAGGTTGAGGAGTTAGTGATTACTTCCTCCCTGGTGGTTGAGAAGAATCAAGAGTTTAAGTGTACGGTGGTCTGCAATAGAGTCTTCAGGTTCGACTCATCTCCTTTAAAAGTAATCTGGTAGTCGAATTTCATCCTACTTAAAGAATATTGTCAAAGAATAATTAGCTTTCCACAAATTAGTCTACAGTTACCCCTTTATTGATACCAGTTGCATCTATTACTAATTTCCCTTGTAAGTCTTGCGGAGTACATTTTTTGTACTCACCTGAAGTTGTTGATAATTTTGTGTAGAGGAAATCATCCCCTCAATGAATGGTTTCTATGTAGAGATCAACACCCATGACGACTAGTCGTTGGGAATTCTAGACAGTGGTCCTACCCAGGGTTCAGCAGCTTGGTTTGTTTTGCTGCCATCTTTTAGCCCTGCTTTTTGGTTTCTTAGCCATATTAAACCTTTCGCTGTATAATGAACTCTTTGTGTGAATTATGTTGTTAAGTTTTAGGAACAACTAGTATTATTGCAGTTTCAGTCGTAGAGTTGCCATTGTGATACTTGTTTGTTCTCACATGTCTCATGTGCCTTGCATATATGTTATTGAAGCACATGATGCGGGTAGGGTTTCAGAGTCTATATCATAGAATTGTTAGGTTTAATCACCTCTGTGAAGTGACTCTCCCACTAGGAGTTTGGAAACTATATTATCCTACTCCAGCCGAGCATTCATTTGCCGGGACGAGTTTGGGATTGATGTTCCAGCTTAGTGAGAAAATAGTGAGGAGACCATATCACCCTACTTAATCTGTGCATTAGTTTGCTGGGGCAAGTTTGGGGTTGACGTCTCGGGTTATTCGAAACCATATCACTCCACTCCTCTTGGAATTTGTGCCCCAAAGGTTGAGGTTGGGGTTGCCGTTTTGACTTAGCGGGTGATTTCTCTTAAGATTCTCTGTTATGTATTTTGGGTCCTGACAAATCCAAATAGTTCTATTTCAAAAATGTCTAGTAAAATATTTTATTTTCAAAACTGTCCAAGGGCCAAATGGTTAAGACCCTTATTAGACAGCTAACTCAAACGTATGTATGTGACGATGACATGGCACCTGATTATCATCAAGGAGGACAATACCGGCCCTATGGACATAAGGTGGGCCGAGCCGACTACTTGGAGTCTGACTTCTACACGGGGGCGCCTCATCAACTTGGAGTACACGACAGGGATAAACACAAATCCAGCAATCCCGGATTCTGTTGTAACTAATTAGGAAACCAATCTGTAAGCTGATCAGGATTCTTGTAACCCTACCCCGGTCGTCTATATAAGGCCAGGTAAGGATTCCCTAATCAGCAAGTTCGCAAGTTTTCAAGTTCTTAGGTTCACGAGCTCCTAAGTTCTCTAGCTCCCATATTCTCATATGGGATTCAAGCAATACCAGCCATAAAACACAGGACGTAGGGCATTACCTCTTCTCGAGGGCCTGAACCTGTCTAAACATTGTGTGCCGTGTGCACCTATCTAGATCTTCTGTGCGCACGCTGCCCCATATTTATTATTGCCGAATCAGTATATCGACAGTATGCATATATAGATAAGAGATGTTGGATAGTAAAAATACTTTCTTCTCATCTATAATACTTATCTACTATGCCTCCAATAAAAATCTATTTTGCAAAAGGTTTTAAAAAAAACTATAAGCATCCATCCATCGAGAGCAGCTATCCAGGAGCTCAAAAATTGTTTTAATTCACACTTAACCTTTAATATACTTAGCTCACCATTGTTGACCGAAGTCAATAACTTAGCATAGAAACCAAACCACGGCCATGTAACATCCTGATTTTCAGAGCTTTTCAAAATCTTTTTATCAAAAGTCAGAGCTAGAAAATTTTGTTGTTTATTCTCGAATTAATTAAAGCTTAATTGGAATTTTATAAATTAGACCAGAGTTAATTTAAATTAATCCAACTTGAATTGGATTGGCTTTTCAATTTGGAATATGTCTCGTAGAGTTTTCTCAGAACTTTCAGGGTTCGTTTGGTATTTAATCAAGCTCGGTTGTTTTTTTATTTTAGTTTTCCCCTTCTCTCTTTAGCCGCGCCGTCCCGGCCCATCTCCACTCGGTGCCCCGCCGCCTCATCCCTCCCTTGGGTAGCCACCCCGGCCAGTGCTGCATAACGCAGAATGCGCCGCTACCATTTTCCATTCGGAATTGGATCCAAATATCTTTCCCTCACCCTTCTATAAATACACCCACACCCCTCCACCACTTCCCCACTCCCCCATACTCTTTTCCCACGAAACCTTAGCCCCCACACCCTCCAAACAGCCACCACACCCTTTTTGCCTCCCGTGCAGTTTCTGAACAGCACATATCGCCTCAGTATTTTCCCAATTCCCGTCGCCTCGAACTTGTTTTGGTAAATCCCTTCAGTAAAATTGTGTATAACCTTTATCTCTACCCCTCTACAAAATTTGGTGAAGATCTAACGGTGCAATCACCGAGAAATCTCCAAATACTAACGTGCTGTTTGCACCCAGTTATTATGCACGTGTATCTAGATTAGAACGACGCCCTCATCGGCTCGGATCTCCTTTCCAAGATCCGTTTGGTGGGATCATGGATGATGTTGTTAAGATCGTCTCCACAAAATTTGAAGGCAATTCAATGGTCGAATCTCCGGGAATCAAGTTTCTTTGTGCTACTATTCATGTGTAGATTTGACTGCGCGAACGGTACAGCGGCATTATCACCTCTTTCCCTGTTGATCCAGTGAGTCTTTGAAGAATCCTTTGGTGAAGTTGTTCCTTAGATATCTATGAACATCTCTATAAATTTTCACCTTCATTCATGTAGCTGTTTGTCAGGAATTGATCCATCTCCGACGTGCTATCCGCGGACGTCCAGATTCAATCTGTAGAACGTCTAACTTATTTGATCTTTTACCGTTGACTCCGTAAGAATTCTTGAAAACCCTTTGGTAGGATTGTACTTCTGTGTGTCTAGTTTCTAACCCAATTAGCGGGTTGCGATTTCGTTGAGCGAGCATTGCGCAGCATCAAAAATCCTCTAGTCTGTCCAGAACCAATCTATGTCAAATTCCGACCGTTTCGTGTTGCGAATGTCGCCACCACCCATATAGTTAATCTCCTATCATCTTGTGGCACATTATGTCATTCTTGTCCACCATGAATCTCTATCCAAAATCACCAGCATCACCATATGTTCATCTCTAATGTTTTCATTATTGTTTGATTACTAAATTAAGTAGCATGTTATGGTAGCGTTTAGTTTCATATAGTTATATGTATGATTGTTTTATATTTCTTTCTTTCCCTTTATATGATGTTCATGCTTTAGAGTTTCTATCATGTTGATCAATTATGTTTTAGTTAATTAATATGTGTATCCATGTCCATATAACAACATGTTGCATGTTTACATAATTGAATATAATATGCATATATGTAAATAGTTCTATTTTAATAGCCATTAGACATGAATTGGTTCGACATGTTAGTTTAATCTTGTTTGTATCATGAATAAAGTTGTTTATGTTTAACCAGGTTTATGTTGCATGATCAGATGTGTGTACACATATAGTGTGTGATGCATATGTATAGCAAAACTTAATATTTGCAAATAACCTATAATACTATAAGCATAATCTTTGCTACTTATATTAATATGACATGCTCCATGTTAGTTAATCCTTGTATAATGTATGCCTATTAGCACAACCGGATTGTTATTGCACGCGGCACATGATTGCTCATTAGCATGTTAATGTCTTTAACCACAGGTAATGAATGTTTACTAAGCATGTTAGAATTGCCACGTCACCGTGTTTATAAAGTTGTGCATATATATATATATATAGTTTTGGATAATAGTTTGCTGTGAATTGGTTTAGCACATTATTGTACTCTTGTTTATATTTTAATTATTTATTTAAACACAGTTAAGTTGTACATGTTCATCATGATTTGATGTTGCATAATCATGTAGTTACATATAGTTATATGTACGTATATATATAATTGGACTTAATATTATTGATAATCTACATGTTGGAATAATAATCCCTTACTGAATTATTATTATTTAATCAAATCGTATGATAGTTGATGGACATATAATATGTATATACTAGTATGCATAGCTTAATATCTTATGTTACACTTACATAAGGTGGTGTATAATTACACATACATGGTTAACCTTTAGGTATCGATTATAATATATGCATATATGTTGCTAATAATCATTCTTTACTAAAATATTGTTATTGTTATGTGTAGTATGTATAGGTTATTTGCTACATTGTATACACCCAATTGCATGAGTAGAGTTAATGTTATGTCATAGATTGCATATACGTATGATGCACGTGATATAGATGCTAGTTTGTTAATTGATCATATAGTTTAATCACAGTTTGTATTATTAATGATTGTTATTAAATTGTAACTGCACGATTATATGTTTGGTGCTATACTATGCCTTGCCTAATTTCTATTTCATGCCTAGTCTATCTAGTTTGTTACATGATGTCTAATTATATGTTGCATGATAGTTCATATAGATTGTCATGTCGTCTATTATCATTTCTAACCGACTAGCATGCCAGGACCTTACTTGTCTACTAGTACGATAGGTTATGCTTATTTTACTAGTATGTCGGGTTTCCATGTTTAATCATATGGTTGTGCTATTGTTGTCATCAACCATATCCTGTTCCCAGTTGCACATCTATCCCTATCTCGCGTGTGGATTAACTTGAGTCATTTGACATGCAAATCCTATCCTCCATAAATCTATCTTTTTTCCAGAATGATCTAATCCGGAAGACCATCTTTCGAGTACATGTACTCTATCTGGTTGAGATATATAATCTCACACCTTCCTAGTTGTCTTTCGACAATCCTATCCCTTCACCCTTATCCTTTGACACCTATCCGACCTTGCTAGCCCTATTCTTCTGGTATTTCCATTTGATAATTACTTTGGAGTTATATTCATTTGCTTTGCACTTTATTGCCGTTGTGATGAATAGGAAGTAACGACGTTGGATAAGAACAATTTCCTGTAGAAGAAGACCAACTCGTCAACGAAGGCATGCCCCCTCTTCTTGATCATGTTGATCCGATATTTTTAAAGTCATTATATTTTATTATTTATAAATATGCATGCTGTTTTATTCCAGTAGCTAGTGTGTCGATTGACGCACCGTTACCTTTCCGCTTGTCGCCGTCTACTTGATACTCTGAGTAGATTAATATGCTATTATTTCTGAATAGAGTAGAGAAATGCTTAGCCATGCTTAAATATATCCTTAGGATGTTTTGATTTGCCTCTTCGGAGGAACAATGATCCTTGATATTGAAACTTGTTGTTGAGCTTGTTGAGCTAGGACCGGATGCCCGTTGTTTTCTCTGTCTATTCTTCCAAATTCTACTCTGGGTGAAACTTACCATCTAAAATGGTGCGGGCGACAGTTGAATCAATGTTGAAGGAGCATATGGTTATCCTACCCGCAGAAGGCCGGTTTAAAGGAACCATTGGTCGTCCGTACCGCTTAAGGCCGAAGTCTTGAAGTTGGAGAATTGTGACAACAGTACAACCACATGCTATATGGGCACTGACTTGGTCAAGTAGGTTAGTCAGCCTTTGGTGCCGATGTTGCCATACCGCAGAAGGGGTGGACGTAGCTACGAGGACCATCGACGCAGATGGGGGACCGGAGTGTGGGGATGTACTCTCAACTCCGGGCCAGACCCGGTGGGCATATCATACCTTAGGGGGATCTAGCTAAAAGACCTCGTCACGGTCACCTTGTCAACACACCGATGGGCGTGTGTACAAGTCTGCGCAGCTTGGCATAAGGGGATGATCGTGTCATATGGGTAAAGTGTACAAACTCTGTAGAATAATAAAACTAATCGATTAGCCGTATCCACGGTCACAGATGACACAAGACTCATTCTTGATGAAAATGACCTGTCTTTCTCTCCTTTGCTAATTCCCTCTACCCCAGTTTTGAAAATGTGAAAAGGTGGTTTGAACCTATGGATGAGTTCAGGCTGGATGCCTTACTCGCATGTGTTGGTCGTGGATCCTCACATTTATAAGAAACACCCCTGATATTAAAACTGATTTATATCAAAATGCTGCCTTCAAATCTATTATAGTAATTCAACTAAAAGTTGCTTTACGCAAATAAACCATAGAGCCTTCCTTGAAGCCTTGCATATAGTATGGTAGGACCATCTGCCGCCAGGTGGTTTGCTGAGTACGTGAAGTACTCATCGAGCATGTTGTTTTTTGGACGTGTCCAGATATCTATGAGGACGATGAAGACTATGAGGAATCTTTTACGTCAATGCTGAGGTTTAGGTCACGTGGCCTCCGTCGACTGCCTGTAGTTGAGATGGAGACATCTACGCTTTATTTTTCGCTGTGTTTCTGAATGGTAAGGGACATAAGTCCTAGTTACTTTATTTAGTCATATCGCTGCTATAAATCAATTGTTTATGTTTCTAAAATGTTTCGTGATGTGTGCAGTGATATCAATTCACATGTGTTCATCAGCTTAATCTTGGACTGATGAGGAGATACACAGGGAGGGTCTGGAAGTTAAGTCCGGACCCTCACAGGCCACAAGCACCAAGCAGCCATAGCAAGCATGAGGTGGCCATCTTGCCATCTAAGGAAAGAGGCTAGGTAATGGCCTCTGTAAAAATCAGGGACAGGAGTAACCGACTAGGGCTAAGACTTAAAAGAGAGTTGGAGGTTGTAGTGTGCAACATCACCCACATGCACGTGCAGCCCACCATCATATCATCACCATGTCCACAAGAACCAAACCCAAGAACCATGGTTATCACCTAGGAGCCCAAGCTCCAGGGGACCATAAAAACCGGGAAGAAGAAGAAGACCACCAGATCACCAGGAGGAAGAATAGCAAGGAGATCAAGCAACCAAAAATCATGACAAGAATATACCCAGGCAACCTCAAGTGTTCAAGGTATACCCTGTACTTGAGGGCACCATGAAAATAAGTCTGAATAAATTTTAATTTCTTGCTTACTTATGTCCTGATCTGATGTCTGGGTGAGAAAAAATAGAACACTCAGATTTTGTTCTCATCACAGGGTTTTAGGCAGCAAGTTAGTAGCTTATGCCCTTATCAGTTAAAAATATGCACAGTTGCTCCAAACGCTTATATTGGTCATTAGTTGACCAAGGATCAAATATAGTATTTGTTCTTATTAGTTTCTACCACTTATTTATTTTCTTTCTCAGAGACAGTCATCATAGAAAGAGGCTAAAGATCTAGGCAACATCTGTTCTTATCAGTTTTAGCTTCTTAATAGGAGGTTTGACTTCTCGATAAGAGTTCATCATGGAATAAGCTAGATCTAGGCTTGATTTTTTTTCTTATACAAGGACCATTAAGTTTAGATTAGCAGAGCTATAGGATCATAAATTCCAGGACCCTAATTGCCAAGTTAAACAAAGTAGCTCATGACATTAGGTTAACAACTCTAAGAATTCTAACTAACACCCTAAGTACTTACTGTCCAAGCCATAAGCATGCCATTAAGACCCTATTAGTTGATCAATAGAGCACATGCACCTATAGAACAATACATTAAGTCAGCTGGAAGCAGTAGTAGCTAGGCTTAAATCCAATTATCCAATCTTTAGCACTAGCTTAATCAAGTTAAACAATAATTAGCAACTAGATGATCGAACCAATCACATACAACAACCTTAACCAAGCCAGATTGGAGAAAGGGGAAGATAAGTAGGAAAACCACTTACTAGAGGAGGCACCATCGCCGCGGTTGTGGAGCGGTGAACTCGCCGCCATCACACATCGATGGCGAAGTAGGGCTCAGTTGAGCAGAGTGGCAACATTGGGTGTAGTTGGACAAGGGGGGCTCATGAAGGAGGCTATTGTGACCTGACTAGCACAGGGATGGTGGGTAGACGCTGGGCTATGACATCGTGCTCATCGCCGTCGTTGGCCCGAGCTTCGCAGTAGCGGGAGCAAGTGTAACACCCTAATTTTCCGAAACCCAAAAATTAGGGCCAACAAAAACTTTTTGATAATAATGCTGATTAAAATACACCAAATCAAAACTCTCATTTCAAATATGCTTCTATTGAAACCCTAAAGTGAGTCAACCAAAAACCTTTCCCCTCTGTTCTTATTCCTTTGACCTCCGCTCTGTTGAAACTCCATCCGGCAAACTTTTCCAAACCGGGCATTCCAGTGTCTCCATGCGGGACCATTCGTCTTTGCTCTGCCGCGACAGCCCATGGCCGCCGTTGCCGCTGCCACGCTCTTGCCACGGCAACTGCCGTTGCCCCTTCCTCTGCCGCAGCAAGCCGTCCTTGCCGCGACAAGCCTCTGCCGCACCACCGGTTCCCTGCCACAGCATCTCACAGCAGCTACCGTCGCTGCCATGCCCCTGCCACGGCAACTCCTTCCCTACCGCGGCAATGCCACGCCGCTGTTTCTTCCCGCCGCGACAACCGATCCCTGCCGCGGCAAGTCCTTTCCCCTACCGCGGCAGTCCCGCGGCAACATCTCCTCCGCTGCGACAGCCTTTCTCCCCACCATGGACGCCCCTTCGGCATCCCTTCCCCTCTAACTAATCGGTACCACCTAAACCCCCATCCGCCGCAAAGTACCCCCACAGTACTTCTTCGAAATCGGAGCATATACCCATCCCGAATCTCTTCCGAATGACTTAAAATTCTACCACCAAATTCGCCATGCCACATCGCGAGTATATGCAAAAATATACTGCTTTTGCATATACGCCTATACGCGAAACCCTAATTCCTTTCTCCCTGATTCGACGAAAGGGGGCAAAACCCTAACACATTACACGCACCGTATACGCCACCGTATCGACGGTACCTCACCACCAACACGTCCTAAGCCGACACAAAGGTCTCATCTCGAGTTCCGTGTCCCTGCCCCACCTTGCCGCGCTCCGAAACCCTGGATCCGAGCTTTCGATCCATTCCCTTCCTATTTAAACCCAATTCCTCTTCAAACCCTAACGCATCGTTCAACTCTGTCTCAATCCTTGGTATATATGCTTAAAGTCCCCAGTGTATATGGGCACATACACCTTGGAGTCCTCGTCATATCGCTGCATGTGTTCATTCGACCTCCACCATATTTTCTCTCTCCTAGAATATATACGCACATAATCAGTCTCTGTTGCAGTCCTGTGCATATCCAAGTGTACTGGCGATATTTTCCGAACACCTTCCTCATAATAATTATCTCACATGAAATCACGTTAATATCTCTGCCAAAGCTGTTCAGGCTCATCGTGTGGTCATTTTCTTTTCCTATCATCCTGAACACGTAGTCTTCCTGTGCTTTCCAATCAACTCTGCGCCGTCCTGTTTCCCTCCTGTCTCATCGCGGCATTAAATCAAACCGAGCTTCTCATGTCTGCCCCTAGAGCAAACTGCTCCTTATCGCCACATCTGCTGCATGCCATAAATTCCAGTAGTGATCAACAGCAGCTAACCAATTTATTTTACTGCCAGTTCACCTCCTTGCAACAGCCATATGCACCTACCTCCTTAACTCCTTCCCTCCTTTCTTTTCATCTTTTCCCCGTTGCATCACTTCCTTGGTACTGCTCCCATGCCCACGCAGGCATTCTCTCTAACTCCACCACACAGCAACAGCAACAGCAATGTCGAAACCTCCCATCACTCTTTTCTCTTATTGATGGAGCTTAGCACCTGTCCCATCACTTTTCTCCTGCCACGTTCCATCCATCACAGCAATCGGTGCCCCTATTCACCTATAGCGACAGCTGAACCAGCAGACGATACAAGCAGCAGCATTTACTCCTAACACACCCCCTTCAATGCGCTGCTCAGATGTTTTCTTCAAACTCATCTTCTTCTCCATCTCTTTCCCAATCCCTCACACCGAGTACCTCTCCTGCTCCCTTGCTCCCTCTCCCATTCCTGGAGCTCCTCCTCAAAGCTCTCTCCTGCTGCCCCATTCTTCCCCGAGCTAGCTTGCTCATTTTCCTCCTCCTAGCTCCACAGCTCCTTCTTCCCCAACTCTTTTTCCTCTCTGAGCTGAGCTCCTCCGAGCTTCCATTGTCGCCGCTCCTGCACCACCCAGCCAGCTCACCAACCGGCCGGCTTCTCCCCAGGCCGCCGCCGGCCGGATCCCCTTCTCCCTTTTCCCCAATCCTAGCAGCCAAGCCGACGCCCCATGCCGCCGGCCATCGACCACCCGAGCGCGCCGCATCCCTACCCACTCCGCGCGCCACACCTGCCTCGCGCGCATGCGCGGCCGCCGCCGGCCGTGAGCTCTCCCCCCCTCTGAGGCGAGCTCCTCAAGCGCCGCCGTTTCCCCCTTGGCACCGGCCGCCGCACCAGCCTCCGTCTCCGCCCTTCCCTCCGCTCGCCGCCGGCCAAGCAGCTCAACGCCACGGCCCCAGAGCGCTGCCGTGATTTGGCATCCGCCGGACCTCCACCCGCCAGATCCGGAGCACCGCCGTTAGCTCTCCCTCAGGCCGCCGCACAGCTACCTCCGGTTGCCGCCGGTTCTAGGAGCTCGCACCACCGCGCCCATGGACCGCAGTGCCGCCGCCCCTCAACCCATGCTCGCCGTCGCCTATGGACCCCCCCTCCAGCAAGCGCCGTCGGGTCCTCCCTTGCTCGCCTCGGAGCTCACCCGAGCGGCACCGCCAGGGCCGTGTTCTTGCCCCCTTCGTGACCCCCGCCGGCCACGAGCTCCATCGCCGCCGGTGGACCCGCAGCGCCGCACCTGTTCCTCCGCTCCTTCTCTGCGCTGCCGAGCGCACGCCGCTGCTGGTCCGCCGCGTCTACCGCCGCTCCTCACCTCCCCGGTGCGCCGCTGCCTCCGCCCAGCAAGCTCCAACACGTCGCCGCCCCCTCTGGTGCCGCCGACGGTGAACCCCAGAGCCCCTTGCCGCCGACTCCCCCTCCTAAGCCCCGGCGCTGCCGAGGTGAACCCCATCTCCGGTGAGGAGCTACCGAAACCTCTGGTCCGGCCGAATCATCCATTTACAATCTGGTTTTGTTCTTTAAAAAAAAAGGGAAGAGAGACCTAGTTCCGGTATTGGAAATCCCCAAAAACAAACTGAACTTATATACTCACAAAGTTATAACTTCTCAATCATTTTCAAGTCCCTAGCAGAAAGGATTAGAAGCAAGTCATGTTTTCCTAAAGAAAATGTATATGTATATATACACATAAGTATTTTTCCTTTCAATGCGATGCCAAAACAAGTCTTCCATGCCAGCCTAAGTATTGATACCTGGTACAGCTGCTGAGGTCGCCAAACCAATAAACCGGAGGAAATTTCCTAATCCTTAATCCAACCCTTTCCAAACTCAAAAATTCCATTTAAATTCAAATGCTGTTTAAAAACTATTTTAAAAGAAAAAAATCCACAAAGCTAGGGCATGACATTTTCCCCAAAGCTCAAGATCTGGATTCTTCCCTATGGGTCAAGAGGAAACATTCCTTATTGAATAATTAGCATAGGCATCACATAAGTCGATCGCATTTTCATGAAAAGACTCCAAGCGTCTAACCCTAGTTCCAGAGCTGCAAGGATACACACATCATACTTAGGTATTTCCCTAGAGCTCTAAATAATCCCGTAAAACCCTGTAGATCGGAGATCCAAATAATTAAGAGCAAACCGATGACCATGCTTAATCAAGAACCTACTCCCAAGCCATCTTTCATGACTAGTATCTTCTAGCCTTGATCGTGAGGAACCAAAGATTTCAAAACCTTAAAGGAATAATGGGCATATATGTTGCTGTGATCACCAAGCCCTAAAAGCGCTCTAACTCCCTAAAGCTTCTCAACGTCAAAAGGCTAATCAAACGCATCATGATCACATGTGTTGATTCTTCCGGTTCTATATTCGATGTTCTTGGTTTTTCCTCGTGCCGCTGGTTTATTCGTCGTTCCCTCGACGTGTAGATACCGATGCTAGAGATATCGCGCGAAGGACCCCGGACCATTGCCGTATGAAGTTCAAGATTGAGACTCGACCAATATTGCCAGGCAAGCTATTTCCCACTTCGACCATGTCGAATCCTATATTTGCAAAGTATATTTACTTTGATTATGAAACATGCATGCTATGTTTATCAACGATATTTTATGTAGTTAGCTATATCCGATAGATGCATTTGAGCTAGGGTTGGCTACCCGATTCCTTGTAACCCTAATTGATTTGTCGATTGGTTTCCAACCGACAAGAGTCTAAGGTTATAGGCAGTAGCCATTGCTTAGCCTTGCTATAGTTAAAACTAAAATTTTACTCAAACCTCCGGGTATGGGAAATCAAAACCCGTGGATAACGTATGTTATCCGCGGTGACTTTCAAAAGAAATGTTGCCAAGATTCAAAATAAAGTTGGAGATGATTTTGATTCGGGTAGGAAGTAAGGTGGTTTGAAGGAAGACGAAGTAGCTGAAGGCTATTCGGTGATGGGTGATGAACTGGAGTCCTACTCGAATCAGTTAAGGACCGAACCTAAGTGCCGCTGAGTTAGTTCCCCCACCGTACGTCCACATGTCCTTTATGGGAAGGACTTGACTCGGTAACCCGCCTAATACTAGGGTTCGGACCCGTGGGAAGTAACAAGTATGTGCTAGATAGGACGTTGGGCCCCTAGAGAATCTCCACGGGCTATTTGGGTGGAGATTCTTAGTGAGCTCCATCTAGGCGTGGGTAGAGATTCGACACAAAGATGAGCGTTTCTCCGGATTGTGGTGCCAGGCTATCTGGACACAAGCGGAGTTGGGGTAAGTCTGATTTAGCGGGTCCGACTCTAGTATGAAAGTAGGCGAAAGGTCTCGTTGTAATAATCCTAGCAGTATACTTGCAAAGTACTCCCAGGGTGACTTACATCTTGTGGGTAAAGCCGTACCACCTCTGCAGAGGGTTAAAAACTATTCGAATAGCCGCGTCCTCGGTCATGGACATGAACTGATAAGGCCACACACTGGTTAGACTGAGCTTTGGTTGTGAAAGCTGGGAAATGGGATTAAGGACGTGGGCATGATGTGTCCACAGTGGGCAATTTAGGCCATGTGTCGGTGGTAAGGAAATTGCCGAAGTAATCCGCCGTATTGCCGGGAGGGACCGGAATACGGTTTAGTGTTGGAAGACCTAGTTATCGGATAGGTGGAAGCTACCGTTCGATGGGTGGAGCCATGGCGGGGAGTGGAAGCTGACGATAATAGGTTATGAGCTGTTGAGCGGTGTTTACCGCATGAGATGAGATGTGATGAGATATTTTTCTTAAAACACTTTAGATTTCGAAATGCTTTTACAATCTACCTATGTGTATTTAAAATAAAAACTTATATTTCCACACAATTTACAACTTAGGTTAGAGCTATTCCTTGATCTATTCCCTGCATGAAATATCGTCGTATATTTCCTCCTATGGGAATAGCTTGCGAGTACATTCAATGTACTCACCTGGCTTGTTGATTTGGCCAGACGAAGGAGGACATCAGTTCTGAGGATATGATTACGATCGCGAATACTAGGGCGTAACCCCCAGTCAGTTGCCTGTCGGGTATGGCATACTGATGGGCCACCTCTCCGCTGGATTTCCGCTGCAAGTTTATAGCCATTGGGCTACAGGTATCAGATTATCGACCTTAACGGTCTATTTAATTGTTTACGCATGTATGACAATGATATACAGGTTAACTCGTGTGTATCGGCTACTGATCCAGTGACCGATACAGTAATCATGAGGGAGTATCCGGCTTAAAAATCGGGTGCGCCACAGCAAGGCGGAGGACCTCGAGCGTGAGGGAGCACACCACTAGGAGATGCGGTGCTGTGGTCGTGGAGCTAGGCCAAGGCGTCGGGTCGCCGGAGTCAAACTTGAACCTCTAGTGTTGGGCACGGCGGTGAATCAGGGCCGATGGAGTGGCTCAAGGAGGGAAACTGAAGGGGACGAATGTAGGCGGGAGGGAGTGGAGCACGATGGCATCATCACCGGTGTCAGGCTGTGGTGGAGGTGGCACAATCGAGTGGTGGTGGCGCCCGTGCGTGAGGAAGAGGCAAAGAGGATAAAGGGGATCGGGTGCCTGTGGATGTGAGAGAAAATTAGAGAGAGAGAGAGGAGTGGGTTAGGGTTAGAGATCGGGTAGGCTAGCTGGGTGAGGCTGACCAGGCCCAACTAGCCGGCTGGGTTGGATCAACTAGGCCCAACAAACTAGGAAATAGGTCAGCTAGAGGAGAGATTAGCAGGCCAGCCCAAATTAAATCGTTTCTCCTTTTCTTTAAAAATGATAGGAACATCAAGATAAATGTTTAAGTTAAAATTTAATTTAAAGGAAAATCAAGATAAATGTTTAATTTAAATTGTCTCTCCTCTAGTGCATGTGTTGCTCTTTGAGAGATGTGAGGAAGATTAATGCGTTGGTTGCACTTGGCAGTTGCATAAGTTGCATCGGTTTGAGCTCTTGGCGTCGACCGTTTTCGAATGAGAGTCCAAGAGTTCATTACTCTTGGAGGCTATCGACTTCTAGACAGCCTGGTGGTGTTGGCCTGGTGATCTCTTCAAGAAACTTGTGAAGAGAACCAAGTGGTTTGTGGAGTGATTGTGGAGCTCGCCATCTCCGCAATAGAGTAAGGAGCTAACCGTAGTGATCGATGAGACGCAACGGCGTCCTCGAGAGAAAGCGACTTGAAAGAGAGTCAACCTTTGATCACGAGCAATCAGGTACCCAATGAAGCCGTAGGATATCGGTGGATATCCAAACTTCAGAACAAACATCATTTGTCTCTTGTCTCCTTTACATTATCATAATTCATACTTGTATTATAATAGTTATATTTATTTGTAGAAATTGAATTGCTTGCTTGTCATCTTAGGATTACACACCTTGATATAGACACAGGGTGTTGATGCACTTAGTGAGCCTAGTATATTTAGGATTTAAGCTTAGAAATATCCAACTAGTTTATTCTGCATTAGAATTAAGTCAAATCTGTAATTATTTTGTAAAACACCTATTCACCCCCCCTTAGGCAACATCTAGGTTCTTTCACCAACTAAAATAAATCAAGGGATAATAATCTATGTTTTATATAATGCTTTGTGCAAGCTTTAAAAAATAAGATAGAACTTAATTTTATTAAGTAGTTGTAAATCACTCATAAGATACTCAAAGAAAAGTAGGTGTACATCCTTATTGAATTTTAAATTACATTCTTTTGTCCATGCATTGTAATGTCATCTCCATTCATGTTTGAATTTTCTAGAATAAGTCCTTATTGGACTTCATTTTTTTCCAGAGGCAGGAGCTCAACAAGCAGACCCGTTGAACTGCACTACCTATCCGTCATCAGGCAAGTCCAGTTTCTTGTTCATGTCCGTTAATAATGTTTGACAAAAAAAAATGTGATCTCTTCTATGACCCGCATAAAAGGAAAACCTTTTCTCTTAATTAATTGAGATGCCGATCACCAATTTTTGGGCGTGACCATGGTTGGTGGTGGAACCCTTAAAAGGTGTTGCGAGACACATGGAAGGCAGGTTCCACTAGAATGAGTTTTCATATAAGGTTAAATAACAGTTGATCACTTTTGCTTAAGCGATGTAGTGACCGTGTTAATCGCACGCCCTGCATGGGCGGGGCTGAGCTAGAGTACCCTCATCTTATGTCATACTCCCCCGGGAAGGCAAGACCTTGGTAGTTAGATTCGGAGTATCAACTACTAAGAAGGTAGTCTAGGCCGGTGGTGCCAGTTATGTACGCTGGATCTGGAGTATTAACATGAGACCAATAATTTAGGGTTATTGTGCAGGACTACGACACGGGTTATGACAGAATGACAGTGAAAAGACTCTGTCTAATAATCTAGTTGTGAGTGTGATGGCATGAATACCATGATTATTGGTCGTTGGTGGGTAAAGTAGCACACATTTGCAAAGTGTAATAAAGTGTGACATTATCACTCCATGTTTTTAGTTGACACTGTAAACATGGCAGGAAAGGAACCATAGAGGATTCTAGCAGTCTGTGAGACAAGAGATCATATATCTCTAAATAATTACTCGACTCTTTACTAAAAAAATTGCATTGCTTTTGGAGAACACCGTTGTTCTCACTAGAGATAGTGCATTAAACACCTTTTGTTATTCCTGAACTTACTGAGTACCTTTTGCACTCATCCCTATATTATACACCTGCTTGTTTATATTGTGAGCCGATGACGGAGCAAAATATAGTCTACGCGGAAGTCGAAGAAGAAGTTCTCGAGGAGCAAGCGTTGAAATAAGACAACGAAGTGGTGGACAAACTATAGGATGTGCGAGATGAGTGTGGTAGTATATGTCTTCCGCTATATCAAATAGAAACATTTTTAAATTCTCCGTACTTTTAGAAATTGGTTTGTATGACCTTATGTTGACATTTGAGTTTGTATGATTTGTAATATAAGTTTTTGATAATGGATTGCTGCAATGTTTTTATTACACTACTCTAATTGATATGTTGTGAATGAGACTACATTTTATCTGTAATACGTCAAAGACTAATATGCTGCTCGTAAGAGTAATACGTGAATCGCTACAGTTAATCAAAGAGGTCGAGGAGCGAAGACTTTGACCCATATAGTGCTTGGTCCATCCTTGCATATAGACTTTTGGTCTTTATTCAATTACTACTTCCTTCCGGCGATGAATTACCATAATTTGTCCAACTTATTTTAGTGTCTACTCTCTTCGTGCCGATTATATAGGAAGCATTTTGATTGGTTAAAATAAGTTTTTTACTACTAATTATTTTATTAATATATAATATATGATATAATATTGATGTTATTAGATTTGCATCCAAAATACTTACTTAGAATTGTGATTTTGTATTTAAAATACGTCATATATATAAGTAGACAGAGGGAATAATTGCTAAAAAATTATAGAAGAGTATGCTGTAATACATTGCAACTCGAAAATTATCAAATTATGGATTTGTCGCCTTATAAATTTATTTTATCCAAGCTTCTCCACTGACCACGGTGTTTTTGGAAAGGATCTTTTTGAGAGGGTTTAGAAAATATCCATCCCTCTCGAGGGGTCTAGAGGATCCTAGGTCAGGGAGACAAGAGAAACGACGTACCTGTACTCCCCAACGGTACAGGACCTCGTTACACACCTCCCCATCCATCCTGGAAGCACCATTCTCACCATGCGATCCCCATCGGACGCCCAAGTAAATCCCACCCAATAACTCCCTAACCCATACAATCCCAAATACAAACCACCTCTCCTCCCACTGCAACTGGGCCCCGCACAACCTCCACGCCCACCTGTCAGAAACCTAACCCGCTCCACACCCATGTGAGCGCCACGACCGGCCCCACTCACGTGCCGCGCGCGTGCGCACCAGTCCGGAGAGAGGAAACGAAACCCGAAACCAAACCCTCGCGTGCGTCGCGTCCGCGTCGTCTCCCTCGGCTTGGAAAACCCTGACGCGAAGGAAGCGAGCAATCCCTCGCGGCCTCCGCCTCCGCTGCCGCCGCGAATCCGCCCGGATTCGGTCGCCCCGCACCGCCGCCGATCGATTCCCCCGAGGTCAGCTCCCCGTGGCGCATGCCTCCAGATTTTTTTGGGCTTTTTTGCCCGTTGTCTCGGCCCATTTCGGGGTTTAGCTCGGGTTTTCTGGCGCGTGGTGCTGTTTCGTTCGCTGTATGTGAGTTTATGGGAGTCGTGGTTAGCTGATTGGTGCTTGGTTGGGTGGATTCGGGATTTTTTTTCTCTCTTCGTGGTTTGATTTTTCGACCTATTTTTGGGGGATTTGTAGTGTGCAGAATAAGCAGCGGGTTCCGTTTTGTAATGTACGAGTGGGCAATTTGCTATTGTTTGGCAGACTGTGTGTATTTGGCTTGGTGGATTTGGGGTTAGGGTTTGGGGAATGGCTAAAATTGAGAGAGTGCTTGACCTGATTTTAGGTTGCAATGGGCAGCAGGACGTGAGCAGGAGGGAGATATGGTGGGAATGGAGGGAAAGGGCGACGCGTCGGTGGCACCTGTGAGGACTAGCGACCGGCTACGGCAGCGGCCAAAGTACTACGGGCGGGGATATCTGTACTACCCACCGAACATGCGCAAGAAGATCAAGTCCAAGAAGCGAACAGCTGCATCGCAGATTGCCAAGAAGCTTCTCCGCAAGCCAGCTGCACGGGCACCGCCTGCTGATGTAAGCAAGTTTGTCTTTCAGTGCTTAATGAACTTGTGATCTTTGTTTGTGTAGTATAGTTTGTTTGTGTGGTTGATTGTGCATGGCAGTTGATATGCTTAAGATGTTATCTGGTTTACCCTTTCTTACTTACATGATTTTGATCCGTTGTTATTTGTATACCAATGATTGAATTCCTATCAATCCATAAAGTAGTTTTGGCTCTAAGGAATATGCTTTGCTTCTATGGAGGCTTTCTTACCATTACCTGATTCTACATTTCTACTTGATGTTCACAGAAGCTAAAATCTCCAATAGTTTAAATATGGAGCCTAGACTCTCCTCAAGCTGTTATTGGTAGGGTTCGTGTTGATAGTCACGAACATTTGGACACTTTCTGAGAGCTATTTCCTGCACATTATACCTTTAATGGCTTCTTTATATGAACTTGTTATATTTATGCTCAATAACTTAGATTATAATAGCTCCTTTTGTAGTCTATTGCAGCAAATCTGCGCCGTTCAACGCGAAAGCGAAGAATGTCTGTAACTCTGGAGGACTACGGCACAGATAGTTCCAGTATGGAAGATGATGATCTTATGGTGAGTTCCTAGAGTTCCAATAATGATAGTCATTCTGTGAGCCTCACTGGTACACAATTGCTAACGAAAATTTGCTGATTATTGTTTGAACCAGCTCACACTTTCCCTTCTATTTTCCAGAGACCCAGATATCGGTCTTCAAAGAGTGAAGTGGATGATCAAGTGTCTACACGGCCAAAGCGCAAAAATATGTCTAACTCTAACTCCACTCCCCGCCGTGAAGGTTTACGGCCTAGAAGATCTCTGCGGGGACAAAGACATCATCCATATCAAGAATCTGAGGATGATCAGGAAAGTTCTGAAGAACAACGTGCACAAGATCAGAGAGAAAATGGTAATGATATCGAAGAGGATGGGGCCAATGAAGACGAGATCGATGGAGGTGATGAAGCTGAAGCAGATGGAGATGATGAAGATGGCGAGGAAGAGCAAGAAGGAAGGAGGAGATATGATCTAAGGGAACGTTCAGAAGTTAGTAGACCCTCTCCACAAAAGGACGGGAATCGCAGACCACAGTCTCCTCGCAGAGTACTAGTACATGGAATTGGTCCAAAGAACAGCAAGTATTTAAAAAAAGGTGGGTCACGCATGCATAAGCGCCCTCGTTTCTCATTGCCAGACGATTCAGATGATTCTCTTCTTGTGGAGGAGCCTGATGGTCCATCCATGCCATGGATGCGCAGTGGGAGAGGAGGTATGCCATGGTTTTTGGGTGGATTGGACATGCATAGTTCTGCAGCATGGGGTCTGAATGCTGGAGCATCTGGATGGGGTCATCAGGGTGACAGTACAGTCAATACTTCTTCACTTATGCCAGGGGTCCAAACCGCTGGACCAAGTTCCAAGGGAGGAGCTGATATTCAGCCTCTGCAGGTTGACGAGAGTGTGAGTTTTAATGATATAGGAGGGCTGTCTGAGTACATTGATGCATTGAAGGAAATGGTTTTCTTCCCTTTGCTGTATCCAGATTTTTTTGCAAATTATCACATTACTCCTCCTAGGGGAGTTCTTCTCTGTGGCCCTCCTGGTACAGGGAAGACATTGATTGCTCGTGCCTTAGCTTGTGCTGCCTCTAAAGCTGGCCAGAAGGTCAGTTTTTATATGCGAAAAGGAGCTGATGTTCTTAGTAAATGGGTTGGAGAGGCTGAAAGGCAGCTCAAGTTGCTTTTTGAGGAAGCTCAAAAGAATCAGCCAGCAATCATATTTTTTGATGAAATAGATGGCCTGGCACCTGTGAGATCTAGCAAGCAAGAGCAGATTCACAATTCAATTGTTTCAACATTGCTTGCTTTGATGGATGGTCTTGATTCACGTGGACAAGTTGTTTTGATTGGAGCAACCAATCGAATTGATGCCATTGATGGAGCATTGCGTAGGCCTGGCCGATTTGATCGTGAGTTCTATTTTCCTTTACCTGGCTATGAGGCACGAGCTGAAATACTGGATATTCATACACGGAAATGGAAGGATCCTCCACCAAAGGAACTCAAGATGGAACTCGCTGCAAGCTGTGTGGGATACTGTGGAGCTGATTTGAAAGCGTTATGTACAGAAGCTGCTATTCGAGCATTTAGAGAGAAGTATCCTCAGGTCTACACTAGTGACGACAAATTTGTCATTGATGTTGATTCGGTCAGGGTTGAGAAGTATCACTTCTTGGAAGCTATGTCTACAATAACTCCAGCTGCGCATAGGGGATCGATTGTGCATTCAAGGCCACTATCATCAGTCATTGCTCCATGTCTGAAGAGGCATCTTGAGAAAATAATGGAACGAATTTCTGATATATTTCCTTTCCTTTCATCGTTAGATGTTAGCAAATACTCTGCCCTTTCATACGGATCTTCCATCCCGCTTGTTTATAGACCTCGCCTTTTGATATGTGGTGTTGAGGGTGTTGGACTGGTAGGGCTTCTCCTCATTTATAGACATATATCTTCACTTTGTGCCTTTTTTCTTACTGATGTGTTTTAGGCTTAGCAGGATCATGTTGGACCAGCTGTTTTGCATGAACTTGAGAAATTTTCTGTTCACTCCTTGGGTCTGCCATCTCTCCTCTCTGATCCAAGTGCAAAGACACCTGAAGAAGCTCTTGTGCATATTTTTGGGGAAGCAAGGAGAACAACCCCGTCCATACTCTACTTACCTCAGTTCCATCTTTGGTGGGATACGGTTAGTAAATATGCTGTCCAAGTTATATAAAATTTGGTGCTATTAAATAATTCTTGAGTAAATGATGAATAATCTTATATAGCTCATTACTTCATCTTTGATGTAACAGGCACATGAACAGCTTAGGGCTGTGTTATTGACTCTGTTGAATGAGTTGGCATCCAACCTTCCAGTTTTGTTGCTAGGAACATCATCAGTGGCCTTCGATGACGTTGAAGAAGAGTGTGCTTCCATATTTTCTTCTCGTAATGTGTAGGTTCCCGAACAAATATTTGTTCTTATCACTACCTAAGTTACATATGTAGTGATCAAAGTCTTGACCTTCAGCCTTGATTGATTTTAGATGATTATTATTGTTTGTTTTATTCAGTCTTTTTTACTCTTTTTAGCTCTGTAAATGCTTGAAAGATGTCATAAAATTTCCTATCATTGTTCGTTCACATTCACCAATAAACATGAAAGCAATCTGCTTGGCATAGGCAAGGGATTTGTTGTTCCAATAGGTGCATCGATGGGGCCAAGATTTGTTTCCCTTTTGTTGACATGCTAACTTCAGTTCACTGTATAGCACTTTATTGTCGGATCAGTATTGCCTGCTTGACATCAAGTTCAGTGCATTTCTTCCTATTTATCTTATCTTCACCAAGAAAATTCTTCTCTTTGATAGGTATCAAGTGGATCGACCAAGTGATGATGATAGGTTAAGATACTTCAATATATTGTTCGAGTCATTGCACTCACTTCAAATGGAAGACTCAAGAAGTAAGTCAAAAGACCGGAAGTCTTCTATTGATCTTCCAAAAGCACCAAAGGAAGTAGATGGCCCTAAGGTTTCTGAGCTGAAAGCCAAGGCAGAAGCTGAGCAACACGCTGTTCGTCGGATGAGAATGTGTCTCCGAGATATTTGTAACCGGTCTGCAATTTACCCCTTCACAGAGTTGCATATATTGTTCAACTTTATTCCTTTGTTATCACCAATTAACTACTGAATGCAATATGAATAGGTTTGACACTTACATTAGCAAATAGTGTGAAAAGTTGCCCTTGTGTTCTACAGTAAAGCACCAGCCAGTTGCTATTCCGAACCTTGGTATCCACGTTAGCATGAGCTTGGTTTCACAGTTTCTTTCCAGCCGAATAAAGCAGTTCAGGTCGTTGGATGATATTTTGAAATCGCAAAAATGCATGTGCATGTGTGGAGGCATGAATAGAAACAACTAATCTGTTGCTTTAGGAAGGGACCATATCTAGTGCGATCCATTTACAAGTGAAACAGCATGAGAGTTCAGTAATTTTCTTAGTTCTAATATTATCTCCACCAAAGAGGGACCTAGGTTGATCACAAAGGTGGTGAAAAACAATAAGCTAGGCTAATATAAGATATATGAAATCTCCCTTTTATGCTGCTGATCGCAGTGAGCTCTGTTAGAATGAAGAAAACACATGGTAAAACTGAATGTCTTTGAGATATATTTGACCTTTAGATAGCTGAAAGCATGTTCTTTTGAAACAATATGTCAAACTGGAGTTTGTTTAATATGTCTGGAAAATCCATTAGTATCTTATCTCTGTTGCATATGAAAAAATATCTAGTATCTTGTAAGACAGTATTGTTCACTTGATTCTCGAACCAGATGGAAATAATCAAGGTGTGATTATTCATCTTTTCAGCATTCTGTACAACAAAAGGTTCAATGCGTTTCACTTCCCAGTATCAGAAGAGGAAGTACCTGACTATCGAACAATAGTTCACAACCCCATGGATATGGCTACTGTCTTGCAGCGGGTGGACTCTGGACAGTACTTCACTCGGGAAGCATTTATGAAGGATATTGATCTTATTGTCTCGAATGCAAAGGTATGATTTTTCTTTTGGGGCATTTAGTTTTTCCACTGATGTTCCATATGGTTTCGTCCTTATTTGCATAATAAGCAAATTGCAGTTTAATACTGATCTTTCTGCTGATGGCACCTGAAAAAATGACCAAACTACTGTAGCTATAGTTCATTGGCTCGTTGCTTGTTGTGGTCTTTCGGAAGATGGCAACTGAAAAAATGAGCAAACTTTCGTAACTACTGTATCTATAAGTTTGTTACTAACATCTTACTATTTACAGACTTATAATGGGGATGACTACAATGGATCTAGGATCGTCAGTAGAGCATGCGAACTCCGAGATGTGGTATTTTATTTGTTCTATCACTTGCGGCTATAGTTGATTGTTGACTAGGCCTGTATGTTTGTTTGTGTAACTAATGGACCTGTTTGGTCAGGTGCAAGGTATGTTGTCACAGATGGACCCATCTTTGGTGTCATTTTGTGACAAAATTGCTGCACAGGGGGGACCACTGCAGGCTATGGATGATGAGGATAGCTCCATTCTCCAAGCGGCACCTGTTGTTCAGTTGGTTTCTGGTACTAGAACGAGTGCGAGGCTTCGCAATGTACAGCCAGTAGTTGATCTGTCACAAAGTTATGAGGTGCCAAAGCGGCAAAAGAAAAGCACTGAAAACGAACAGGGTAAGTTCCCATGATTTTCCATCCTTGACTGTGACTACCGCACAAAATACTGAACTGGCCATTATTTCAGGCATGACCAAAGAATCTACAGCAAGAGATGAAAGATCTCCTGATGATGTAGATTTGTCAAAGTCAACTTCCCCAGAAGAAGCTCCAAAACAACCAGATTCCAATGGCCCTTCGAAAGAATCTGACAATTCACCAGCTGAAGCACCTGTATTACCTGGTTCTGCTCCTGAACCCATGGTGACTGACAACGGCAAAGACGTCGCCATGCCTACTAGCGATGACACACTCGAACAGCTGGAAATCGTGAAGCAACGCTTCATGGAGCTCACTGTAGGTTACGGGGTGCCGCAGCTCGAGAGGCTCTACTCCCGGATAATGAAAGGCGCACTAGAGTTGAGAGGCAAAGAAAGCAACGAGGACCATAGACGGTTAGTCGTTAGGCATTTGTTGACATTTGTTGAGAACAGCGACAATTTTTAACTCGAGCAGTAATAAGATTCTTGGTTTTCCCCGTGTACATCCTGTCTTTGGAACAAGGAAATAGTGGAACAACAACAAACCCGTGACGGCTTTGGCATAAGAACAAGGGGAAATAAGCATAGATAGGTGAAATGTCATTCATATTTCGCGTTGTAGGAGAAATGTCATTCATATTTCCCCGTGTACATTCTATGCTCAAAGTGTCAGTGGCACAGTTTTGGCATGAATGTTGTAGCAAGTGCATTCTTTGTATATTTCTTTTTCGAAGTGACGACTTTCTGTCCCAGCCGAAATGTCATTCATATTTCTCGTTGTACCTTTTTATCATGTGGGAAAATTTTCTGCTGGTCGATCATTTTTGTGCTCTGCGCAAGCGGATGCATTGGTCCGACGGGAATCCGAGCGCGCGGGGGGGTTCCATAGGTGGTGCGTAAGGGAACGAGAATTTATCAGATGCATCATACAGAAAAGCTCGTCCGGGAGCCGTCACTTGCCTATCTCAGAAGTTCTTGTGTTTAACCACTCCAGAGGTCAAGTCTGAAGTGAACAAATACGTCGGATGTTCATCACTTGCCAAGACAGCTAGAGCTTCTTCCCGATAGACCTGAATTACTGCATCTTGCCATCATAAGAGAAGATAAACCGTTCTCCGACAATAATAAGAGAAGGGCACCCTGCATGCGCATGCCCATATTGGCCAGAATTCCAGATCGATCCAAAGAATAAAGGTACCAGAAACGTCAATCATAAAAAATCCACGCTTAATGTTCACAAAGGTAGAAATTAAATTATCGCATGTCATACAAAGCAAATGTCTGAGTTCCGGTGATGTTCGGATCAAACGTTCACAAGGGCTGAAACCATTTCAGCAACAGAGTTTGCTTACGTTCCTACCTCATAGCCGCAGAATAAATCTACCATGATCCTACAGCACCCCTGGATGGGTTTTCGAAGGCAGAGAAACCCCAGTTGGTCTTCAAGGCATAAGGTGGGTAGATGGTTGATCCCTCAGTTGTGATCTTGGCAATCTGTCATTCAACGCACATATAAATGTTACAACAATTTATTAACTGTACACATATGGATCTCCTAAGATTTTTCTGAACATCAAAGATCCAGGACGTAGGATAGCACCGAACATAAGAAATCACCACCCAGACATCATAAGAACAAGGGGAAATAAAAATTAATTCTCAGGCTGGTATTACTATAAACAGCAAATTCTTTCGATGCGTCTGTACAGGGAGAGTTGAAATTTGATGGTACTGACATGAACACCATGTTAATTTGGAATCAAACAGACACAAGCAACTCCCAAGTTCTTTTTGTTGCTACCAGGCTCCTCTTGAGTGACAGTTCCCGGAAGGGACAAACTTAAGTCAATCCTCTTAGTTAGCCCATCTACATTAAAAAAAACTAACCACTATAAACTAGAAACTAACCACTTTAAAAAAGAATTCCAAAAAAACATATGGGGCCTCATTAGAGAAGTTCAAAGTTGACTTACAAAAAATCATGGTATTTCAATAGACTAGAAAAGACAAAAACACTATAGCCACTTGCATCATTGTGGCAAAGTTTAGGATCTGGGCACTCCACACAAGATAAAATTTGAAAAAAAAGAAAAAAAATTGGAACTAAGAATTGCTTCATTCTGCCAAAATATGTTTTTTATAATTTAGTGAGCTAAGTGAGTTTACTAGGGTCGACATGTTCGCACCTGGAATTTGTTAATAGATGATCGGTCACGGTACAGCAAGACCAGCAAGCACTTCTCAATTAGCTTAACAGCTTCTTCAAAAGTCATGTCCTCACGCCATTCATCACGGAGTATTGGGATAGCCATATGGTTTCCAAATCCAGTGGCAAGGTGGTTGTCCTCAAAGTGTGTACCAATCATGTTAACCTGAACACCCGAAAAATTAGGCATAAGATAAGATGTTGACAAACTGGAAAATTCTTTTGAATGAATAATATATACCATGCCAAGATACTTCTCGTCACCCTTTGGGCCCTTTTTCACTCCACCAAGTACAAGGGAGTTCCAGAGAGGATCGAACTTGTTGCGCCTGTTGTACATTACTCTTGTCAGGTACGCATGGATTTCCTTGGGACCCAATGAGTTTCCATCATCCCACATATGATCAGACAAACTGAAAACAAAGTGAGATGAAGATATAAATGGATTTTGCATAGCAGCGAGCAGAAAAACATGAGTTAACCACAGAAGCTAACTTACGTTAATTCATCCAAATAGCGCAAAATCTCCTGGAAATCACTGAACTCCCCGCTTCCTCCAATAAGGCTATGCTTACCAACCGCCTTAATGCGCTCCACACTCTTGTATCGCAAAGTTGATCCATAGGAAGCTGCACAAGAAATAGAGAATGAATTCCATATCGCCAGAACTATATTTATCTGCGCAGAAGAAGTGACAACTAACCTCCAGTGTCACATGCCATGATCACCCCATCCTTATATTTCATTGCAATCACTGAGTTACCAGTCACATAAGGGTACCTGTTGATGTGATACAATGTGAAGAGTTAATCACGTGTGTATACATTTATCAAGAGTCCATAACTGTAAAAATATAGGTATTCCTGAGTTAATTGACGAGTAGACTTAAAACAGGAATCAGATACTACTAGAACCTATTTCTTGATTGAAGTGATGAGATGAGAAACTTATCCAAATTCTAACTCCACAGCAGTACATCAGAATCAAAGCTCACAGAGAACAAATACATCAGAATCAAAGCTCACACAGAACAAACATCGGCTAAGAATCATCAGTTGTTTTAAGCATAACCAAGTATACTGAAATCATTACACAGAGACAGTTCTTTTGTGAGCATACTGTGGTTATTAGTCGACTCTGGCCTAGCATAAACGTCAAAACACCGAGAACCAGAAGCTCAGAGCGCCACAAAAACCACTATCCATGGCAATCAAACACCAGGCATCAATACAGACACTGATTGCAGCTAAAACACAAGTATAATCCACGACAAGCAAGAAGCCAAACCAACAATAGCCACCACCTCCGGGGTACATGCACGGACTTAATCACCACCACCAACCAACAATCCCAAATGGCCGCTTCCCCCATCATCTTCCCCCCCAAAAAAGTGAAACCTTTTCGCGTTTCGCCCTCGATCCGAACTACCACCGCGAGTACCGAAACAGAACCAACAAACAGAGTAGATCGAAGGATATCGAAGCTTACAGCGTTCTCTGCGTCCCCTCTCCTCCAGCCGCCGGCGCCGCCGCCTGCTGGCTCCCGCTCGCGCCGTCCATCGCCTGCTGCCACTGCGGAATCCCCACAAATAAAAAGTGTTACAACCGAAACGGAGAGAATAAAATCGCCAATTGCCGCGAGAGATCGAGCACTCACCGCCATCATCAGGGGATTGACAACTCTCTCTCGCTCTCGGGGAAGGAGGGTTTGGCTCGATGCTTTTGTTGGATCTGGTAAGGCCTGACTCGGTTTATAGAGGAGTGGTTTCTTTCTTGCAGGAGAGGGGAAGCGAGTCGAACTTGAAGGCTAGGCTAGGACTGACTAGGGGTCGGGCTTGAGACGGGTTCGGTCCCAGTGCGAGTCCGAGTCCGAGTCCGACCGGGAACGCAATCTCTCTCTCTCTCTCTCTTTTTCACGCCAAAAAGAGGGGAGAGAGGGAGGAAGGGAAGAGTATCTGGTCTGTATGTCGGCTGGGCACTCGCCACCACCCCCACCTACGTCGGAGTGGAGTAATGAGAGAGATAAGGTTTGTTCGCTGTCTGTCTACGCTAAGTTGCGGAGCCAGTGCGCTTGCATGTGCCTCTGCAGCCAGGGTGGGATGGGGGTGTAAGGCGTATGGCTGGCTAGTTTGGGTGGACACCCCACGCTGGTCCATTCACTCAGGGTTTCGAGGCCCACTCCGTGGGGCTCCGATCCGCCTCAAGGATAGATCTAATTGCTAAGCACCTATATTCTAATCCTTCAACAACAAAATTTTCATTGTATGAGAAAATTTTCATCACAAATGCCACGATAATTGGATAATTACGTTTTCATGGTGTCTGATCTAATACTAGGATCATACTACCCACACCTAATCTTTTTCTAATAAATATTTAGGAAATTTTGCCCATATGGTTACCCATTTCTTCCAGGAAATTTTGAGGCGCATGATTACCCACTTCTTTCACATAGTCAGCAAAGACAGCAGCAATCCCCAACACAGGACACACACGACATGATGCATCGATCATACAACAGAGACCAATAATCTATCTTTCAGGGCCTTAAGTTCTCCAATCAAACAGCAGATCAACATACAGATAACATCTGGATATAGAGTGTCAACTTAGCAGATTTCGTGTAGTAAAACGCCTAATGATCTGAACCATAATATGATGACCAGCGATTGTCTTTGGAAACCTCGATCTCTAGCCACATCGATGCCCAAAAATGGTTGCATCGCTCGAGCTTCTCATTCATGAGAGCTAGCAACGATTTGACCCGTGGTTCTTTGTCACGTTTCGCTTCGCGCTCATGTCACAAGGAACTGAAAAACTGGCATACAACAGCACTGTTAGTTTATAAGATTGCATGTAAAAAATCACCCCCCAAGGTGCTGCCCCTACCTTAAAGGATGCCGCAAGGAACTAGGGTGGATTCTCACAGCCATCTACCCACCCCTTTAACCCATCAGTCAACTGATATGCAGTCCTTTTTCTGGTGGCCGGACTGATATGCAGTTTAACATACAGATGATTTAATATTACAGGTATGTGCAATTTTCAGCTTACAAAAGTATCTCTGTCTATCCTACACCTCATGCAATGGTCAGATGGAAATATAAACATGTGACAACCGACAATAACACAGAAACATAAGTGAAACAACCTCGCAAAAGAGTGAAAGTTGTTGTAGAAAAGATAGTTTACCTCAACAGTTCCTCCTCTGATTTTTTAGCATCTGACAGGCGACTTCACGATAAGATATTACCAGTATAAGAGCTACAAGAAATTCTTCCCCAAAAAAGGGCAACTTCTATTATTTATTCGTGGAAAAATGCCAAATCTGATCACATATATCCTGTAGATATGCAGAGAGTGCTTGCAGAGATTCCATATGGCTGCCTCAGCACTTCCATTGTGAAACAAGTATGTTACAGAATAACCCAAAGCCACCTACAAGTGTTGCAATATGAAACAATGAATCGGGTGAGGCTAATTGAAATGGCTAACTTCGCCAACATAGCAAACATAAGAGCGTGCAAGACATTTCCTTCTGATATTAGAAGAACTAGCAAAAAAAGGGTGCCATGTTCTATAATGAGGCTATGCATTTAGCTTACAGTGTCCATGTAACGATTTCAGTGGACTAGCATTCCATAGTTGTGGGTTTGATGATATACATAGAACCAGAAATTACCCATTCAGAGAAGGCAGCACAATTTTGGCACTCTCTAGGAAGGTACTCAGATCAACAGCCAGTGAGGTCATGTTGGCGACTGGCAGTGCACTCGACATCAGTAGTACTCTCTGGAACTGGAAGTTTTGACTTTTGCTTAGTTCTTCCCGGTTGAATAGCAGGCCAATCAACAGCTGCTTCCACAGGGAATTTGGCTGAATAAAGATCTTGGATGGATAAAAGTTCCATCAGTGTCATTGTCTTCTGTGTTTGAAAGCAGCTGCACCAAGAGACCAGTCAGTAATATAAGAACAGGGCAATGGACACAAATAGAAAAGTATGATCTGAGTAGGTAAGACTTCGCAACAGCTTTTCTCTAGGTCCACAAAAGCTAGCTGGTGCTGTGATCTTGTATTTGGTGACTCATGTTCAGCAAGTCCTTTTACATGAATCAGGTACAGCATATCTTTAACAACCATCACCCTGAGTGGATTCAAGATGCTTGCTTCCTGCAGGTCAAACATGATATTAATATTGCTGAATTAGATGCAGACGACTACAGAGTTATTATATGGCTGTGGTCAAAAGGCTCTAGTACAGATTACAGATTGGTCAAGTAAGAAGATGCAAACTGAACCATATCACAATCACATTGCTCAACTATGGCATAAAAAGACGATTTGAGATGGAAGAGTGATTAAGCAATATCAATTTAAAGGCCAGTAATCAGGGTATTGATCTTAAATGTAACCATTTGATGGCAACACAATACAAACGTCTCATCACTTGTTACGACATGAAGCCATTCTGTCGACATGAAGCCAACCTCCTAAATGTAACCAAGGTATTGGTCCTAAATGTAACCATTCTGTCGACAGGAAGCCAACCTCCTTTCTATGGGACAAGTAGGCCTTGCCGCTGGATCAATGAAATAGTCACATTCAATGCTCGCTCGTGTCAAATTTCAACAATGACTAGAAACATAACTTCCAAATACGGCTTGCAACTTTGCAAGGGAGTGATATTGTTATGGACGGTATTTTTATTTCTAGCAATTGTTCCTTGGATCAGTATTCACTAGTGACTCCTCGTCACTAGTGAATACTGATCCAAGGAACAATTGCTAGAAATAAAAATACCGTCCATAACAATATTCTATGTGTCATACAAGCACAGAGAATCAACACATCAAATCGGGCAATCACCTGCCGAGCGTGATGCAGCAGGCTGCAGAGATTCTCCTTTAGTTGAGGCATGGTGCCACCATAGTCCATCAGTATGACAGGCCGCAACCCAGTACAGAGGAACAAGATATCTGCTAAGAATTCATCATGCCATTTAATGAGTTTGCTCCTCAGTGCACTAATGCCAATGCAACTCGATATACAAAACATAAGTCTTTCCGCACAAGTATTCCGAACTTCCCGATCAATCTAGTTAGTATCAAATTCTGAAACCTATCGGAACTAACTACTGCATATGTGAGCTACGTGTTATCAAATCCTGAAACGATCTGAAGTTCTGAACCTAGCTCGACTTAAACCAAGATGGGTCGTGTAATGGATGAACTCGCTCGCACCAATTGGATGATTTAGCAACCGAATCATTCAGGTATCAGCATGATGGCACCGAATTTAGCAAGAAACGAGACAATCTCGCAGCTTATCCTAAAGAAATTCCATCACGGGAAATCAAATAGAGGAACGAAGAGCGTGTGAGTGGGCACCGACCGTTCTGGAGCCGGCGCTTGGAGTGGGAGAGGAGGCTTCACCGGATGCGGGCGGCGCACGCCTCCACCACCCGCAGCATGCCGCCGCCGTCGTGCACGTCCAACGGCGAGGCAGAGGCTGGATGGAGCGCTAGTGAAATAGATCGATAGCGGGGCGGTTTGACCGACCGATTGGAGATCGACGGTCAGGATTGAAGGGCGAGTTAGATAACTGCGTCCTGGGGTTTGCCTTCTGCTGGAAACCCAAGCTCTGTTAGATAGCGATGGAGTTATCCATTTCCATTGGAGGCTCTCTTGCGACCATGAGCCTTGTGAACCCCAAGGTACGCTCCTCTCTTCTCTCTCTCTCTCTCCTTGAGGGGTGTTTTATATCTATCTTTTCCTAGGGTTTAAGGCTATGTGATGTGAATTTTGTGGGGGAAAGATGGTACTTTTTTTTTGTCGTAATCTGTTGCAAATCAAGAGAATGGTTGGCATTAGGCTGATACCTTTGGCAATTCTTGGTCTTCGCTACATGAAATATTTAACTTTTGGTTCGGTTCTTTCTTTTCCCTCAAACTTATGAAGAAATTTGGGTTTGGTGATTAGCATACTTGTCAGGGAGTTTGCACAAGAAAGAACAATTAAGAGGTGCTAGATCGGTTTAAGGTTTTTTTTATTCTTTTCCCAGACTTGGCATTAACAGAGTTAAATCCAGACACTGGTATTGTTTTATTCAGCACAATGGAAGGTAAAAAAACATGTTCAGAAAGGAAAAAGCTCTTGCACACAAATGGACAATATATGATAGTTTGCTTGAAATTTTCGCTGAACGAAAAAGTAAACAACCTTGATGATGCAGTTACCTAGCTTTTCATCTCTCAGTGTTACTCTTTCCTATTTTAGCTCACCTCTTGCAAATCGAAATCCAAATTTGTGGATTGTCCTGCAGATGATCAATCACAAAGGCGCCAGGGGGGCTTCGACCTCAGCTTCAATTTTCCCATGAAGTTCCATCGTCAGCTTGTTTGATGATGTTCAACAGGCAATGTTTAAAACGGTAGGTTGTTTTGGAAAGCTTAACACACTTCATATTGGCATATACAGACATACAGTTTACTTTAGCTTTGCCAGGATAGTTGGGGACTTGGGGATGTTAGGGGGCTGGTTTCCGTTGGAATTTGAGTGGGGAGCAAAGGAGGTTCTACGGCTCTGGTCTCGACCTGATGGGGTAACGCGATAACTCGCGCTCACCCTCGTGCGCCAGGAGGCCTCAAGGCTCTGAGCTGCGCCTGCTCTGGGGAAGGTATTTTCTTAATTGCCTCAAAAGAGTACAGGGGGCTACCTTTCATAACAGGCTACAGCAGAACTCAACTAGGACATATCTAACCTACTAGGACTCAATTCTTTCCTTGACTTAACTAGTCCGTATCCAACACGAATACTGCACACCTGTTTTGAACTACTTTTTCCTAACCTTCCGCCTGGACTCTCTAGACCAGCTCTGACTTGAACTCCATTTATCACCTGGACATCTACTCCACCGCTGCTGCTCCTGGCTGCCGCATCAGCTTGTGCAATAGAACTGCTGCTGCCATCAATATTCTTGCGGCGCATTTGGTATGTCCGGCCCCAAAAGGAGTCCACAACAGGGGATGACTTAGGAGTTCATCAAATCAGTGGCAGTCCACCAAATGCTATTTCTTTGATGTTAGATTGCACTGTGGAAAAAGTGCTTAATGCTAATTGATTACTTCAGTGCTTCTTATGATTTTCTTTTGCAGAACCAACCATAAAGTCTGCAGAGTGCTTCAGGCAATATCCCCAGTACAATGTACACCTTTACCCTCTTATCATTTTATTCTAACTGTGTACCGAGAATCATTGCTTATGAACTTTATCTGCGCTAGCAGGTACAGAAAATCTCACGGAAGCATCAGTAGCTTTTAAAGATTTTCATGTTTCTGTGTGTAGTAAAGGGGATGGAGTGATAAAGGTTGGTTAGCATTTTGCTCTAAGTGATATGTGAAAGTGTGAACAAAGCATCTAAGTCATTGACAGATCTCGTCTTAATCTGTTTACCTGTCCAATTTGTTTGTTACAAGACACAGATACGAGTTACTGTTAGCAGTACAATGACAGATTCTATCTTCGAGAGAGTCTTCTCAAAGCATGTTACCGCGGCACAACCACTTCCTGGCTTTCGACGAATGAAGGGAGGTCGGCTCTTATATCTTAGCAAACCTTTATTTTCTTTCCATCCCAGTTCAGATAGAACCAGCTGCAACTATGACAAATGTTTTTCTGTGATTTTTTCGTGCATCTTCTAGAACTCAGAGTTCATCCTAGAATGACTTTTTTTTAGAACATATGAGTTCAATGCTTAACATCTGCAGTTCCACTCAGAACAGGTTGGCTTCTTGATATTGTCTTGATGTGTCTTATGTCTTGATGGACAATGAACAGAACTATTTAGGTTAATCTACATAGAGTTGCTAATATTTATTTTAACAGAAGATTATATTTATTTTCTTTATTTAACGTCTTTCTAGTATTTTTGAGTGTTTTCTCCTTAGACAGCTCCTTAAATCTGTGATACGAAACTAACACTGGTCTCCTTCCTTTACATTGGTTATCCACATGGTGCTACTTGAATGATTCAGGGAAAACTCCAGATGTAAGTTCCTGTAATAATAAAAAATTAGTGCCTGTACCTTATATCTGTGATTGCGTTTGCACATAGCCAGATAGTGTTTTGACTTACTTCATACTCTTTGGTGGTGCTGCAGGTACCAAAAGAAGTTGCTCTGCACTTAATTGGACCATCAAAGGTGAAGAAAGAAGCCATCAAGAAAATTATTAATCGCGCAGTCGCTGAATATGTTGAAAAGGTAACAATTATTTCATAGGTTTCCTGCTGTAATTGTGAAAATGCTGGTTATGCTTACTTTCAAACATTCTGCATGAGCTTCAGCCATGGCAATGGTCGTTGGCTAATGAGTGATCAATCATACTAAAAGAACTATGTACCTCTGTTGCATTGATGTGCTATAGGAGGGCCTCGATGTGTCGAAGAATCTGAAGGTTCTGCAAAGCTACGAAGATCTTGAGGCGGCATTTGAACCTGGAAAAGAGTTCTGCTTTGATGCGGCTGTCCATCTGCAATGAGCTAATGCAGTGAAGGCAGTTCCGTGATGCCTGAGCTGCCACCTGAGCTTCCACCTGTGCTACTGCTACACACGATCCTATTATCTTGATATCATGCATGCTGCTAGTCCTTTTTGGTTGATGCAGAGAGCATTTTTTGTTGTTTGATTACCAATCTTCTTGAAAAGCAACATGCGAGGATTATTTTAGCTTACAGTTTTGCTTGTCGAGGATAACAGACTCGTCAAATGTTTTCCAGTGAATCAATAGGCGATGCTACTCCTCGACGGCGAGCCGGCCTTCACCACGACGCTGCTCCCTCACAGCGAGAAGCCCTTTAGGGCATCTACAAAGACATGATGTTAGCTGACTATTCATCCTGTTGTATAGGATAATTGCTAATGTAGAGTAGAGAGGAGCATGAGAGAAAAAAACTAACTCTTCATGAAGAGTCAAGACTCTACGAAAAAATAAAAAATCTAGAATCAACCTAGTTATCTCTGTATACTGTTACATTTAATGTTGACTCTATATTGACTCTAGATAATATAAAGGAGTTAGAAAGTCAAGAATTAACTCTACCTTTAGACTCTTCCCAGTGCTCCACGGTGTACAGGTGCTAAGAATGACATATAGGTGAAAAATTGACGTGGCAAAGCAATTAAGAAGGAGAGAGAGCACTTTAGTGATCCCAGGAAGAAACGATGCTAAGCGCGCGGACCTATACAAAACGCCTATGTGGCATCTATGCATTGGGGAGTTTAGTTGCTAAATAATTCCGGAGCCTTCCCTCGTGCCACCAGGAGCCGTTGGAGAGAGTGAGGGAAACGTGGTCGAGGGGGCGAAGCAGAGGACGTGGGGGAGCAGCTCCGGCCGCCGCCGCGCGCCTCCTTCGGGATCCGGATGCGGGGACGAGGCAGAGGACGTGGGGGCGCAGCTCGGCCGCCGTCGTGTGCCTCCTTCCAGATCCGAACGCGGGGACGAGGCAGAGGACGTGGGGGTGGAGCTCCGGCGACCGTCACGCGCCTCCTTCCAGATCCGAACGTGAGGAGGAGGCAGAGGATGTGGGGGTGGAGCTCCGGCCGCCGTCGCGCGCCTCCTTCCGGATCTTGGTGATGGAGGGGAGGGGTGAGGTGGTGGCGGTGGTCCTCGTCGGTGCGGGTGGGTGACGGGTTGGCGGAGGGGAGTAGGGACTGGTGGCGGTGGCCGTGGGTAGGGAGAGGACCGGCGACGGGGGAGAGGAGGGAGAGGACCGGCGACGGGGGAGAGGAGGAGGACCGGCAATTATTGGGGAAGAAGAGGGCTTCGGCGATGGGGAAGAGGAGGGCTTCGGCTCGATTTTTATGGGGGAAGAAGAGGGCTTCGGCTCATTTGGCTGGGAAGAGAAGGATCCAGAGAGAGAGTATATGATTTACACAGAGATATATTTGTGCTAATTGATTCTATATTAATGCTATATTTGTGATATACACAAAGAGTATATGAAATTGTAGTTGAATTGGTAGTTATAAGATACTATTAAAGTATAGGAGAGAGAATATAGACTGCGTGTATATAGACTATCTGCTGAAGAACTGTGATATATTGTGGGAAAATCTATTTAGACCATAGTCTAAATGGAAATTTGGACTATCAAATTTGGACCATCTACTAGAGATGCTCTAAGCGCCAGTTATGTCTGTTCTTACTCACGCTTTCAATATTTTGGCAGTGGACTTGTAAGTTACTCGGTACTCTCAGGGTTTCTACTAATAGAAATCGGAGGCATCTCGCCTTCGTTCAAACAAATAAGCAACTGGAGCATGTTAGTGGTTTTTGTGCCCTCGAGCCCAAGAGTACTATTCAGCCATTCACGTGTGTAAAAGAACTCATTCTCTCAAGACTCTTGACCACACCACCACAAATAATTGTAAATAAAGATGACATAGTAATTTGTTGTCAAAATTTAAGTTTTTAGCAAGATTCTATATTTCTGTTAAGAAAGTTTGATATTAAAATCAAAACCAACACCGAAACATGCTCTTTCCCAATAGGGCTTACCAATATAAACTCTTGTTTTTTTTTCTTAGTAGCTTTTTATCTTGTGGTAGACGGACTTCAATTTTTACAAACTTCTCGGCTTCTTCACAAGCTTGAAGACTTCTAAGTGACACCTAACCATCTCGGAGGCGCCAACCTCCAGGAGTAATAGAAATTTGGTCTTGGCTTGGAAGTGACTTAAGATTTCTCCATCTTAAAGATTCTCACAAGAAAGTAAGAGACAACAACGCAGCATAGAATTTGGGACACATGATTTTTTTACTCCACCAAAGGGGGTGGTGGTTTACATAGACTTCCCCAAAAAGTCTAGCAGTTACTCACAAAGAAACCTCGCTCGGAGCTTCCGGATAACCTCGGCTAGAAATTCCAAGGTTCAAACACAACGGCTAGTTAGGAAAAAACACTGCTCGGTGGGAGCAACTCGGGCATGCCAGATAGTTTAGTACTTAGGAAATTCCAAATGAACTAGGACCAAATCAACTAAGAGGTTCCAAACAAAATTAACCCTTTTGTCCTGAAACGCAAATTGACTTAGATATTCCGAGAGATCTTCATTCGAACGTTTCAGACAGGCAAAAATAGAGTTAACTTGGTTTCTTTGGAGATGCCGGATGAAAGGACCGAGATGCCGACTAGAGGGGGGTGAATAGTTGGCTTATAAAATTTTTCTCTTTTAATCTTTTGTTTGAGTTGTCAGATTAATTTCACAAGTTAATAGTAGACAGCTGTGACACAGGTGAGTGACACAGGTGAAAACTATGTGTGAATTAACACACAGCTGTCACACAGGTGAGAGGCACAGGTGAAGAGTTAACCTAACACAGGTGCTCTACTTAGACTGTTTGTTACACAGGTGCTAATACAGGTGAATACAAGTGAGTGAAGCAACTGAGAAACAGGTGATCACACACAGGTATAAAGGAAATCTAGCACAGGTGAAAAGGTAAACTTAGCAGATCAAGTCTAAGAGACACAAGCAAGCAAGTATAAGCAGATATGCATGCAATACAAGAAAGTAAAGGAGACTTAGGGGTTTTTCACCGAAGTTCCCAACTCTTTGCAGAGAAGGTACGTCTCCGTTGGAGAGACCACTCCTAAGAGCTGGCCAGCACTAAACCGTGCTTCTTCTCCGAGTACCTGATCCTTCAGGACTCTTCCACGGAAAGCTTCCTCCAACTTGTTGAAGAAATTTCGAGGGCGAAACCGGCGAAAAACGATGAGAACTCGAAAATTTGGCGCACGGCGGAAGTTTTGGGTATGGGAGTTCGAAGCGGTTTCTGTGTGGACGCAGCAACTCTTTATATAGGCCGGAGGTTATAAGGTGGCTGTGTCACAGCTGACATAAGGACCTGTGACACAGGTGAAAGAGATGTATACCCTGGCCTATGGGATTTTGAAAGCATTCACCTGAGACACAGCTGGGAGACTCAGGTGACAAGTATTTCATCTAGTGAACACCAAGATGGATTGATTTAGATGAGAAAGAAAGCATTAGCACTATCAGAGAGTCCTTAAGTGATCTTCTCAGTGTCAGCTTGCCAGAAAATCAATCAAGCAAAGCTCAAACTGACATGAGTTGATCTAGATAAAAACTTGTACACAAAGAGTGCACTTTACAGACTATAAGATATGATTTCAGCATGATGCAATGCACACACCTGTGAGACAGGTGGGTGACACAGGTACAATGATGCAAATGACTGAGATGAAATCACATCAGCTAGACACCAAGCCAAACCTTTTATTGCAGGTTAGAGACATCAATGATATTCAATTCACTCCTCAGGGCACAGAATCTAGTTTCATCTAAGGGCTTGGTGAATATATCAGCTAATTGTTTTTCAGTCCTTACATGGCACAGCTGTATATCTCCTTTTTCTACATGGTCTCTAAGGAAGTGGTGCCTCACTTCTATGTGCTTGGATCTTTGGTGATGTACTGGGTTGTTGGCTAACTTGATTGCACTTTCATTATCACAGAAGAGGGGTACTTGATTAAAAGATATGTTAAAATCTTTCAAGGTCTGCCTCATCCATAATAATTGAGCACAACAACTACCAGCAGCAATATATTCAGCTTCTGCAGTGGAAAGGGCTACTGAATTTTGTTTCTTGGATGACCAGGACACTAATGAGTGCCCTAGGAATTGACAGGTACCTGAGGTGCTTTTTCGGTCAACCTTACACCCTGCATAGTCACTATCTGAATAGCCGACTAGCTCAAAGTTTGCACCTTTAGGGTACCACAAGCCAAACCCTGGAGTGTGAATCAAATATCTCAGAATCCTGCGGACTGCCACTCTGTGACAATCCTTAGGGTTAGCTTGGAATCTAGCACACATGCAAACACTAAGCATGATATCAGGCCTAGATGCACACAAATAAGCAAAGAACCTATCATAGATCTAAATTCCTTCTGATCAGCAGACTTACCTTCAGTATTTAGATCCAGATGGCCATTAGTTTGCATGGGAGTGTGTATACCTTTTGCATCCTTCATGCCAAACTTGGTGATGATGTCTTTGGTGAACTTTTCTTGTGAGATGAAAGTCCCTTCCTTTAGTTGATGAATCTGAAGTCCTAGGAAGTACTTGAGTTCTCCATCCAAAGACATCTCAAATCTCTTGGTCATCAGCTTGCTAAACTCTTCACTCATAGAACGGTTAGTACTGCCAAATATTATGTCATCGACATAAATTTGGCACACAAATAATTCTTTTCCATTTCTTTTAGTGAATAGAGTTGTATCAACTAAGCCCATTTTAAATCCATTGCTGATTAGAAATTCTTTCAATGTATCATACCATGCTCTTGGTGCTTGTTTTAGACCATAGAGTGCTTTGTGCAATTTATAGACATGGTATGGTTTCTTGTCATTTTCAAAACCAGGTGGCTGCTCAACATATACAAGTTCAGAAAGTTTACCATTTAGAAATGCTGACTTGACATCCATTTGGTAAAGCTTGATGTTGTGGTGAGCAGCATATGCCAAAAGGATTCTGATGGCTTCAAGTCTTGCCACTGGGGCAAATGTTTCTCCAAAGTCCAGACCTTCTACTTGTGTGAATCCTTGCGCCACAAGTCTGGCTTTGTTTCTTACCACCAGTCCATTAGTGTCTTGCTTGTTCCTGAAGACCCATTTGGTTCCAATCACATTGTGATCTTTAGGTCTTTCCACCAGTGACCATACTTCATTTCTCTCAAACTGGTTGAGCTCCTCATGCATAGCATTGATCCAGTCAGCATCCTTTAGAGCTTCACCTATGGTCCTGGGTTCAACATTTGAGACAAAGGAGTAATGCTCACAAAAATTAGCAATTCGAGATCGAGTGGTCACTCCCCTATTAATGGCACCGATGATATTGTCCACAGGGTGATCCTTCTGCAGCCGGCTGATCACAAGGGGATCGGGGTCAACTGCCTGTGTCACAGCTGATGGAGTTGCCTGTGACACCGGTAGTTCTTCCTGTGACACAGCTGGGTGCATGAAGGCTTCTGCGTCAAGTTGATCATTGGCTGGGTTGCACTCGAACTCTATATCATGATCTCCAGTGTCTTCAAGGATTGATGCAGTAGAGGGTTCTTGATCACTTGGTGAGGGCAGGCTCCTCCTTGATGGTGGGTCTGATCTCACCAGTGGACTTCTTCAGAATATCCTCATTTCCTACATCAATAGCAACTTGCTCTCCTTGGGAGCCATAAGACTCATCAAAATCCACATCTATAGATTCTTCAACAACCTGAGAGGAAGTGTTAAAGACTCTATAGGCATGGGAGTTAGTAGAATAACCAAGGAATATACCAACATCAGATTTAGCTTCAAACTTAGTTAGGCGTTTGCCTTTCCTAAGAATGTAGCACTTACAACCAAATACCCTGAAGTATGATATGTTAGGCTTGCTGTTGGTGAGCAGTTCATAAGGAGTTTTCTTGAGTAGTGGATGAAGATATATCCTGTTGATAGAGTGGCAGGCAGTATTGACAGCTTCAGCCCAAAATCTTGGTGAAGTCTTGTATTCATCTAGTAGAGTCCTTGCCATCTCTATCAGAGTTCTGTTCTTCCTTTCCACCACTCCATTTTGTTGTGGAGCATATGGACCTGAGAATTCATGCTTGATTCCATGCTTGTCCAGAAATGCTTCCACCTTGGAGTTCTTGAATTCACTCCCATTGTCACTCCTGACCTTTACAAGATTCACCTTCCACTCATTTTGTACTCTGACAATGAGATGCTTGAATTTCTTGTACACCTGTGTCTTCTCCTTCAAAAAGAACACCCAAGTATACCTAGAAAAATCATCTACAATGACAAAGCCATATTTGTTACCTCCTAAGCTCTCATAGGTTGTTGGACCAAAGAGGTCAATGTGAATGAGCTCGAAGGGAGTGGAGGTTGTCATGATGTTCTTAGGTCGATGGGCAGCTCCAACTTGTTTGCCGGCTTGACATGCACTGCAGGGTTTGTCCTTTTCAAACTTCACCTTCTCCAAGCCTATGACATAGTCATGTTTGCTCAGCTTGTTTAGGAGCTTCATCCCTGCATGTCCTAGCCTCCTGTGCCACAGCCATCCAGCACTGGTCTTGGCCATTAGACACCATGGAGCTGCTGCAGGCTGTTCATAGAAATTCACAGTGTATAGCTTACCAGACCTGCATCCTTCAAATACTTGAGAATCATCAGATAGTTTGGAAGCTATAACCTTTTCAGGATAGAAAGTAACTTTCATGCCTGTGTCACACAGCTGTGACACAGACATCAGACTATAGCCTATCTGATCAACAAGCATTACATTAGATAAGGAGTGATTCTCAGAAATGGCAACTTTACCAATGCCATTTACCTTTCCTTTAGAGTTGTCTGCATAGATCACATGTTTACTTGGAAGATTTTCACTTGTGATCTCTACAAACTCCTCTCTGCCTCCAGTCATATGTTGTGTACATCCACTGTCCACAATCCAATCAGTTCCACTGGAGACAGTTTCCTGCAAGATTAGTGATGACACTTAGGGACCCAAACATGTTTGGTTCCCTTTGCAGTTTTATCATAAGCAGAAGTAGCAGATGTATATATAGCATATTTGTGTTTAAGGTTAGCAGCATCAGCAACAGATGATATGACTTTGATCCTCTTTGGCTGGCAATCACCTGCAACCTTAGACACATGGGTTAGTGGCCTGTTGAAAGGACCGAGATGCCGACTAGAGGGGGGTGAATAGTTGGCTTATAAAATTTCCATTTTTAGTCTTTTGTTTGAGTTGTCAGATTAACCTCACAAGTTAATAGTGGACAGCTATGACACAAGTGAGTGACACAGGTAGAAACTATGTGTAAAATAACACACAGCTGTCACACAGGTAACAGACACAGGTGAAGAGATAACCTGACACAGATGCTCTACCTAGACTAACTGTGACACATGTGCTAGAACAGGTGAATACAAGTGAATGAAACAGCTGAGTGACAGATGATCACACACAGGTATAAAGATAAACTAGCACAGGTGAAAAGGTAAGTACAGCAGAACAAGTCTAAGAGACACAAGCAAGCAAGAGTAAACAGATAAGCATGCAATACAGGAAGTAAATGAGACTAAGAAGTTTTTCACCGAAGTTCCCAACTCTTTGCAGAGAAGGTACGTCTCCGTTGGAGAGACCACTCCTAAGAGATGGCCAGCACTGAATCGTGCTTCTTTCCGACCTGATCTTTCGGACTCTTCTTTCTTCTTGTCCTTTTGCTGCAGCAAACATCACCTGGGTTACCCAACAAGCTCGGGTTCAGCCTCTACCCGTCTGACCAAACTCCAGGTATAGTTCCTGCCTGTCTTTCACGAACTTTTGCTGCCAAGACAAGTGCTTAGTGGCAGCAGGCAGTTTGATCTTTAGCAGTAGAGACAGAATAACCCAAGCCTCTTCGGCCTTCATTCTTTCTCAACATTTCAGCTCTTATAAGCTGATAGTTTTGCATGCCAATGTTGGCACTGCAGAGACCTTTTCTCATGAGCCTCTTAAGCTCTTCTAGCTCTTCCTTGAGCTTGTTGTGCTCAGCTGCATCCACAGAGTTAGTAACAGTAGAGGTTGAGGCCTCTTTAGAGTTGTCTACCACTCCACCTGTAGATGTTAGAACATTGATTCTGCTGGCACAGTTTAAACATGATTCAATGACAGTAGGAGCAGGTAAAGGCACAGCTTCAGCAATATTATCAGAAATATCAATGCATAAGGCATGCTTTGCCTTTAACTCTTCATGCTCCTTGAGAAGAAGCTCATGTGCTGATCTGAGCTTCTCATGAGCTATCTCCAGGTTCTCATGATTCAGCCTGAGATCCTCCCTGTCATCTGTGATTTCATCACAGGTCTCTCTCAGCTCCCTCAGCTTATCCCTAAGGGATATGTTCTCCTTCCTCTCCCTGCAGTATCCCTTCTCTGTTCTCTCTAAGATATCCATTAGTTCAGCATAATCAGGGAAATCATCTTCAGTCAATACCTTAGAGTCCTTAGCCATGAGGCATAAGGGAGCAGGAGTGGATGAAGCTTGATCAGCTTTGGAGTTCAGCTTGGAGCTGTCTGACTTGGCTGTGACACAGCTGGGTGTGTCAGCCATGGAGATTGCTATCCCAGCGACCTGGACTTCTTCTTCTTCTGATTCTCCATCTGAACCAGAGTCATCTGAAACCCAGGCTTGCCCTACATAGGCTCTTGCAGTAGCCTTGTTCTTGGAATGAGAAGGATGCTTGCCGAAAGTCTTCTTCTTGCTGTGGAAGTCCTTCTTCTTCCCTTTGTCCTTCTTTTTGCTGGGGCAATCAGCTGCGAAGTGGCCTTCCTTGCCACATTCAAAACACTTGTTGTCCTTGGAGGGCTTCTTGCCTCTGAATCTATCTGTTGATCCAAACTGCTTCTTCTTCCTATAGAATTTTCTGAAGTTTCTGGTAAGAAGGAGCAGCTCATCCTCTTCTCCACTTGACATGTCATCAGATAGATCATCACTGCTATCACTGTCTAGCAGTGGGGCTTGAGCAGTGGTCTTCAGAGCAATATTCTTCTTGGGTCCTGAGGAGGAGCTGTGCTTGCCCTCTTGCTTGAGCTCCATCTCATGAGTGAGGATTCTTCCCAGCACTTCTGTAGGCTTCATCCTACTGAAACCCTCTTTCTCCTTGAGCATCAAGACTAGGGTTCTGTAAGGCTTTGGGCAGCACAGATAAGAATTTCTTGATAACATCTTCATCCTCAACTCGGTTGGAACCCAATGCCTTCAGTTGATTGGTGATGAGAGTCAGTCTTGAGTATAGAGAATTTATGTCTTCTCCATGTTCATGCTCAAATCTCTCCAGAGTTGATTCCAGCAGTCCTCTCTTGGACTTCTTCAGAGTGTCACTGCCCTCATATATCTGCTGCAGGGTATCCCAAATCTCCTTAGCAGACTCCAGTGTGCTGACTCTGTTAAAGTCATGCTCTTGCAAGCCCATGAAGATGGCAGTGGCAGCTCTGGCATTATTCTGGATATTCTTCTTGTCGTTGATGGTGGGAGCATCAGTCTTCTCCACTTTATAACCTGTATCAACAATATCCCACACATCTGGATCGATCGCGGTAAGATGCATCTGCATCTTCCTCTTCCAGAAAGCATAGTTAGATCCAGTAAAGATAGGTATTTTACCCTCGTAGCCCGACATCCTTTACTCTGGCGGTTAAGCCAAATCAAAGAGCAACCTGGCTCTGATACCAATTGAAAGGACCGAGATGCCGACTAGAGGGGGGTGAATAGTTGGCTTATAAAATTTCCCTCTTTTAATCTTTTGTTTGAGTTGTCAGATTAACTTCACAAGTTAATAGTGGACAGCTGTGACACAGGTGAGTGACACAGGTGGAAACTATGTGTAAATTAACACACAGCTGTCACACAGGTGAAGAGCACAGGTGAAGAGTTAACCTAACACAGGTGCTCTACTTAGACTGCTTGTTACACAGGTGCTGATACAGGTGAATACAAGTGAATGAAGCAACTGAGTAACAGGTGATCACACACAGGTATAAAGGAAATCTAGCACAGGTGAAAAGGTAAACTTAGCAGATCAAGTCTAAGAGACACAAGCAAGCAAGTATAAGCAGATATGCATGCAATACAAGAAAGTAAAGGAGACTCAGGGGTTTTTCACCGAAGTTCCCAACTCTTTGCAGAGAAGGTACGTCTCCGTTGGAGAGACCACTCCTAAGAGCTGGCCAGCACTAAACCGTGCTTCTTCTCCGAGTACCTGATCCTTCAGGACTCTTCCTTTTGCTTGTGGAGATCCTTTTGCCTTGCAGCAGGTAGACCTCAGAACACCTTCACAAACTATTGGTTCAGCCCACACAAGCTTGGGTGATACCAGCAACTCCTACACCCGTCTAGGAGTAGACAAACTCCAAGAGTAACAGATGATGCAGCAGCAATCTCTTGGAGGAACCTTTGCTCGTGCTCTAGCTCACAAACCCACTCGAACTAACCCTTAGGCTCTCGGCTCTTGTGGAGTGGTTGGAGGCTTTGCAACGGTCGTATGCGAATCACTGATTTGAGCAAGGTTGAGGACAGAGTCCTCCCCTGGTCCCCTATATATAGGGTCCACAGGCACCTGACCGTTACCCTGTTGCCACGTAGGATTAAGTGAGCCACCGGTGTCAACCACCGGTGACACAGCTACACCCTACGCCCAACTGTACCCGGCTCAGGCAGACCGACACCTGTGTCACCGGCGGCGCACACAGGTGAACCCTTAGCTGATAGCCGCACTACTCAGCCCGGTCCTGGCACATGACATGCCCTCAGCATACTTCAAACTCTAATACCTATAAGGAGAGAACCTCCGACAGACTTCTGACTCATCAGACCGCCTATCGCAGTGCAGGTACCTTAGCATTTACAAGCTCTCCCCTGGTACAGAGATGTACCTGAGTCATAGAGCGGAAGACCACCTGTGACACAGCTGTGTCACACAGGTGCCTAAAGCTCTAGGGTTTTCACACAGCTACATACTTTTGTGCAAAGCTATTGACACAGGGCAATTGGCCTCAAAGCACCAATCCCCTTGACCAACACTCTGAGCAATGAGCAAGGTTCCCTTAGACAACTGCTACTGTTTCATCCCTCTTGATAGTACGGGTGGTTCCTATGGACTCAAAGAAACTAGCAAATCTAGGCTTCACCTGCCACCAACTGAAGTCACGGCCCTTGACGCATCAAGCCACCATCACCCTGCTTGCAGCTCCCTGCACAGCACCGGCTTCTTCTCAGCTGTGGCACAGCTACCTAGCACAGCCATCTCTTTGTCCTTGAAACCACCTTGTACCCTTTTTGGTGGCCATCCTTCTCTGGATAACCTTTCTTTATGGAACCTGTAGATTCTGCTTACACTAAATGTAAACATTAGATTCCAGTTTAGGTTGCCATTAACCATCAAAACCATATTGGGGCCTAGATGACCTTTCAATCTCCCCCTTTTTGGTGGTTAGTGGCAACCCAAGCTTCACACATTCAAATATATAGAATTGGAATATTGAAACATGTGAATGGTGCTAGAATATACTCCCCCTGAATCTGTGCATGAAAGATTTGATTAACAGAAGATGCACAGTTTACAAAGCTTATTCTGCCCAAGAGCCCAAGATCGAGTCACCGCGGCGCACCACCACCCTTTAGACCTTGATGTCAGTTTTCTCCTACTTCGGCGACTGGCCGTCTCGTGTTGGTGGAGTCGGCCATGGGGTTCATGCCCCCACGGCTGATGCTCGCACCGGCGGACACGCGGCTCCCTTCGGGCGTGTACCCCGTGGCGGCGATCGCCGTCTCGGCCAACTGCGGCGACCGTCGCCTCGTGAGCGGCTACTACCGTGTCATCGCGGACGTGGCGGGTCATGGCTTGCTGGCAGCCCGGCGTGCGGGGCTCGGTCCCGCCCTCGGCAGATCAAGCAACCACTCCGGCATGGGCTTCCATGGCGGGCGCCTGTCCTTGGTACATACCGTCGTGACTAGTGTGGAAGACTAGTTGAGGGAGACGCCGATGAGCTCGTGGGCGAGGAATGAAAGTTCATCTTCCGCGGCCGGCGTGAGACGGTTTTGGAGAGATGAAGTCCACCCGGCACGGCATGCTCGTGACACCCGAGGGGCCACCATGGTACCACTAATGGATCCTGAGTTGATTTTTGCCCTTCTGATTTTATAATCGAATCTCGCGTTTTCTATTGGATTGGTTTCTTGTCAATTTTGTACCTATCAATTCGAAAAGAATAGAGCTAATAAGTATAAGAACATCTCGAAAGATGGAATAAAGATTCTCGAAAATAAAATAAGACAAATAAGATGGCTCCTGGACACACACACCTGATGCCAACCGGCAACTCCGACTTCGCTGCCACATGCCTCGGAGATGAACCGATCGCCGTGCAAAATAAGGCCAGCTAAGTCCGCCGCACATAGTCGACATGTAGTACTCATGACGCTTCCCATCGCTTGTTATCGTCGTCACTCTTCGCACACTCGTGACACGATAGTTTCGACTTCGTGGCGACATGTCTCACCGATGCGTAGAACACACCATTTGACGTGCCAGAGCAAACCCGTCGCAGAAAGCCGACGTATGTGCACCATCCACCAATGCTGCAAGTCGAGTTTCATGGTTACCACATGTTGGCATGTTACTCGGAGCTTCGATTTCACCACAACACGCCTTCTCGATGCGCGTAACACATCAATTCTATCCTTTCTCGTTCTCGTTTCTCCGAGTCAAGGGGTAGAGATTCTCGTGTATGCTTAACAGCATGAAGACAACAACGGATACGTAGCGGACAAGTCAGGCCTGAGACGAGGGAGAGACTTTGATCGAACTATAATTATTTATCTTCATGTCCATCCTCAATTTACTTTAACCATGCAGTCGCTATATGGTTAGCAATTTCAAAACTTGATTGTCCGTAATTATGTGATTCCAAAAGAATGCTCCTTTTACTTTGGATAGAGAAAGCACAATATATAAGCATTGTGAATGCTCCTTTTACTTTGGATAGAGAAAGCACAATATATAAGCATTGTTTTGAGATGACCAATGATGCAAATCGAGCAGTTAATTGTGCTGAGATGGAATTGAACGCAAGCAACATCTCCTTTTCTTTTCTTTTCCTTATTGTTTTTATGGCAACAGCATGACGTTGATGTCACGATCCATTAGCGCGCGCGATGGGCGTGCGTGCTTGTCAATGGTAAAGCACATTTTGTCGTTGGTTGGTGCGTGTGGAATCATACTTGTGACTTCACCGATTTCATTGACCAGCTTTTCCTTTTTATCATGCACATGTTTATATCTACAATTCGACATCTCACTGTTGTATGCCCTTGCTCGGATCAGTTCGAGGAAAGATCTCCCGTGCGGTTCTTTTTTTTTCTCTTTCTTTGGGGAACACAAGAAAAATAGTTAGCAATTTTAAAGAATCGAATCCGTTTCAACAAGACAACATAAATACAAGTGAGTATAGTGCGCTGGCTAGCTTGTATACAATTTTCACAACAACAATGTCCAATAAGAAGAAGAAAAAGAGGAAGATATTTACAATCAGAAAAAAAAAGATATCAAAGAATCATGCTATATGCAATTAGCATCACGTGAACAACATATACAAGTACATGGATATTTACAATCAGAAAAAAAGGAAGATATCAAAGAATCATGCTATATGCAATTAGCATCACGTGAACAACATATACAAGTACATGAACTCAATAATCAATTCACATCTTCGTATGTCTACAAACCTTAAAAATCAGACGCAGATATCATATCAGAACGATCGATGATCCAAGCGTCCGTAGCTAGTGGCCAGGCCCCTTGGGGCTGGGCCCGGCCGGCAGCCTCGCCAAGAGCATCTCCACCGTCTCCCTCGCCTTCTCCACCACCGCCGCCGGGTACACCGCCATGTACGCAACGGCCTCCCCGCCGCTACTCCGCTCGGCCGGCGCCGTCCGCGCTGCTTGGGCAAGGCCGGTGCAGGCGACCAGAACGACGACGAGCACGGCGAGAGCCGCGAGCACCAAGCGCTGCAGCGACGATACCATCTATCCACGTACAGAACTGCCAAGAAAGTGGTGTGCGCGCCTGAATTCCGAGAGCTACGTGAGTTTTTGTGAGCCTGCGACGGTTAGGTCGTGTAGTGTGCATGTATTTATAGAGGTGGTGGCGGTTTCCTGGTGTGTCGGTCCGTCGGTGGGCTTGACGTGTTTGCTGAGCTAGACGAGTGTAGGGTGGAAAGAGAGGGAAGGCGCGTGAGCTGAGCTCATGCATCGAAAACGGTGTGTAGATATGTTGACTAATCGACCATGGAAAAAGATGGGCTGCTGCTTGAAGCTTGATAACATGGGGGTGCGAGTCAAGAACCGGAAGATACGTAGTAGCCGTTTGCAGATAATGTCACAGGTGGCTAGGCCGCGTCGTCGACGTGGACGTGTGCAAATTTTTTCTCGCTGCTTGGGAAAAAAAAGTCAAAATCGAGATGGCTAGTTGCGAATAGAAATGTCAAAATCGAGATGGTTCAGAATGAATTCTATTTTCAGAAACGCTCAAGTCGCACACCTCGTCCCAGATGGTTTTAAAAAAAGATCGTTTAAAATTAAGCTAATCCGAGATGATATTTATAAAAGTTTATATCTCAGATGAGTTTTTTTGAACCGTCTAAAATATGTGAGACATTCCGAACGGTTTTTGTAAATAAAATCGTTTGAAATAAAACTGAACTATCCGAGACGACTTTGTTTGCAAAAACCGCCTACAAACTGGCTGGCCCATTAGGCCCAACATTGACAGATATATATGTAAACCCTAACTACTTTACTCTATCCCCCCTACCACCCTGCGCCGTCTCCCCTCCTCAGCGCACACCCGAGTCATCTCTCGACCCTCCTCCTCTCCTCTACCTTTTCTCGATCTCCCTCCTCTCCTTTGCCACTCCAGCTCAATCCTCCTCCTTTCCTTTGTTACTCTAGCCAAATCCACGAAGTAGCGCCACTAGAGCAACGCCACCTCCTTGCTTTCGCCTCCCTCTCCCCATTTCCATGCATCTTGACGGGTGGCACCTGTGATGGAGGAGATGCCACCACGGCGGGTTGCTGCTGTTGCGACTGTGCGCGGCCAATGCTCACATCATCGTACATGGCGGGCAGAGTGGGCGGCATGGGTGGGTCCTTGACGTGGACGGCACACGCAGCTCCTCGACGCGGGCGGCATGGGCAGCTCCTCTCCCTCCTTCTCTCCAGATCTGACCGCGAGAGGAGGAGAGGTGGAGCTCGACCACAGAAGGGGTCATATGGGTGAAGCTCACCACGGCTCAATGACCACGGCTATGGAGGGGCGCTAATAGTGTCATGATGGCGACGGTCGCGGCCGCGACCACGGCCACTATATTATTTTGTTGAAATACAAAAAGTAACTCTAGACAGTTCTGCATTATCTACTATTTGTGTTCATCTCCTATCTCGTACGGCTTTTGAACCGTTTGGAATATGGACACGTGGCAAGGGCTTTGGCTTTTGCAAATTCTTTTCGTCTGATCGCGTCGGTTCTGATTGTAAAGTGGGCGAATCTAAGGACCAAATCGTTGTTATCAGTAACCGATGGAAACTGAACACGGGTACGGTACCGAAAGTTCCAGGAACCTGCAAACGGATGGTTAGAGACCTGGATTTCGTTTAAAAAAAAGGCTTCACTTTTCACGTGTTCCCATCGAACGCTGAAACTCTACAAGCTTTAGTTAGTTTATTACTATACGTACTACTTCAGAATGACCGATGTGCGAGAGAAAGGAACGTGTTCTCAGTCAGAGAGCTCTTGACTGTACGGTTGGATTCAAGTAGTTGCACTCATGCGTTCGTCCCATTGGTTAAATATGGTCTTTTTCATAGGATCCAACTACTATTCTCGTCAACAAACATATCAGCATAAACGACTTGTCAAGTCCCCAAGTCCAACATCGACATGGGTTTTGGACGGCTAACAACAGTCAGCAAAGTCATATTCTCGTCGTGGATTGGGACATTCTGTTGCATGTTGGCACATGGTGTGAGATTGGGACTGAACGCGAGTTCAGACCTGACAGTTTCAGGCTTCAGCCTCAGGAATGTCGGTAAATCTGTGTCAGGTACATGGCGAGGCCTGTGTCAGGTACTTGCATGACAAGTTTGATTTCTCTGTGTAATCCTGAAGAATAGGCGGTCGAATTCGTTGATCCAGTACAGTATGTTCATGGCAAGTAAGAGCAAACAGAAAAAAACATGACATGGTATAAAGGTGCTGAACATCAAGCAAGTTTCTGCTGTCAACTGTCACAGGTTCAACCAGGAAGTTGCCACTAAATGAGTAAACAATACAATGAGGGCATCAAAATCCAATGGCATCTATTCATTATCTTATATCACCGAGACAGTAATTTCTCAGTAAGATATACAAATTGGAGCAGTATAATACAACTGGCAATAGGGACTCAAACATAGAAAACCCTCACCATGGTTGCTCCCCGAAGGGAATATGTAAGTCTACAGTACAGAGAAAGCAATTTCCTGTTTTCAGGCATGATCGATGGCAGTGTCCTAGCTGGCGAGATGGCTGGGTGAGCTTTTGAACATCGTGTGCCACATGTATGCCCTGGAGAGGACCATCTCAAGCTCATGGTGCGCCCAGTTCCTAGTTGGAAGGTGCTGAAGGAACATGACCATCTCTTGAAAATCCAGTTTCTGCAGCTTGTCTGTCCACTGAGGAAGAAAGAGCAAAAGCAAACTTAACTAGCTGAGGCTTAGGCCTAGTAGGTACGCCATAAATATTGTTATAATCATTCCTATGAGGCACTGTTATAAAATTAATGATTTACTAAACAAGTAGGATCTTTTGTGGAAAATCATAGCCTAAAGTGCACAAACTGAAAAAAGAAGGGAATAACCTGCACAGCAGCAAATCAGTACAGGGTAAGGAGTACTTTAACTTACTGTTAACAAAAAACTAGATGATATGTACACGAGAAAATCTGGTAGATAATCTCCTTCAGCAAGATACGTATCCCACAAGCGTGTGACAAGATGAAAAGGAACCTACAATGACGTGAGACATTTCGTAAGATGAATGTGCGGATAACATCTAAACAACAGCTCTTGACTAGACTAACCTCACGTATCAGAAGACAATTGAACCAACGGAAGGCAAACTGAAGAAACTCCAATCCTTGCTCCTCTATGTGCTTCGATAAAGGTTCTGTATACCCCGAAGATGTGGAAGGACAAAATCAGCATTTCAAGTATTTGGCAGAACTGTTATGTATTACCAACAGATCTCATCTCATGCTAAATTTAATGACTAGGTACTTAAAACGATGCTTTTCTACAGATATTGTTATTTATTTCCTTGCAATGCACCTAATGTCCTATAATCCCTTAAACTTCCTTTATTACATTACACTTAATTATAGTAGGAAGGGCCATCATGTATGTTAATCAGTGAAACATTACCATCTATTCGATGAACCAACTCTTTCAACCTGAACACAAGGCGTTGTATTCCTGGTTGCGCAAAGGTGTAATGGTCCTGCATGCCATCAAGAAACTTTGAGAGACACCAATAGCAGTCCGCTTCAATGTTAGAAACGTCCTGCAGAGAAAGGTTTTCCATGGACCAAGTGTCCATATTGCCTTCTAGGTGCTCCGATAAGAACACAATCAAGAACGGTGTAAGAAGGTCGTTTATTCCTTGGACGTAACCACTTGCTGGGTGCCGGATGGCCCTGAAAATGAGGCATTTGTATCAAGGAATAGTAAAGAAAAGCAGAGAACAATAATTATTTTGGCTGCATTAAACACAGGCCATACTACTAGAATTGTGTCCATGTCAACTGTCAACAGAATTAGTCTATGCGTGAGAGAAAACTATGTGGAAGGGATCAAACAAGCAACCACTTGCAAAACAAGAACGAAAACTTGGTAGTAATATCAGTGCAAGGAATATCAAGCAAAAGGGGAATCTACATGTTTTAGACCAACTTGAGCAATTTATACAAGACTTCCATATATGAGAAGTCATGTTTCATGCAAAACTCCACCCATTTTATCCCATTTTCCCCCAGCATGCATGGAGCAGTGCAATGGCTAACTATGAGGAGGTAACCAAAGCTAGTACTTTCAGTGGAACCAATCAGAATGCATGTTAAAGCAATTATAGGTACAAATTTACTGATGAATCAAGATGAAGCAGCCAAGTGCAGTGCCTCACCATGTATACAAAATGCGCTCCAAAGATTTCTGAATTTGAGGGTGCTGGAAAAATGTAACATCCGGCACAGTTCTTGGGCAATCAACAGCAATCTACAGGCCAACATGTGAGTTTAAGATGATGAAGTCTATGAAAAATGGAGGCAAACCTCATGAGGCAAACTCAAGCCTAAAATGTTACCTGGCGAAGCATGGTAATCTCTTCATCTGAACGTTCAGTATCAGGAATATCATAGTATTGAGAAACACATTCTACATACTCAAGTCTTTTCCTTGTTAGAACACCTTCTCTTCTATCTGCATTAGGTGGTGCATATCCCTGTAGCCAGCTGATATTAAATTCAATACTGAAACATCACACTGAGAAGAGGTTACATTATCTCACAATAAATATATTGTATGTCTACTCACCAAAAGAAGCCTCCATATGTTAGGTCGCATATAAGGTGGCACACCACTCCAAGATAGTTCACGCAATTTGTCTACATAATCAAGTAAGAAAAGTGGATGAAAACTGAAGTCTGGACAAGCTAATAGTATTTAAAAGAATCAGAATTTTGTAGCAGTTTACAATTAATGTAGAACCCAAGCAGAATGAACCCTAAAACTAGAAATAGATGGTGCTCTTTAACCATGACTAAATTAAGGAATTAATTTCCTTTAAAACTAATTTCACGAGTTTACTAAGTAAAAATCTGAAAATTACTCCTGTCTCATGCATTTGAACCAATTTTCCATAGTTAAAATATGTTAAATTGAGAACATCACTAGAAGTGAGAAACATAGCTGTTACAAAATACAGGGGCAACAACTCAATAGATTTAGATTGTCATCCAAGGTAAAATTTGCACCTTTTTACATTTGGGTTGCAAGCAAAATGACGAAATAGAAGCTACATAAAAATAATCATTTTCAGAACTAGGAAATAACTTCAATGTTGATTCCAGAATTCAAATTCCTCCACACCCAACAAATGACTAAATCATTCTTATATAGAAAATATGCATACCTAATATAACAGCTGGCCTAGAGAGTTCGTTTGTGAATTTGGCAATTCTTGCAGAATCTGTTGCTCTAGCCCCAGAAACTAATCCTTGGGCATCTGGTAATGAATTGATGCTACTTGTTGATGGTGAAATTGATTTCTTAGCACTAATGTTGTCAGTTGTGTTTCCAGATGCTTGCCCTTCTACCTGCACAAGTAGAGTTTCATCAGTTACAATCTGCAATATTTACATGTCAAAAGCAATGCAAACAAATGCCACATTACTTCCTGTGAGCCTTCATTTTGTTCATATTCGTCACAGTCATTCTCAAAGCGTGGGGAGTATTCGGGAGGTGAAAGAGGCTCAGATCTTCGGGTTAGCAAAACCTTCCCGGGAAAGCTCCGTCCTTTGAGCATTCTGACAAAGAGTTGGCGGAAAATGGCAAGAAAGTTCCTTTTGTAAGGTTACAAGCAGACAGACTTTGCAATAGCTAGCAACAGTATGTCGTATCTCTAATCATGATAATGGAATAAAATTTAGACAGAAACACTACGTCACTAGCCAGTAGTCAACGATGTTTAAACTAGAATTTTACTCCGGAAAACTAAAATACTGATGTCTTTCTATTTGATTAATCAAACTCTACATTCCTAGCTGTTAAATCATGATAGTCCATGACTACAGAGTGCAGACGAAGGGAATCAAACTAAACGTAAGGAAACGAAATAACAAAGGGATAAGAAAATTAACATGTACATGGTCAGCATGTTACTGCAAAAGGCTATTGCATTGATGATACCAATTATTTTTGCTCGAACAATACATAGATGGTACTCATACTACTTTGAACACTCAATCAGTTCACTTAGACCAAAAACACTCCAAAAGCCGTGTAATTGACACCACAAATTACATTCTTAACCCGTGCAGTTGGACTATAGGGGTTAAAAATTTCAGGTCCACCGCATCAAAAACGCAAACGAAAACCAAGATCACACCTTTACGGGTTTTACCCAAGAATCCACAAAAAAGGCGCTAACTTTCACACGGTTCCGCACCAAGAGTACCAGTTTGCATACCGTATCACAAAAAATAGATTGTAGGGGAGTTCCGAGGGAGGGAGGGGACTGACCCTTGCACGTTGCGGAGTGTCTGGTTGAAGCGCCATTCCGAGTTGTTTGGACTTCCGCCACCGCCGCCGCTCATCGCCGCCGGTCAATCGGAATCGCCCGAGGTGGCGGTCGAGAGCAACCGATCAGAGGATGCTTTTCGCCGGATCTTGCTGCCTGCCTCCCGATTCCCCTGTGAGTTCTTCTTTCGCTGGAGTATCTAGATGTGATACAGCATCATCCACTGGAACGGGCACGCGGTAGGATAGAAGCCATTTTAGGGGCACGCACGTACCTCGAAGCGCAACCTGTAGGAATCGCTTGCCCGGTGGCACCGTGCCCTGGTGCGGCGGCGTAGCAGGAAGGCCGGACCGATCACGACGTCAGGAAGCAGGTCGCCGGCGCGGTCTGATGCTCACAGACGCGTGCCGTGCAGCGGAGCTTCTAGGCCGCGGATCAGCCGGCCACTCCCACCAGCCCTAGCCGCAATGCAGGGCGCTGAAATCCGTCGACGGCGCAGGACAGGGAGAGAAGAAGAGGAGCTCAGGTGGCTGCTAGGGCAGGCGCGGCGGCAGCGCGACGAAGGTGGCGGGGTGGAGGAGGACGCTGTTTTTCTTTTCCCCTCGACGGAATGGGGGATCTGAGGAGAGTGGGGATCGTCGGGAGAGGAGAGGGGGGAGGATGAGGTATGAGGTGGTACGCGAGAAGGGACGGGTGGATCACAGCCACGTGGCGGATCGGACGGGCGCAGTTCTGCAGTGGCGCTACGTTTACTGTAGCTAATCGGAGGCCTCGACAACATGATTTGGTATGATACCGTGAATACTTGTTTGCACTGGTGAAGAGATTCTGGACGAACTAAAATTTTACATTGTATTTTTGCATAATTTCTGTAGAGTTTATTAGAAAATCATGCTTCAGTCGATCTTCCTTTCATTAAAGCGTAAAGTACATAATATGATGCCACAATGATATAGAAGAAAGAGTACAGCATGGTGGTACTTATCACATGTTTATGGTTACAAGGCTTCATGAAACACGTCATAGCAAGATTATAGCCCGTCAACGATGGAAGGGGGGTCGCTTTGGAGCGTATACCATAAAATGGAACTCTATTGTGGATCTTCTTGACAGAGAATTGCAGAAGCCAATAGGGATAAACGAAGCAAGTGCATACAAGGATAGTTAGATTTTTATGAAACCTTAACTACTAATTGGCTAAACAAGACATAGGTTTCTGTTATTTTCAGTATGGACATATTCATAACATAGACGAAATAAGAGAATAAATATGTATTGTGGTCTCTGAGGCCCATGCCTCACGTCATTTACTTATGGTGGTTACTAACTCTTAAGTCATAATATATATTTTTTTTGGATACTGTTACAGCCTCGAAGGTAACACTTTGACCTTCAATTTCTATAAAATATGTTGCTTCAAATAAAACTAAATATACATTGTGAGATATTGTATGATAGTTTTAGTAATATCAATTTAGTGCCGTGCATGTTGATAATTTTTCTTATTTTGATTGTCAAATATTTTACTAGCACATACTCTAAAACGATCTGCATTGTGATCTCCGAGGGAGCAGCTACTAGTCAACTCAGACTCCCCAACATAAGCACTCTCTTTCTTTCTTTTTGCGGGACAATCAAATTGCTCTAATAGTTCACAAACGTGATGTTTTGGACATAGCTTCAAACTTTGACTACTGATATGATTTTAAATATTTATATTAGGTACTTGAAAATCATATGTAAAAACTTGTCTCAAAAAGTAATTTTATAGTATTATAATTTTATTGAGTTATATATATATATATATATATATATATATATTAGATATAGACTAGCAAGGAGCGCAAATTTAAAATAATAATCATGTTACAGTTTTCATGACTATTTATTTTATTGCATCGAGGTACTGTTCGGTGTATTTATAAAATTTATGTTAGAATGGGACCCTTTACAAAATAGAGTTGATTGGTGGGCATTCACATTCTAATCTCAACCGTTGGCAGCAGATTGGACAGTTGGTGTAACTCTAAGGTGAACGGATCATCACCATCAACTAGTTTCTTTATAGGAGTAAATAAATTAGCGGTCAAAGTTATATTTTGAAAACCGTATAAATAACTCAAATTTCTGTGAATCGAAAGGAACAAATACTTTTATTGTATCCTAACACCTAATCTCATCGACCTGAGCTGACAAGACTGATTAACTCGGAATAGTGACCGGAGGTGTTGTTTAACTTTAATTATCTAGGAGAATTAGTCAGCTGGTAATAAAATCGAACAATCAGCATCGCTCTTTGACTCTCTGTAGTTTCGGCAGTTCAGCAGCACCATGTGTACGTACATCTAGTGAGCTGCAGGTCAACGCATTACCCGTAAAGTTTATGGAAATTGATACAAATATTGGAACAACAAATTAAGTCCAACATTCATGAGTAAGCACAGCAAATTTGGGACATATATAGTTGAAGCACTATCAGAGACGCGAAATTTTCTTTTGGCCACCTAATATTTCCTGCCGGACCGGCAACTAACAGCTAGGGAATCGATCCATTCAAAAACAGTTAGGGAATTAAACTAGTTTTCCTGACGAATTTGTTGTTAACAGCATCAGTGCTTCTAGCTCGACCGATGTGCCCCAGCTTTCTTGCATCACTTCTCAAACTTCGATGTCCCCGAAGAACAGCAGCAGCACACCAGCATCACTACCAACTCACAACTGCAACCAACACGCACAGTTAATAATCAGATCTCCCTAAACCACTAATCCAAAGTCCAAACACGAGAGGTTAGTGTTCGAATAATGCTTGTTTAGCACGTACTTACCACCATGCTCCGAGATCAAACCGCCTTCTCGGCGGACGACACGGCGGCTGCTCCCGATCAGCAAATGCGTCCATGGAGAACGCGGAGTAATGCAGCAGCCTCGGCTCTGAGCGCGAGATCCGTTCGGGTAGCAGCGGCGAGGTCGTCTCGGCCGGCGGGGAGAACGGCGGCGACGGGGACGGCGACGGGGTAAAGGCGTACCGCTCGTGTCCCGGGCCGAAGCTGACCGGCAGCGGGGACGGCGGCGTTAATGGCGGAGAGGAGGAGGAGGAAGGGGAGGCGGCCACGCTGCTGCTGCTGCTCATGATCTCGACCAGCAGGCACGTCGCGGCCGTCACAGTTCTTGACGTGCTTAACGTACGTGAGAAGTGCGGGAGCTCAAGACGTAGTAGCCTAGTAGGTGATCGGAGAATCGTGGAGAGCGTGGCAGTTGTGTGCATCAGTGCATGGCATGGAAGATTGTACGTACATGCGTAGATGTCTCTTAAACTTTGGGCCAACTACGAGTCAAGACGGTGTCACAGCTAGCCATGTGATAGAGCTAACTTTCTTCCGTTTGACAATCTTGGACACCTTTTTGGACTCTATCATACCCCGCCATTACATAACAACACATTGTAGACAGTTAAAAAATAATATTTCTTACAGTTTATCGAAAAAAACTGATCTATTCACGATGGTCACTAATAACAAACGATATCTCTCACAGGTAAAAGGCCTGTCTCAAATGAAAAAACCGTCCGAGATAACTCAAATCTTCTGAGATAATGAGCGGTTACAGTAAATCGACTGTCAGAGATAAAACATTATCTCAGACAATTCTTCAGGAGAGTATCTCAGACGGTTTATTTATCTGAACAAACTGGGAATAATGGATATCTTTAGGCAGCTCAGAGTTGAACAGTCTATGATGTAAATAATAACAGTTGGGTTAATTTTATTTTCTGGCCTACCCTAAAACACAGATATTCCCATAATCGCATCCAGATTCACACATCCATTCAAAATATGCATTCATATGTCAGAAATATTCACACATGCATATATAAATTTCAAACATATATAAATCTCAAAACATTCACATTCACACATGCATATATATATTTCAGAACCAACCATTCACATATCATAATCAATGTATATCGAAATTTAGGCCAGCAGATATATTCTACTCATAATTAACAAAATTCAAATGTTTGGACAATAACATCCTAAGGAGTCGTTATCCTTGGTATGTAGTGGAACTCGCCGTCAGGATTGATCATCTCTTTTACCAAGAAAGAAGCAACAATTCCTCTTATCTTTGCTAGGTCCGGCTTTTGCAACATTGTTGTCGGAACAGTTGGAACTTGTCAATATGAAGATTAAAGCATTGCATATGCATGAAGATTAAAGCATTGCATATGAATTGAAAATTAATAACTCTTATTTGAAAAAATACACACCAATATATTTGACTTGGATAAAGTACCGAAGATGAGATCCATGTGGTAACATACATAGAAGCCAGAGAGGTTGGTTGCTAGTTGCTGCTAGCGACACTGGACAAATTAGAATTGCTTAGTTCAAGAGGCACTATTACGAAGTTTAATCTAGTATTAGTGTTTCACTACTAGATACATACCGGAAACTTATAGTCGTGGCTAAAATTATAGCCCTTGCCTTCCCCTCCTTCTTGATACAAGGAGTAGGTTCTTTTTGTGATCTAAATTTTTTAGTTACACATTGAGCGACATATGATAGTAGGAAATTTGTTTACTTGTCTATTGTTCGGTTGATAGTTGTATATTGAGTTTTGCTGCTCTGGTTGGAATCGAGGTATATGGTTCTGGCCTCCCTTGGTATAAGGACAATAAGAATCCAGTGGTATCTACAGGGGCATGTCATTAAACTTTATTTAGTACGTTTTTGCGCATAAAGAAAAAACCGATAAGTATATAAACTAATGCAATGGCAGTACATACCCCTTTTGGAAAGGATAAAGTATGTAATTCTTATTGTGGCTCAGCTTCAATATTTGTATGATATAATCCTTGACGAACCTTTCATCCACGTCGATACTCTGTGTGGAGGCAGTGTGTGGGTCAATGAAGCCGACAACCTCTTTCAGTTGTCTGGCTTTAGTGATCATGTATCTACATATACAAAAACAAAAATTTATATATAGATGAAATTTATATTGGATGTATGTAGACCGTGAGTGTAAATACTTATAATATCTAGCATCTAATGATTGAGGCGTCCAAAACTCCAACAAGAAGCAACAATAATGGACAAAGGCACAAAGAGGAAATTATCCATGGTCTGTAGTGCCGAGATTTCTGGATCGACATTATCAAGCTGCACCATCAGTCCCTTGACCGCGTCAGCCTTGGGCTTGCTCTTGCCGTTTGTACTTTTCTTGGTTTGCTTGTTAGAGGTTGATTTGGACAATGAAGCTATAGGTGCATGTGGTACCGCTATTGGTGGCGATGTAGTATCCACCGACACAAGCGATGTGGGTGGCATTGGCGGTGTAGGATCCACCACCACAACGCTGCTAGTGCTGGTGAATCAGCAACTACCATTGGAGTCATTGTCATTTTTGATGGGAATGATGGTTGTGGCCGTGAGAAGTCGAGGAAGATGTGCCTCTTGGGTCACTAGATAAATGTTCCAGTGACATCCCCTAGAGTTTTCATCTTTTCGTCTATGGGAATCGGTAGAGGGAATTTATTGTGCACATTTTCCACAAGCACCTTGTCGAACTCGAGCAATAGCGGGACATTGTGCACTGTAACAGCTTCACAGATTGGATGCGCCAGCCCCCAAGCAGCCTCCACCGCAATATCCAAGCTGGTAATCCTCATTTGGAGCTTACAATACGTGGGAAGCAATCAGTACGCAATTAGTCGAATGGAACTTTAAATATCTAAAGATAGAAAATTGCGAGGATATATCTTACCCCGACATTATCAACCTGACATGTGGCTTTTGTATCTCTAACAAGTGGCTCGACCGAGGCGCAACTGCTTCGGCGGTTACCAAGGCTGTACAAAACAACGGCTCAGGCTTGGGATTGCAATTGCTCTCACTCCTACTCCTCTCTAAGCGTCCTTCTAACCTCCTTGCACATTTATTCACATAGGTCCTCGTGCACCTCTTCTCTGAGTCGTTGTTTGAGTCGTTCCTCCTCTTCGTGCTCTTTGGCTCTTTTCTGCCTCTACTTCACCTCTAAGTCTTCAGCGAGTCTCGCTTTATGCCCAACTTTTGACCCTAGGCTGACCCGAGTGCTCCAGGGTTCCTATTGCAACTTCGAGTATATCTCTTGAGAATGAGCCCTGAGTAGATTGTACACTCAGTTCGACTTGCAAAAGCCCTGAAGGTTATTGTGATTGCTATGAAGTTATGGACTAAGCACAAGTTAGGTAGTTCGATATCTTACCAAGTGACTGGCAACTTTCTTATTAACGGGGTTTTTAAAGACAACGGCACTCGAAGTCGAGGTGGTTGACCTCGCTCTTAGCCAGTTCCAGGCACAAGGATCTATGACGTCGTCAAATCTGAGGGGACATTCCCCTAGGATGCCTCCTCATCCTCCTTCATCCATTTCCCTTTGGCACGTACGTACCCTCTGGTTCCTAGTCTACGAGGTTCTTGTTTCTTTCAATGAGTTTCCTATTTACTTCACTCTTACGTCGGGGTTCCTCCATCGTCTTTGCCGCCTGATAAAGTTGCCACTATTCAGGAGTAATGAAAGGCCACGTGAGCTAGAACTTAAAGGTCTTCCATGCCTTTCCTGCTGATAGCAACGCAGCTCGTGACATGGCTTCTTTGAAACCCTCAAGGACAATGAAGTAATTCAAAAAAAATCCTCAATAGAGGCACGCTCGGCACAGGTCAGGGACCTCCAGCTCTCACGATTGATGTCGATGCATTTCCGTGCAACTATGCCGCAGACAGTGCCGAAAGACTTCTTTGCGTCGTTGGATTTCATTGCAACATAAGAGATTTTAAGCAATTGCATTAAACCCTCGCCCTAACCCCAATAGAAATAATAAATAAAATGAAAAATAAGAAGCATCTAAATAATAAGTAGCTAACATAAATTCATACATCATATAATGACAACTTATAAGCCTAACCATCACCCTAATAGAAATTTCATACAATTTCATCCAACAATTATAATAGAAATGATAAATAACAAAAAAGTGGTGAAGCATATAATAATAAATGTAGCTAACAGAAATTTCATCCAATTCAAATAAAAAGTTCATCCAATAATTATAATAGAAATTTCATCCAACATATAATGAAAAGTTATAACCCTAACCTTAACCTTAACAGAAATTTCATAAAATTTTATCCAACAAGTATAACAGAAATCTCATCCAAAATTTGATATTGGAGGAGGAGGGAGGGAGAGGGGGAGAGAGAGAGAGATAGGTGTGGTTGGCTTCACAATAGTGGCGCTCAGAGCTCGGGGCAACGGCGCTGGAGCGGTGTAGCGTGCCGGTGATCCTCCTCCTTGGCAGCGGTGGTGGCAGCCAGTGGTCCTCCTCCTCCTCGGCGACGGCAGAAGTGGCAGTAGGCAATCATCCTCCTCCTCGGTGGTGCCACCGTGGGTGTCCGGGCCTCCTCCTCGATGGCGGCAACTGGTAATCCTCCTCCTCCTCCTCCTCCTCCTCAGCGGCGGCAGCGACAACGTGGGGTGTCCTCCTCCTCCTTGGCAATGGAGACGCGAGGCGGCGGCAGCGCTAGGGCTCAGGATGACGGGACAGACCGGGGGAATTAGAAATTTTGAGTGTGAGGGTGCGGCCAAAAGCCTTAGAAATATTTATACCAACGTTATCTCAGATGGTTCAACGACTGAATCGTCTGAGATATATACTATCTCAGGTGATTCAACTAAGGAACCGTCTGAGATAACATGATATCCCAGACGGTTCCTTCGGTGGAACTAACTGAAATAACTTTTTGATTTTTATTATTTCCAGAAATGGATGGTATTTTGCATAGAAATTTTTTATATTACATAAATATTTGATTAAGTTCATATATTACATTCAAGTTCACATGTTACATTTATCTCACTTGCTTATTTCCTCTAAAAATTAGACCTTCATGATTATCGTTGCGTTCGTAGATACGTTCATCTAGTTCTTGTTCTTCAATCCTTATGACATCTCTGAGAGGAGGCAACTTGTCAAATTGATTGTATTCTTCCTTATCCACCACTGTCGGCGGAATGGGGCCCAGGGTCCCCCGAACCGCCGGCGCAGACCAACCAGAGGCCACAGGGCGTGACACGTGGCGGCCTTATCGGCAAAGGCCCCGCTGGAGAAGCAGGTGGGCCCGGTGGTCAAACCCGGGCACTCGGGGGATTCCCCCGAGTGCCACGTTTGTGCGAGCCATCAAAGGGCCTTGCGGTCCCGAGGGTCCAAGGCCCAAGAATCAAGGAAGCGTTCGGGGCCCTCTCCCCGAGCGACCGGCATCCCGCAAGGCGTGGGCCCAGAAGAGTGCTCGGGAGGGTCCCCGGGCGGACCCCCCGAGCACCTCCCCCGAGCGGAGTCCCGAGTGACCCCCCGACGGACGCTCCTCGAGCGCCCGAGGTCGGCCAAGGCAGTCCGGGACAGCTGGCGCTCTCCGAGGCCGAAGGGGCTGCTCGGGGGCGGAAGCGCTCGGGGGTCGTGGGGCCCCCCGGTGGGGCCCTCCTCCGGGCTGCCGCAGCAGTAAGCTAGCTTCTTCCATAAGCCTTAGTCCCGGCAGAGGCATTTAATGCCTGTCACTCAGGCATTAAATGCTAAAGTCCCGTATGGGCATGATATCGGTCAGGCCGGTCCCATCCCCGCAGGGCAAATCCCTTTTTGCCATAGCCCCTGTCAGGGGATGGGGTCCGTCTGACAGGGTTGTTGACCGGCCAGGCGTGCTGCCCCGCGCGCCCGCGTCGCTGTCACCCATTTCCGCCCCTTTGGGTCAAATCACCGCGCGCCTCGTGGCCCGCGTTTGGTCGCTGACGCGCGGGGCCCAGGGGCGGATACTTCACCGACTTAGTTAGGAGGGGCCCGGCAAGCCTCTCTTCGCGGGTCCCGCTGAGCATAAAGCTGTCAGCCCCCCCTGGCGGAGGGCATGGCGAGAAGACACGCGGCGCGAACACCGGCGCGGCGCATTAAATGAAGAGGTAGGCGTTTCCTTAGCGCTCACGATACCAGGTGCAATAGCCTTTGCTTGGCCTCTGTGGTGAACCCCCGGCTATATAAGGGGAGTTCCCAGACCATGCAAAGGGTTCGGGATTCCAGAGAGAAAAAGGGGCGCTGGTTAGACTTTTTCTTTCGGTATTAGAAGATCAGCCAGCCTGTTTGTAAGGAAGAACACCCCTGTAATCTTGATAGAATCAATACACCCACAACGAAGCAGGACGTAGGGTATTACACCTCCGGGTGGCCTGAACCTGGACAAATTCTCTGTGTCTCCGGCATCAAGCATCATAACCACCCTCATCCTTGAAACGCCATCACCGGCTCATAAGAAGAACTCTATATCGCCCCAGGCCGAATCAACAAGGGGGTCCATTCGGACCACCGCTAGAGACGTTTACTCGTCGACAGGTGGTAATATGAATTGTTCAGGGTAATTGAGCCTATTAGCTACAGCTAACTGTCACCAACACAACTAATTAAAGGGCCAACGTTAGACATAACATTCAACACCTTAAGTATTTCAATTAACTTGCTTAGGCATGTGTTCATCTGGATGGCATAACCATTACTTGTTACATTAATTCCTCATATGGTGCTCTGTCCCACAAATTGAAATGACATTTAGAAGACATAATCATGTGTATATAGGATGATTACATACAAAAATTGATCGAGTACTTTGGCCATTTAGCAAACAACATATTAATTAACTTCAACCAATTCCTTTACTGCTAAATGACTAATCTAACTGCTAATAGCTAGTCTAACTACTAACCATTAATCGCCCAAGGGTATGCTGCCAAGAGGAGCATGGGAAAGGGGCTCACCGAGACGGGAATGAATGCGGCGCGGGGAGCTTGTCGGGGAAGGAGGCAACGGCAAATTGGCTCGGATCTGACGCCGGAGGTGGCTAGGACGTTGAAGACGGGCTGGGCTGAGCTTGGGCGACCCGCGGTGAAGGGATGCTACTACCGATGCCGAGGAAGGAGGAGAGCGATTCGACGCGGTGGAGGGAGGAGCGGGCTCGCTGTTGGTTGGGGAAGACTCAGCGGAGGACGGCGAGCTTGATTGGGTTCTCGGGAGAGCTCGGGGAGGTCGGCGCGAGGCTCCTCGGCGCTAATGGCGGTGGCGGAGGAGAGCTCACCGGTGGCAAGGTGGATCTGAGCAAGAGAGAGGGAGAGAAAAGGTCAGCCGGATAGAGAAGCAATGGCTCACCGGGGAGGGAGGAGAAGAAGATCGCCGACGCGGAGCTGGCTGGAGTTGGGGAGTCGCCGGTGGTAGGGTACTAGCGACCGGGTGCTCGGGCTGGTGGCGGGAGCAAGAGAGGAAAGGAGGGGCCGGAGGCAGCGGCAGCCACGGCGGCGTTTTGCTGCCGTGGCAAACCCAACGGCAGGGCGGGGAGGCGCGGAGGGGGAGCGCGCGGACACGACCTGGGCTTGCCCTAGAGGTGAGCGGCGCTGATGGTGACCTGGGCTCGGCCGGGAGGTGGCGAAGGCGCACTGGTGGCGGGGCTTGACCAACGTTGAGGCGGAGACAGCGAGCCCTAAGGGCGGCGACGGCGGGCTATGGAGGAATCGGTGAGGAGAGAGAAGGGTTTTGGGGGAGTCCGGCCAGGGATTGAAGAGATGGGCACGTGGCGGAGGGAACCGGAGGGAGGGCGGCGTGGCGGTTGGGACCTGGGCGGCAGGGAGCGGAGCTCGGAGTAGAGGAAGACGGCGAGAGGCGACGCCGAGACAAGGGGCAGCGGTGGCGTTTCTTGGGGAGCTCGGCAGGGGAGGGATGGGGAAAAGAAGGGAAAATGGAGAGAAGAAAGGGGCGTGCATGCGTGCTACGTGGAAGAAGGGAGCTGCCCGCGGGTCCCACGGCCAGAAAAAGAGATTTCTTCTTTTTCTTTTATTTCTTTTCTCTTCTTTGGCTTTGTTTCTTTACTGATTTAGTTTATTTTTGTTTTGTTTATGGCTAATTTTAGGGCAAAAGAAGTTCAAGTTTTAGTTTAACGACATGGGAAAAACTTGAGTATGGAATTTTAGGTGAGACGGGAGGTTCATCCTGTTGACTTATTCCTGTTTAATTCGGAGGGAAGGAGATTGGAAAAACATTTACTAACACATGCGAATCCGATTCAATTCACGGGAGAATTTGTATATTATTTCTCATAGGTATTTAGGACCTAAGAAAATAAGTCGAAGAAGGTTTTAACAAAAATTAGTTTCACATATTCTGTTAAAGTGGTTTTTATGTTGCAACACTAGGGTTTTCGATCCGAGCTAAATTCAAATGACCTAGATGCATACATGCATTAGAAGGATTCCAAAATTATTCACGACGATCTTCATTGATCTCATGTCTCGAGGTTTGGGGTTCTACACCCGCGAATATTCAGAGTAGCTGCGCATCCGCCGAAGAACCGGGTGAAACATATCCTTGCGACACCATCTCGGTAAGGGCCATTTATAGGGTTTTTATAATAGCAAGTACATAACTTTGGACTTAATCAACAAGGTACTCAATAATTTTGTAGGAGACAACTCCTTGCACGTTGTTGGCAAGGGTAGCCGGAGATGTCTCTCTCGATGCTGCATTTGGGATTACATATCCCAAGGAGGCGGGGACTCTACTACATGGTCGCCCTATAGCACCAAACTTTCAAAAGGTGCATGTGGATGACGTGGTTGAAGGTTTCAAGGAGCTCCCGCTTGCCATGCCACCAAATGACGAGATCAGGTGCTGCATCAGACGGTTGGCACCTTTATCCAGTGGCCAAAGAGGGACATCAAACTACAAGTCCGGCCTGCCTCTCAGAGTGCATCACACGCTGAGTCAGCTAGGATACCCGAAGTTAACCTTACCCCGATGGAGCTAGTAATGGCAACGCAACGGGCTGATAACCCAGCTTCAGCTCCGGTCAAGCCGGCAGAGCCAGCACCCGCTTCCTCCCTGGGGACTAAGGAGGTGCTACGGATGAGACTACTTCCTTCACCGGTGAAGCACACTTATGCTAAGGGGACTAGCAAAAAATCCAAGGGCAGCAAGACTTCCAAGGGCAGCAAAAAACTGAAGGCACTAGCTCTAGTGGAAGAACTCGGGTTTGATCCGGACAGAGTGGATGATCTCCCTTTCGCGCCTCTGGCTCGTCGATTTGTGAATGGACAAGTCTTCGTCGCGCCAGAGGACATATCGAGCTCATTGGCATGTCAGAGGTTGCATGATTGGTATATGACTGCGATGAACAACCTATAGCCTGGCCAAACCATGCCACGATGCCTCAAAGTCGCTTTCAAGGAGGAACACCTTTTCCACCAGGACATGGGCGGGTTGTTCTACGTGTACTTTGAAGACCTATTCGAACTCTTCAACCTCGACGGCCTGGAGCAGAACCTGTTGAGATGCTGGACACTGTAAGTCTACAACTTCTCAGTCAATCAGTTTTCTCCATACCTATGCAACTTAATTAAGCCGTGACATGATTTCCCATTTTGCATAGATACATGCACATTGAAGCCAGACTTAACAAGGAACCTATCGGGTTCATTGACCTGGCAAAGGTGACTTGGATGAATATTAGAGACGACAAAGAGCAAGTTTTGGAGTATGTTAAGCATGCAATGTTGTCCAAAAGGATAAAGAGTACAACGTATTTCCCTACAACCCAGGGTAAGTGTTGCATCGCATCCAATACTTATAATTTCACCATTATGCATATATCACAAAGCTGATTTGGAAGTACGTCTATATATATGCAGCTACCATTGGGTTTTGGTCGTACTTGTACCAAAATGGAACAGGGTTATATACCTTGATTCCTCGCGAGATCCTTCACGAGACTTTGGGCCGATTCGCGACATACTTGACCAGGCGTTCATCAATTACAAAGCTCGTGGAGGGATTAGTGGCAAAGGGTCCAAATTGCGACATAAATTTAACTTTCTGGTACATATATATCCATTACTATGTTCCTATAGCATATTGACATGCTTCATAATAGATTCTTCTTACCTAACATATATTTGTTTGTTGTTTTAGTGCAAACAACAACCCAAGGGGACAAACCTATGTGGATTCTACGTTTCCTACCACATGGAGGTTGTCGCAGGTTTTGTTAGGCGAAAACTAGCTGAGGAGGTATACCCAAATGCAAGCATTATTTCGAGTTTGTTTACATTTTGTAATTTTGAAGTCCTTATTGATTTTATGACAGCAACAGGCGTGGAAGATTGAAAATACTGCATTTGATGAAGGTCAACTCAAGCGCATTCGAGGGATTTTTTGCCTTCTTCATCAATACACAAATCATCAATCCCGATGGCGAGTTCTATGGTGGCGGCTTAGCAGAGTAGCATTGTCTTTCATCTATGTTCTTAGCACTCTGTTGAAGCCTTTCTTTCAAACATTGAAGCACGTGATTGTTGGCAGCAGCGAGCTCTTAATTCTGAACGGTGTGAAACATTTGTAGCTAGCAATTGTGAATATATCTAGCTACCAATTGTGAATGTATAAATATGTGATTGTTTCAGTATCACTGTCTGTGAATGTATAAATATGTCTGTGCAAATATAAATGTGCTGTTTCAGAGGGCATGGCTAGCAATTCCTGAGGCTAGCCACAAAACAGGCAGTTTCATGCCCTCTGTACACACCCATTCCAGACGGGTCAACAGTTGAAACCGTCTGGATATTAGTCATCCGAGACGGGTTATTGAGTAGCCCGTCTGTAATAGCAGTCATCGTAGACGGGTTGTTTATTAGGCCCGTCTGGAATGAGTAGTCATCGCAGACGGATGGTTGCTTAGGCCCGTCTGGGATGAGCCGTCATCATAGACGGGTATCCCATCCATCTGCGATGAACTGTATCATCACAGACCACCGATTTCAGACGGAGCGGCCAACCGTCTGGGATGCTTGTTTCAGCCCGTCTCGGATGGCCCATTCTGTAGTAGTGAAAGGAATAGAGGAAAAAACATTTAAGGAGAAAAGAAGAAAGGTTCCTTGGCATGATTGGATCTTTGTGGCATCTGTAATTGTGGACATGGCTAATTGACATCACACAATCTGTAGAGGTTGCACTTTTCCCACATCACACAATCATCCCCTTGCGTTAGGCTGATCAAGCTTGAACATACGCCCATCGATGCGTCAGCATGGAGACCGTGACGAAGTCATTCAATAGGCCATACACGAATGCGACATGCCACTAGGTTTTGGGATGAATGGGGTATACCCTCACAATCCGAATCCCTTTTTGGTGCCAAGAATCATGTCTAACCCACACCCCATCTGTGATATGGTGATGCTAACACTAAGCATGAACTATCTACTTAACTAAGTTAGTGCCTATATAGCATGTGATTGCACTTAGTTCATAAATATCAGTTAAACATATTTATCGGCCCTTAAAAGATGTGCAGCAATACCACACCCTAGAGTAGAATTTAGGTGGAAGGATAACATGCTCAGCAATTTTTGCAAGTATGAAGATTCAAATGGTTCAAGTAACAAATATTCCTCCGAGGAGAATATTGGATGACTACTAACTTGAAGAGCTAAGCATTTATTATATGTACACTAAATAGACATTTACTCTAAGAACAAAATTAAGTAATAGGGATAACGCCTAGCTTTGTAAAGACCCATAAACATTTAATAAATACATGCATGTTCACAAATCATAAATATAATAATATTTTAAAAGTATAGGATCAACATAATCAAGAACAAGGGGGCATGCCTTTGTTGTCGTGTTGCTGATCTTTAAAGGTTGGTCCTTGTTTGCCTTCGTCACTTCCTACTCGTCGTAAAAGGAATAGTGTGAGCAAATAAATAACAACTCCAAATAATAAATTCCAGAAAGCAATGAGCAACTTGGAATTGATGATAGAGCATTTTGGATGGAATGGAACAATGGCATACACTGAAGTTTTCATTGTTGAAAATATGCCCTAGAGGCAATCATAGAGATTATTGTATTTTCTTATATTCATGATTTTTCACTATGTTGTCCTTGAATAATATCATTAATGTGGATCGACAAGTACGTGACTTGCTCGTGAAACTCCATATTTATCTATGCGATGATTATTCTGAAAGGATCCCTTGTCGATAAACATATGAGGACACATATGTATAGACTAGCATATATATTGGTTGAAGACCATGTTTTGCGGAGAACTTGAAGTTGGATCGACCCACCATGAGACACTCTAGGAACGTTGGTTTCTTCATGTCATCAGTTGGTCTCATATACAATGAGTATGCTATGTCCTTAGACTTGAGATCGTTGTATGTTCTTGATATATGGGATGACATACTTAGGGGTTGCCAAACGCTATTTCATAACTGGGTAGTTATAAAGGTGGCTTTCGGGTTTATCATAAAGCATGCTGCAAGGCATGATTAATCAAGATGAGATTTGCCCCTCCACACAACAAGAGAGATATCTCTAGGCCTCTCGAGTGATTGGATCCAAAAATGCATGACCATGCTATGGTTAAAGAGTTAACCATGTTCAGTGACTCTAAATCATGGGATCGAGAAAGAGTGGTCAAGATATCCAAACAAGGATGACACTTGCTTGCGTGAGTTTGACCGATATCATGAGGCAAAAGGAAATGCACATGACTAAACATTGTAAAGGTTTATCTGATATGATCTTTATGTATATTTAGGGTCAACACATTCTCTTAGAGACCGCTACTGATCATTAGTCGAATAGGATTATTCGAACCATGTCAAATATATATGAACCTATAGAGTCACATGCATAAAGGACCAAAATCAAAAACGAATTTGATCCATAGGAAAATAGAGAAAGAGGAGAGGAGGTGCAATGGCTAAACACCGGTGCAAATGGGCCTTGCTCCCCTAGTATACCTTAATGGGCCCTAGCCCATTAGAGGGTTTCCACATGGTTTAGTCCCACCTTGCTTGTGGAAAGAGGAGGGATCCCTAGTTGCCCCTGTATAAAGGAAGGGGAGGGGCCTAGGACAACACACCTCAACCCCAAGCCATCCCACCTCCTAGGGTTTCAGCCACCCCTAGGGTTTCCCCTAGGGTAGTCCTGTTTCTCCTCTCCTCCTTAGCTTTGGTGGAGTTCTTCATGAGCTCTGCCTCCTCTTCTGTAGATTGGATCTATAGATTGGTTTTCCCTCTCTCTGCTGAATTGGTGAGAAGCTAGCACTTCCCTCTCGGCGGTTCCGGTCCCGTACGCATGGATACCTTACCGTTGCTTCAGTGCTAGGACAATCCATTCGAACCGCGAGGAGGAGGAGGTAATACGACTACTCTGCACCGACGCATGACATCAATTCTACTTCTGCTATGGGTATGAGTGCCTATTGTTAATCTCAAGATCTATAACTTGTAGTGGTTCCTTGGTTATGTGGTAGAAAATTTTGAATTATGCTATCATAGCCTACCCTTAACCCTAAAGTGGTATCAGAGCCATATTGTGTAGTTTTAGAATCGGATTGCTTGCATATGGTGATATGTAGAGGTATTTGATGTGATCTATTACTGTTTTGGCGGTCAGTCTAATTGTTAGATTGATTTTGGGTACTAATTGATGTGATCAATTCAGTACAGTGTTAATAGATGGGTTCAAGTTCGTGGTTCCGATTGTACTGGCATGGTCGTATCACAACATGCCTCCACCGGTTGGTTATCTGCCATTAAGGCTAATAGTGGTACGCAAACCCATGAAAAGTTTCGTTAGTACCCTGAGTGGTCATATCACCACTTACCCCTACTGGTCGGTTTCTACCATTGGGGTAGACTGTGATATATAAATCCACATGAGGTGCGCATGAAGATCAATTTGATTGATCAAATCGGAACATAAATTGGTAAAAATCCATAGATGTGATCTATGGTTTCCCAAAGAGGCTATCTATATTTGTACAACGGCCTGCATGTTGACTTACGATGCTCATATTTCTCATGCAAATTCATTACTTCCTATTAGGAGTAATAGGTAAGGAATTGAGCACTTGGTGGCATGGAGAACAGGAAGCATGGACATGGAGATCACCATGTAAAAGGGTCATGCTATGTCACAGTTAATGTGATTATCTATGGATGTAGTTCCTGTTTATTTTACTCCTATGCATGTTTTATGATAGAAGTAAGATGATCCCTCAGGAGATATTAAGTTAAAGGAAGCCCTCCCAATTAGCCGCACCATCTCAAATCATGTGAATTAATGGTAGGTCTGCAAAAGTAGGTGCCATTAACTTTCCTTGATAAGATGGGTTTGTGTCAAACACTTACATGCATGATGTTGGTTTACTTGACAAAGCTATCAAAATGGTTTTTGGACTTTGGGGCATAAGGGTTGGGCACTAAGGTATATGATGTCACCCTAACAACAAGAGTCATATAGAGATATGATTAGTGAATTGCTTACCAAATTAATTAGTCTGCTAGTAGTAATGCTAAAGTTCACTGGTTGACTAGTTAATTGTGGATCTTGAATCACTAGAAATTATTAGAGGGGTATTGATTTTAATTGTGGATATTAAACTATTTAATACAAGTTACTCATCATGAACATTTGTCTTAGTGTGTTTGAGTATATTAATGTTGTAGATGATGGCACCTTGTAAGCCTTCGAGGCACCATTGCTTTGGCGCTAGGACGTCCGCCACACAACATCGGCTCTACTCCACTTCGGGTCTGCGCGTCTAGTGGTAATCTTGTGATCTATAATGTCACGGACCCGGAATAGCATATGGTTAGGGGAACGCGAAGTCGCCAAGGACCGAAGGACTCGTCCGCCCGGTGGCACGGTACCTGCGCCGTACGCACCAAGGTAGAACGATCCGACACCCGCCACGTGCGAGCCGGCCGGAAGCGACCAAGTTTCCCAAAACCACATACGATTCCGTAATCCGGTGAAGGGGTCAGAGTCGTTCCCGAATCCTACCACGACAAACAAGGTCGGAGGAGCCCGGCAGTTCTACCCACACCCTAACCTAGCCCGGAAGCTAGTGGGTCACTCGAAAGCCCGGTAGAACGCCCACACCCTGCCTGGCCGGCACTGCATCTCAGCCAGCGGGTCACTCAACCAACACCTGCTCGACTTAGTAGAAAATGGTACGGCCTCGGTCCTTCACGGCATACCCATACACTTCATATCATTCACGCATTGTGCAGGGGCAGCCTGGAATAACAACTCGGATATCGTCACAAAGCCCTACAATACGATATTACTAATAATAGTCCACGATGGGACAACATATTACATCAGTCGGTATATCCGAACACATATCCGAGTACGGAGAAGTTTAACAACAGCGGAAGCAAAAGGAGTAAGACCCACAGCGGCAACACGTCCGCTGACCAAAAGCTACACCTATCCCACAAATCGAACACTACCGAGGAAACCCAAGTTCAAGCATCGTCAAAGTAATCTTCGACCACCGGCTCACCTGCAAGCTCTAGGATTAACCTAGGTGAGTACAAAGTACTCGCAAGACTTATTCGTGCTTGATTAAATGTCCTACACATACTAGTTTAGCAACAAGTAAACATGATGCTTCTCAGAGTAACAATATACAATTGAATAACATAGCATCATCAGATAAATAAGAACAAGGTATTTAACAAGTTAAAACAGAGAACAAATATGACACGAGCAAATCCCACGAGATCCGATTCATCAAGTTCAACTCCAAAGGGGCAGCCCACACATCCAATACAATCCGATCCACTTAACAAATCCAAGCCAAGGGGGCACCCATATATCTAATTCCGAATTGATCCAACAACGACACATTATCAAAATCCAAAGTAATCCATCAAGACATAATATCAAATCCGAATTTATCCACCAATCTCATTATGATTTAATCTCTCGGACCGCTACCGACGGACTCAACCCCTGCCGATATAATGAGTGCATAACCGCAAGGAGGTAGCGAACCTCCAAGGGGCGTGGAGGCTTGTCCCACTATACCTCAGTGTTGACCCTCGATAGCGCTCCCGTGTGATAAGGGATTGTGACACGCTGAAGATAAGGTTGCTGCGGTGACAAAACTCTACTTACACCTGGGTCACCTTCCCGCCGCAATTAGCAACAACCGTACCCATTGTGCACGCCCTCGGCTCTCTCAACTCACTTAAAGGTTTGGTTGAAGAGCCACAGATGTTCTCAACGAGAGACCCATCCTGCTCATGTTAATGTGCTTAACATCTCCTAATGACATCCAAACTAACAACATACCCTTATGACGTACAACGGAGACATACACACATAAGCACACATAAAGAGGGCATACACAAGAGTACGGAAAGTAAAATGCAACAAGCTCTGCTTGCCTGATTCGGTTTGATCCTGTTCTTGCGAGGGGTCGTAAGCCGGGTGGTCACCTTCGTCTTCGGGTTCTGTTGTAAATAACGCGATCACCGGAAAGGAAACGATAAAAGGCAATGAGACCAGCATGTATGCATGTATGGATGATGCAATTTGCTTGACTAGAAGTGCAATGGTGTCGAAGAGTCGTAATAATCTACCTAGGTTCATTTTAGGTCATCGGAGACACGTGATATCTAAAATGCATGCATGACGATTTAAAGTGCTCCGATGAGTTAGGATTGTTACTCCAATGGTGAAGCATTGCAAAAGTGTGTAATAAGTCCATATGAAGTTGGGTTATGCAATAGGATGCTAAGGTACGTGGAATCGTGCGAAGAGGAGCTAACTTGCGAAGCTAGGGTTTTATCGGGTTACGACGGGGCAAGTTAACAATTCTAAAGATGGTGCTGTGCATGTATCTAAAATAAATCTTGGTTTCAGTAAAGTTGTAGGAAACTTCATAAGCTTTCCAAAGGTATAAGGTTTGCTAAAATCCGAGTTATGGATTACAAGTTATCGCATTTTTAAACTCGACGGAACAAAAGATTAAACCCTAGATAACCTACTGTGCATGTAACCAAAATGAACTTTTGATGCATCCAAGTTGTAGAGATTTTCACCAGCTTTCCAATGATATATAATTTGTCAAATTTGGATTCATGGTTCAAAAGATACGAGCATTTCAAATTTTGAACAAAACCTAATCTAATTCATACAGATCCTAACTGCTACGCACACCCCGCGCCTAATCTCTCTCTCTCTGCGCTCAGGACCTGCTTGCCAAAACCACCCGAGAAACTACCCCGGAATCCAAACACATGATCCCAGTCAGCGCCGGGTCAGCTGCTGACTGGGTCGGGCTAGCCAATCAAAACCCGCCACGCGTGCTAGCCCAACCCCTCTCTCTTCCTCTCTCCTCACTCTCTCTCGGATCCGGCCGGACCCGGGGCTCAGACGGCGGAGCTCCACCGGAGAGCTCGCCGGAGATGGCTCCCGAGCTCGGTTGAGCTCGGGGAGAACGGCCAGAGGACTAGGAGCTCACCACGGAGACGCCTCGGTGCTCGGGAAGGTTGGAGGAGGTCGGAGGCGTGCTGGCGACGAGGACAGTGGCGGCGAGGTGCGAGGTCGTCGGCGCCGAGATGCTCCGGTGACCGATCTGCGAAGAAGGGGCAACAGAGAGGTGAGGGAGGAGGAAGAGCTGCTCGGAGATGGAAGAAGGGAGTTCGGGGGCTACTGGAACAAGTGGTGGAGGCTCGCCGGAGTTGGAGACGACGGCGGCGGATGGAGCTGCGACGACAAGGCCTCCGGCACGGATCTAAGCAATAAGGAGCGAAAATGGGTGAGTAGGGGAACGGGGAAGCTCTAGAGAGAGATGACCGAGCTCGGGGAGCAGCCAGACGGCGTCGATTCCTCACCGGAGAAGACACCGGAGCTCGGGAAGAAAGGAAATCGGCGCTAGGGTTTTCGGTGGAGCGAGGAATGCGAGGGAGGGAGGAAGAGTGGCTGTCGGGAGGCGACATTTAAAGGGCGGCGGGGCTCGGACAGGGGGCATCGGGCGCGGGGCACCGCCCACGCCGGCGTACCGACGCCGGAGACGTGGCGGGCGCGGACCGACAAGTGGGCCCCGAGGCGCGGAAGAGAGAGGAGGCGCCGACAGGCGGGGCCCGGTTGGCAGTGAGGGAAGGGGGAGAAGGCGCGCGGGAGGCCGAGCGGGCTGGGGTAGCTGGGCCGGCTGAGAGGTTTCGGCCCAGGGAGGTTTAGGGTTTTCTTCTCCTTTTTGTTTTTCTTTTAAGCAGTGTTGATCCCTTTGACATTTTATGTATCAAATTAACTCCAATCGACTTGAAATTTTTACAGGAGGTTCATAATATTATACTTGAGCTACTGTAGGAGTTTGAATCATTTTGGGACTGATTTGACCTAGGTTCCTATTCAAATTCGATTTAGGGTTTGGATTCGGATTCGAGCTAGAATTGAGTCCTAGACATGTCCACAATTTCTAGGAATTGGTCAGGGGCTAGGGGTATCCCCTTTTAGGCTATTCATGGAGTCTTAGAACATTTCTTCTACTAGAGTTTGCTTCATTCGTCGAAACCCTAATTCTAGCATATTTAGGGTTTGGTGTTAGGGACGAGGATTCACGGGGAAGGTTCGATGACTTCAACCACCCTTATCGATGATATTTTTAATTGAGTTACTTCAAATAAATTGATTGGTGTTTGCAACAAGTATCCACCGAGGATGAGATATTAACATATTCTATAAAGTATATTCATATTACATCTAAGTTTAATTGAGGTGGGGGTGATGATGATGACATGTATGCATGGATGCAAATCAGAAACCTAGTTATCGACTTTGGGTATTACAAAACCTACCCCCCTTAAAAAGATCTCGACCCGAGATCGCTAACGGTCGGCAAACAAGGTTGGAAACTCGGTCTTGAGCCATTCTTCACGTTCCCAGGTGGCTTCATCTTCGGTGTGGTTGCTCCACCGAACCTTGAGGAACTTGATGGTACGATGCCGGGTCTTGCGTTCAGCTTCATCAAGGATGCACACCGGGTGCTCCCGATATGAGAGATCTTCATGTAGCACTTCCATTTCAGGGTTGATCTTCGTCTCGGGGACTCGATGGCAGGCCTTTAACTGGGAAACATGGAAGACATCGTGCATCCGCGACAATCCAGGAGGCAATTCCAGTTGGTATGCCACTGTTCCTCTTTTGGCTAGGATTTGATAAGGACCGATATAACGAGGAGCCAGTTTTCCTTTCATTGCAAAACGGCGAACACCTTTGAATGGGGTGACCTTGAGATACACACTATCTCCAACCTGGAAGGTAACTTCACGGCGCTGAGGATCTGCATAGCTCTTCTGCCTGGACTGGGCTTCACGAAGACGTTCTCTGATGAGTTGGACCAAGTCTTCTGCTTCTTCAATTGGGTTAGGTCCAAAGAACTGCCTCTCGCCGGTCTCGGACCAGTTCAATGGAGTCCTACATTTCCTCCCATATAGCACTTCAAAAGGTGCCATACCGAGACTGGTCTGATAACTATTGTTGTAGGCAAACTCTGCATATGGCAAGCAATCTTCCCAATTGGACCCCAATGTGAGTGCACAAGATCTTAACATGTCTTCGAGGATCTGATTTGTCCTTTCAACTTGACCACTGGTTTGTGGATGAAAGGCGGTGCTGAAAGACAGGGAAGTTCCCATAGACTCGTGTAAGCATTTCCAAAATCTGCTAGTGAATTGAGTGCCTCGATCTGAAATGATCCTCTTGGGAACACCATGGAGACAAACAATCCGAGAGATGTACAATCTCGCTAGCTGACTCACTTTATGCGTTGTCTTCACAGGGATGAAGTGGGCGACTTTGGATAGACGGTCTACGATTACCCATATTGCATCGTTGCCCTTCGGGGATCTCGGCAGACCTACTACAAAATCCATACCAATCTCTTCCCATTTCCACTCGGGAATAGGGAGTGGCTGAAGTAGGCCTGCTGGTCTCTGGTGTTCGGCCTTCACACGGCGACAGACATCACACTCAGCAACATATTGAGCAATTTCACGCTTCATTCGGGTCCACCAGAATTGGCGACGGAGATCTTGGTACATCTTGGTACTGCCTGGATGAATGGCCAATGGGGAGTTGTGTGCTTCATGAAGGATCAGGTCTTTTAGTTGCTTGTCCTTGGGCACAACCAATCGTTTTCCAAACCATAATACTCCATCCTTATCTTTAGTGAAACAAGTTGCGGTACCAGCCTTCATCTTCTCTCTAATTTTCTGCATCCCGACATTCTGAGTTTGAGCAGCTTTGACTTGATCTTCTAGTGATGGCTTCACCTCAAGAGTGGCAAGAGTACCTTGTTCGACCATCTCCAAGTTCAGCCGCTGAAATTCTTCGTGAAGGGGTGGTTGTTGCTCCTTGATCATGACGTTGTTGCAGTAAGCCTTTCGACTCAGGGCATCGGCAACAACGTTAGCTTTGCCAGGGGTATAATTCAAACCCAGATCATAATCCTTAATGAGCTCGAGCCATCTTCTCTGGCGAAGGTTTAGATCTGGTTGGGTGAATAGATACTTCAAGCTTTTATGGTCCGAGAAGATCTCACAACGGGCGCCGATGAGGTAGTGCCGCCAGATCTTCAGGGCATGCACCACGGCAGCTAATTCCAGATCATGGGTGGGGTAGTTGGCTTCATGAGGTCTCAACTGTCGCGAGGCATAAGCCACCACCCGGCCTTCTTGCATAAGAACACAGCCCAATCCATTTCGGGAAGCATCACAGTAAACCTCAAAATCCTTATTAACGTCTGGGAGAATGAGCACTGGGGCTGAAGTCAACCTTTCTTTAAGTTCTTGAAAACTCTTTTCACACTTGTCTGACCATATAAACTTGACTTCTTTCTTCAGCAATTCTGTCATCGGCTTGGCTATGGACGAGAATCCTTCAATGAATCGGCGGTAATAGCCTGCTAGACCGAGGAAGCTTCGGATTTGGGTAACCGATTTGGGTTGCTTCCACTCTTGTACCGCTTGCACTTTGCTCGGGTCCACCGCGACACCGGCAGCTGATATTACGTGGCCCAAGAACTCCACTTGATGTTTCCAAAACTCACACTTGGAGAACTTGGCGTACAGGCGATGCTCACGAAGCTTGTCGAGCACCTTCCTCAAGTGATCCTCATGCTCAGATTCAGACTTGGAGTAGATGAGGATGTCGTCGATGAAGACGACAACAAATTGATCCAGATACTCCATGAAGACTGCGTTCATGAGTTGTGTGAAGGTGGAAGGGGCATTGGTTAAACCAAAGGACATAACTGTATACTCGTACGACCCGTAACGAGTAGTGAAGGCTGTCTTCGGGATGTCTTCGGATCTGATCTTTATCTGGTGATAGCCCAATCTGAGATCGATTTTGGAGAAGACGCGGGCTCCGGTCAGCTGATCAAAGAGGTCATCAATCCTAGGAAGGGGACATTTGTTCTTCACCGTAAGCTCATTCAGTGGACGATAGTCTACGACCATCCTTAAGCTTGAATCTTTCTTCTTCACGAACATGGCGGGGCATCCCCATGGTGATGAGCCAGGTCGGATGAAACCCTTTTCTTCAAGCTCCTGGAGCTGCTTCTTCATTTCTAATAACTCCTTCGGAGATATCCGGTAGGGTCGCCTTGACACAGGAGCGGTTCCAGGTGGGAGTTCGATAACGAACTCCACGGCACGGTCAGGGGGCATACCCGGCAACTCTTCGGGGAAGACGTCCGGGTATTGACACACTACTGGGACGAACTCGATTCCTTGGTCCTGGGTACTATTCAGAGCAAAGATGCACCCTGACGGGGACGAGGATACAAATATCACTTCTTTGCCGGAGTCCGAGGTAAGGGATACTGACCTCTTGGCACAGTCTATTTGGGCTTTATGCTGGATCAACCAATTCATACCTAGTATAACATCTAGCCCTGCGGACCTCAAGACTACCATGTTTGCCAGGAACATTTCTCCGCCGATTTCTACTTTAACCCCTTCACAAACTAACTCGGTTTTCATCTCCGAACCAGGGGTTGCAATAACAAGAGGATGATGCAATGTTGATGATGGAACATGGTTTTCATGCACGAACTTGCTGGAGATGAATGAATGAGATGCTCCAGAATCAAACAGAACAGTTGCAAGGGTTGAGTGTACGAAGAGCGTACCCAACACTACTTCGGGCGCATCCTGAGCTTCCTCGGCGGTGACGTGATTTACCCGACCACGGCCGGGAACTTGGGTCTTGGTGGGAGCTGGTCCTCTGCCTTGGACTCCACCTCTTGTCTGTCCCTGCTGCATTTTGGGGGCAAAGGTGTGCCCTGTGCGAGGAAGGGAGCAATGGTTGGCGTAGTGCCCCATGGCTCCGCAGTTGTAGCACTGTACTTTGCTCATGTCGGGTAGAGGTCGTTGCTGCACTCCCTGAGGACGAGGTTGATAATTCTGCTGCTGGGGACGGGGAGTGTAGACTTGAGGTCTTGACGGATATGGCCTCGCAGGATGAGGTGGCTGGGGCTGCCACACCCGCGGCTTCTGTGAACTGCTCGCAGCTGATCTCTGTACTTCTCTCTCGCGCTTGCGGTCCTGCTGAAGGACAGACTCCTTCGCTTCAATCTCGATGGCCTTATCTACTAAATGCTGGAAATTCTGCACCTCGGCGATAGCTAGCTTGGCCTGCAATTCATTGTTCAGCTTGCGCTTGAATTTCTCCACCCTGTCCTCATCGGTGGAGACCTCTCGCGGCACATAACGGGATAGGTGATTGAATTCGTGGAGGAACTCTAACACTGACTTTCTGCCCTGCCGGAGATTGTAGAACTCTTCCTTCTTTAAATTCATGACGCCCTTGGGGATATGGGAAGCACGAAAGCCGGTTCGGAACTCGGCCCACGTGACTACATGACCAGGAGCTTGGAGGGCCAAGAAGTTCTGCCACCAGTTTGCTGCAGCGCCTTCCAGGTAGTGGGTGGCGAAGTTAACTTTATCTGCTTCGGCGCACTGTGCCAGTTGGAGTTTTCTTTCAATCGTGCAGATCCAGTCATCCGCGTCCATAGGGTCGTCGGATCGATTGAAGGTGGGTGGCTGTGTTCGCTGGAACTCAGCTAGGCCACCTCGAGCCTGACCACCACCGGCGCCTTGATTGCGCGCCAACTGTTCAAGGATTCTGTTTTGGGTCATCAGCAGATCTGCTATGCTTGGCTGCTGGGGAGGGGGTGGTACTTCTTCTTCCTCACGGTCACGGCGTCCACGTGCAGCTCCACGGGTTCCGGTAGCCATGCTGCTGAAATCAGAAGACACCGGATGAGATGAAGGAAGCTAGAAAGTTAGAAACTCAAGGGTCTATCCATAAGGATATAACAAGGCATCCGAACATGGCACATAACTTCAGACAGACTTCCTCAAGACAAGGGCACCAACAAGGGCAAGGGAAGTTAGGGTTAACACTCGAATTCATTAATATAATCGCCGGAGTCATACATGGGCTGCGGTTTAAATCACCCTTATGGTGAAATAAACGTATACAAAATACCAAAATTGCAGCCACATGTACCCAATTACATGCCTCTCAAAAGATAACTTAGACCTAGGGTTTGGTTCAGTTTACAATCCATAAGAAGGCCTTTAACAACTTGCCACTCGAATCCAATCGGCACTACGACGACTAACTTCTACGACTGGTACTTCGAATCCTAACCTTCCACCACTCAGCCTACTCTTCGTCCGTTGGCGGGTTGCTGGTGGTGTACCAAACACGCTCCTCAGGGTCCTCTTCCTCTTCTTCTCTTGCAGCAGCTTCATTGGTGGGAACTGAAACAGCTGGCGTGGAGGTATCTTCTTGTGAGGGCCTTGGAGTGAAGAGCCGAAGGTACTGTCGGGAGGTCATCCTTTTACGTGGCTTGACTCCGGAACTCTGAGGTTGAGTTGCCTCCCCAGGTGGAGTTGGGGTTGGCTCTTGTACTAGAACAAAGGGGCTCTCGCCGCAAGACTCATCTTCATTTGCTACATGGTACCTTCGACGCAACTCATAGCGAAGCTTGCGGTTAACTCTTGTTAGTCGTTCCACCTCTTGAGTAGCATTTCCGTAGTCCCGATACAACCTATCGTGCATTACTTCTGTAGAGACAATGTGATTGGCCGTCTCCATCTCAGTCTCATCCTCTTCTTCGTCGTCACTTGGTGCTGGTACCGAAATGCTGGCGCCTCCATCGGTAACCTGGGGAATAAGACGGAAGGGGGAAAATAGGAAGATCTCATCGAAGTGATGTCGTAGGTGGAGAACTGCTTTTCTTGAGGCTTCCAGTCGGGCATCCGCATCACTTGGTCTGGGTGCTGTAAAGGTCTGATCCAGATCCGAAACTCTCACTGTGACCCATCCCATCCAAAAATGAGTCTTCCCGTGAACTTTGTAGGTCTTGGCATGGAAAGCAGGGAGGTCTTCCTGGGGCACGCCAAGGTATTCCAACATTCTCCATAACAGGGTAGCCCATCCTCCTAGCTGATGTGGGTCGGTCACAACGTTATACACCATCCTATACAAGTTTAGAGTTAGAGAGAATAAAGTTAGCCACACAAGGAAAACAAATGCAATAGAGGAGAATTTCAGAACTAAGAGCGATGAGGGTAAGGAATAAAAGCAATCTACTTATTAATTTTCAACATAGGGTTAAATTTTAAATAGTTTTGCTGGCCTGCCGACGAGGCGCAGCGGAAGCTCCTATCTAACGACCACCTGCAATTGGCTTCCTACGGTCAGCTCGGCTCTGATACCAAGCTGTCACGGACCCGGAATAGCATATGGTTAGGGGAACGCGAAGTCGCCAAGGACCGAAGGACTCGTCCGCCCGGTGGCACGGTACCTGCGCCGTACGCACCAAGGTAGAACGATCCGACACCCGCCACGTGCGAGCCGGCCGGAAGCGACCAAGTTTCCCAAAACCACATACGATTCCGTAATCCGGTGAAGGGGTCAGAGTCGTTCCCGAATCCTACCACGACAAACAAGGTCGGAGGAGCCCGGCAGTTCTACCCACACCCTAACCTAGCCCGGAAGCTAGTGGGTCACTCGAAAGCCCGGTAGAACGCCCACACCCTGCCTGGCCGGCACTGCATCTCAGCCAGCGGGTCACTCAACCAACACCTGCTCGACTTAGTAGAAAATGGTACGGCCTCGGTCCTTCACGGCATACCCATACACTTCATATCATTCACGCATTGTGCAGGGGCAGCCTGGAATAACAACTCGGATATCGTCACAAAGCCCTACAATACGATATTACTAATAATAGTCCACGATGGGACAACATATTACATCAGTCGGTATATCCGAACACATATCCGAGTACGGAGAAGTTTAACAACAGCGGAAGCAAAAGGAGTAAGACCCACAGCGGCAACACGTCCGCTGACCAAAAGCTACACCTATCCCACAAATCGAACACTACCGAGGAAACCCAAGTTCAAGCATCGTCAAAGTAATCTTCGACCACCGGCTCACCTGCAAGCTCTAGGATTAACCTAGGTGAGTACAAAGTACTCGCAAGACTTATTCGTGCTTGATTAAATGTCCTACACATACTAGTTTAGCAACAAGTAAACATGATGCTTCTCAGAGTAACAATATACAATTGAATAACATAGCATCATCAGATAAATAAGAACAAGGTATTTAACAAGTTAAAACAGAGAACAAATATGACACGAGCAAATCCCACGAGATCCGATTCATCAAGTTCAACTCCAAAGGGGCAGCCCACACATCCAATACAATCCGATCCACTTAACAAATCCAAGCCAAGGGGGCACCCATATATCTAATTCCGAATTGATCCAACAACGACACATTATCAAAATCCAAAGTAATCCATCAAGACATAATATCAAATCCGAATTTATCCACCAATCTCATTATGATTTAATCTCTCGGACCGCTACCGACGGACTCAACCCCTGCCGATATAATGAGTGCATAACCGCAAGGAGGTAGCGAACCTCCAAGGGGCGTGGAGGCTTGTCCCACTATACCTCAGTGTTGACCCTCGATAGCGCTCCCGTGTGATAAGGGATTGTGACACGCTGAAGATAAGGTTGCTGCGGTGACAAAACTCTACTTACACCTGGGTCACCTTCCCGCCGCAATTAGCAACAACCGTACCCATTGTGCACGCCCCTCGGCTCTCTCAACTCACTTAAAGGTTTGGTTGAAGAGCCACAGATGTTCTCAACGAGAGACCCATCCTGCTCATGTTAATGTGCTTAACATCTCCTAATGACATCCAAACTAACAACATACCCTTATGACGTACAACGGAGACATACACACATAAGCACACATAAAAGAGGGCATACACAAGAGTACGGAAAGTAAAATGCAACAAGCTCTGCTTGCCTGATTCGGTTTGATCCTGTTCTTGCGAGGGGTCGTAAGCCGGGTGGTCACCTTCGTCTTCGGGTTCTGTTGTAAATAACGCGATCACCGGAAAGGAAACGATAAAAGGCAATGAGACCAGCATGTATGCATGTATGGATGATGCAATTTGCTTGACTAGAAGTGCAATGGTGTCGAAGAGTCGTAATAATCTACCTAGGTTCATTTTAGGTCATCGGAGACACGTGATATCTAAAATGCATGCATGACGATTTAAAGTGCTCCGATGAGTTAGGATTGTTACTCCAATGGTGAAGCATTGCAAAAGTGTGTAATAAGTCCATATGAAGTTGGGTTATGCAATAGGATGCTAAGGTACGTGGAATCGTGCGAAGAGGAGCTAACTTGCGAAGCTAGGGTTTTATCGGGTTACGACGGGGCAAGTTAACAATTCTAAAGATGGTGCTGTGCATGTATCTAAAATAAATCTTGGTTTCAGTAAAGTTGTAGGAAACTTCATAAGCTTTCCAAAGGTATAAGGTTTGCTAAAATCCGAGTTATGGATTACAAGTTATCGCATTTTTAAACTCGACGGAACAAAAGATTAAACCCTAGATAACCTACTGTGCATGTAACCAAAATGAACTTTTGATGCATCCAAGTTGTAGAGATTTTCACCAGCTTTCCAATGATATATAATTTGTCAAATTTGGATTCATGGTTCAAAAGATACGAGCATTTCAAATTTTGAACAAAACCTAATCTAATTCATACAGATCCTAACTGCTACGCACACCCCGCGCCTAATCTCTCTCTCTCTGCGCTCAGGACCTGCTTGCCAAAACCACCCGAGAAACTACCCCGGAATCCAAACACATGATCCCAGTCAGCGCCGGGTCAGCTGCTGACTGGGTCGGGCTAGCCAATCAAAACCCGCCACGCGTGCTAGCCCAACCCCTCTCTCTTCCTCTCTCCTCACTCTCTCTCGGATCCGGCCGGACCCGGGGCTCAGACGGCGGAGCTCCACCGGAGAGCTCGCCGGAGATGGCTCCCGAGCTCGGTTGAGCTCGGGGAGAACGGCCAGAGGACTAGGAGCTCACCACGGAGACGCCTCGGTGCTCGGGAAGGTTGGAGGAGGTCGGAGGCGTGCTGGCGACGAGGACAGTGGCGGCGAGGTGCGAGGTCGTCGGCGCCGAGATGCTCCGGTGACCGATCTGCGAAGAAGGGGCAACAGAGAGGTGAGGGAGGAGGAAGAGCTGCTCGGAGATGGAAGAAGGGAGTTCGGGGGCTACTGGAACAAGTGGTGGAGGCTCGCCGGAGTTGGAGACGACGGCGGCGGATGGAGCTGCGACGACAAGGCCTCCGGCACGGATCTAAGCAATAAGGAGCGAAAATGGGTGAGTAGGGGAACGGGGAAGCTCTAGAGAGAGATGACCGAGCTCGGGGAGCAGCCAGACGGCGTCGATTCCTCACCGGAGAAGACACCGGAGCTCGGGAAGAAAGGAAATCGGCGCTAGGGTTTTCGGTGGAGCGAGGAATGCGAGGGAGGGAGGAAGAGTGGCTGTCGGGAGGCGACATTTAAAGGGCGGCGGGGCTCGGACAGGGGGCATCGGGCGCGGGGCACCGCCCACGCCGGCGTACCGACGCCGGAGACGTGGCGGGCGCGGACCGACAAGTGGGCCCCGAGGCGCGGAAGAGAGAGGAGGCGCCGACAGGCGGGGCCCGGTTGGCAGTGAGGGAAGGGGGAGAAGGCGCGCGGGAGGCCGAGCGGGCTGGGGTAGCTGGGCCGGCTGAGAGGTTTCGGCCCAGGGAGGTTTAGGGTTTTCTTCTCCTTTTTGTTTTTCTTTTAAGCAGTGTTGATCCCTTTGACATTTTATGTATCAAATTAACTCCAATCGACTTGAAATTTTTACAGGAGGTTCATAATATTATACTTGAGCTACTGTAGGAGTTTGAATCATTTTGGGACTGATTTGACCTAGGTTCCTATTCAAATTCGATTTAGGGTTTGGATTCGGATTCGAGCTAGAATTGAGTCCTAGACATGTCCACAATTTCTAGGAATTGGTCAGGGGCTAGGGGTATCCCCTTTTAGGCTATTCATGGAGTCTTAGAACATTTCTTCTACTAGAGTTTGCTTCATTCGTCGAAACCCTAATTCTAGCATATTTAGGGTTTGGTGTTAGGGACGAGGATTCACGGGGAGGTTCGATGACTTCAACCACCCTTATCGATGATATTTTTAATTGAGTTACTTCAAATAAATTGATTGGTGTTTGCAACAAGTATCCACCGAGGATGAGATATTAACATATTCTATAAAGTATATTCATATTACATCTAAGTTTAATTGAGGTGGGGGTGATGATGATGACATGTATGCATGGATGCAAATCAGAAACCTAGTTATCGACTTTGGGTATTACATATAACTTGTAGTGATTTCTTGGTTATGTGGTAGAAATTTTTTAATTATGCTATATAGCCTACCCCTAACCTTACATTCATCGTGTCTAAGATTTGAATAGGGTTCTAATAGTAGGGCATCACCATATGAAATAAGTATTATATAGTATATTTGTCTTCTAAAGATAGGGTCATTGTAACACCCAATTGTAACGAAATAGGTATTTGCTTTGCATGCATGCATACATGTCATCATCCCCGCACCATCTCGTTTAAACCCGAAAAGGATATAATTGTACTTTATAGAATATGTTAATATCTCATCCGCGGTGGATATTTATACAAACACCAATCAACTTATTCGAAGTAGTTGAATTGACCATGTCATCAGCAAAGGTGGGGGAAATCACCGAATTCTTCGAAGAGTCCCCGTCCCTAAACCTAAAACCCTAAAGGAGCTGGGATTAGGGTTTCGACGATAGAACAATTTTTAGTGGAGGCAAACCTCCCAAACTTCCCAAATAGTTTCAAAAGTGGAAACCCTAACCCCTGGCCAAATTTCAAAATTTTTAGAGAAAGTTTAAACCCTAGTGGCTATGCAAACTCAAAATAAGCCCCACTTCAAAATTGTACACAAACATGGGTCAAATTTTATCCAAATCAGTTCAAACTCCTCCAGAACATCCCAAATAATATGGTGAACCTCCTATAAAAATTTCATAAACTTTGGAGCAAGAATTGTACATAAAATAACGAGGGGAATGATTCTGGAATATATAAAAAGAAAAATAAAAAGAAAACCCTAACTACCCTGGGCCGAAAACCCCCCCAGCGGCCCATCTCCCTCGGCCCGCTAACTCAGCCCGACAGCCCCCGCAGCCAAAACCCGCCTCCTCTCTCGCCATTTTCCGCTTTCTCCACGCGGAAACGCCTCCGAGCGCTCGGCGCCTCCGCCCGCTCCCGCACCCGCGCCTCGGGGCCCGCTTGTCAGGCCCCATCCGCCACGTCCCCCGGCGCCGGTACGCCGGCGGGGGCGGTGCCCCGCTCCCAACGCCTCCGGTCCGAAGCCGCCGCCGCCCTTTATAACCCCCTTCCGACAGCCTCCCTCCTCTCCTCTCCCCCTTTTCTTCACCCGAGCAAACCCTAGCGCCGCCGCTTTTCTTCCCGAGCTCCGGCGCCCTTCTCCGACGAGCTCCCGAGGCAGGCTCGGTTCCCCGCCGCCTCCCTTTTCTCTTCCTTGAGCTCCCCCGCCTTTCCCCCTAACCTCTTTCTTCTCCATTTCTTCAGATCCGCAACCGGAGAGCTCCCTGCGCCACCGTCTTCTCGAGCTCCGGCGTCTGCTCCGACGAAGAATCCCCGTCAATCCTGAGGTCCTCCGGCTCCAATCCTTCTTCCCCGAGCTCCGTTGCCTCCTCCCTAACCTCCCCCTTCCTTTCTTTCCTCAGGACCGAGCCACCGGTCGCCGCCGCCTCTGTCTTCGTCGCCACCGTCCCTCCGGTCCCCCACAGCCTCCCCGCGCCGTCGCATTCATCCTAGGGTGAGCCGCCGCTCCTCCCCACCGAGTTCCCGAGGTCGCCGCCGCCCCTAACCACTTCGGCCTCCTCTCCGGCGAGAGCGCCGCCGCCGGCCTCGGCTCCGGCAGGGTCCAGGGGAGAAAGAGAGAGGTGAGGGAGAGAGAGGGAGTGGGGTGAGGCCGCGTGGCCTCTGTTGATTGGGCCACGGGTGCTCGGGCGGGTCCCGCGTGTCAGCCGGTTAGGGTTAAGTGGTGTAGATCCGGGGTAGACTAGGGTTGGGTGCGCGTAGGAATTGTGGAAACTGCGCGGGGTAGGGTTCGGGTACGTTTAGTAATTAGGATTTCAAATGTTAGGGGGCAGATTTTTGTACTGAATTTCAAACACCCATATCTTTTGAAACACAACTCCAAATTTGATGGATTTTATATTGTTGGAAAGCTTGTGAAATTCTCTACAACTTGGATGAATCAAAGTTTATTTTGAGCACATGCACAGTAGGTTACCTAGGGTTTTATCGATTGTTCCGACGAGTTTCGAAAGGGGATAACTCTTGATCCGTAGCTCGGATTCTAGCAAAGTTTATATCGAGATTTCCTACAACTTGGTTGGAACAAAATTTTAAAACTTGCAATGCAACAACCAGATCCACTTGAATTAGATTAAATCCCCTTTTTCCTATACGATACTTCCGATAGCTCATGACATGGTGAAAATAACCCTAAAATTGAGGATTCTAGTTGTATTAGGAGCGTACTTCAGTAGACTTGCATAACGCCAATGTTTTATGTCATGACCATCCATGGTAACTTGTAGTTTCCAAAACCCTAGCATCCTCCACTGCATAAAATGACATGCAGGTAGAATTAGGGTTTTCGCACAACTTCTACTAATTCACTCTAGGTAATTGGACTACTCTAGGATTTGAACCTCCTCAGGTCACTTTAGTATTGCACATCTAGCATGGGATCTCATGCATACATGCCGAACTCATATTCTTTATCGTTTCTTTTCCGGTGTTCGTGTTAATCGCAACAGAGCCCGAAGAAGGTGACCACCCGGCTTACAGCTCCCCACAAGATCAGGAACAACCCGAACAAGGCAAGCAGAGCTTGTTGCATCTTTACTTTCCGTACTCTTGTGTATGCCCTGTTTATGTGTGCTTATGTGTGAATGGTTGTTTGTATGTCACTAATGAGGTTGAGCACACTAGTATGTGTAGGATGTGTCTTAGGTTGAGAACATCTGATGGCTCCTCAACTAAATTGTTAAGTGAGTTGTGAGAGCCGAGGGCGTGCACAACGGGTACGGTTGGTGTTCATCGTAGTTTGACGGCGACGCAGGTGTAAGTAGAGATTTGTCGTCACACCAACCCTATCTTCAGCGTGTCACCATCCCTTATCACACGGGAACTCTAGCGAGAACCAACACTGAGGATAGCTGGGTAAGCCTCCATGCACTTTGGAGGCTCGCTACCTCCAAACTGTTATGCACTCACTATGCCTGCAGGGGTTGAGTTGTCGGTAGCGGTTCGAGAGATTAAAATGAACATGTGTGGATTGGATTAATTTGGATTTGACTTAGGGGCTGCCCTAATTGAATTGGATGATGTTTAATGGATTGATTTGGATTAGACTCATGGGCTGCCCCAATGGATTTGGATTTGCTGATTTGATCTCGTGGTGAATTGGTTGCAATATGTTTGTATCCTGAGTTAGTCTGTTACTTAGTCTGTCTTTATTCCATCTTGTTAATGTTATGTTCTTAACTGGTATATTGTTACTCTGAGAAGCATTCATGTTTAATTGTTGTTGTACTAGTATGAGTAGGACATTTAATCAAGCACGAATAAGTCTTGCGAGTACGTTTGTACTCACCTAGGTTATTCCTAGAGCTTGCAGGTGAGCCGGTGGTTGAAGACTATTTCGATGATGCCTGAAATTGTTGTTTCCTCGGTTAGTTAGTCGATTCATGGGATAGGTGGTAGCTTTTGGTCAGCGGTCGCTATGCCGCTGTGGGACTCATTTGCCTTGTTTCCGCTGTCGTTTAAAATTCTCCGTACTCGGATATGTTTTCGGTTATGGCCGAATGATGTAATGTGTTGTCCCATCGTGGACAGTTACTATTAATATCGTATTTGTAGAGCTTTGTGATGATATCCGAGTTGTTAGATCAGGCTGCCCCTGCACAGTGTGTGAATGATATGAAGTGTATGGGTATGCCGTGAAGAGTCGAAGCCGTACCTTTTTCTACTAAGTCGAGCAGGTGTTGGTTGAGTGACCCGCTGGCTGAGATGCTGAGCCGGCCAGGCAGGGTGTGGGTGTGTTCTACCGGGCTTTCGAGCGACCCACTAGCTTCCGAGCTAGGTTAGGGTGTGGGTAGAATCGCCGGGCTCCTCCGACCTTGCTTGTCGTGGTAGGATTCGGGAACGACTCTGAACCTTCACCGGATCAAGGAATCGTATGTGGTTCTGGAAGATTGGTCGCTTCCGGCCGGCTCGCACGTGGCGGGTGTCGGATCGTTCCGCCTTGGTGCGTACGGCGCAGGTACCGTGCCACCGGGCCGACGAGTCCTTCGGTCCTTGGCGACTTCGCGTTCCCCTAATCATATGCAATTCTGGGTCCATGACAGTCATAACCATATGTAATAAGTATTGTGTAGTATGCAACATAAAGCATTTAGCTAAAGGGGGCTAACATGTTACACTAAATAAAAATAAAATAATCATATTGTTATTTTCTAAATAACAGAATAACACCATACAATTTAGTTTATTAAATCTTTTTCCAAATGATTAATCATTTCTATAATTTAATCCTAACATGCTCGATCTCAAACAATTGCATAACTAAAAGCTGTCAAACCTAAGCATGGAAATAGCAGGGAAAGCATCTGAAAATATTCCAACCAATTAAGAATAATATCAAAGGCTTAAATCTGAAATTATAAACTAATTACATCTAGTTCTACCTAGGACATGCATATAACACTTATAAGCTCTATAGTCGATTTGCAAAGAAAGACTATACATGTATATAACATATGCTAGCTAAATTAGTACCTAACATGCATGAACAGTAGATGTACTATATAACTAAATGAGCACAGTAGTAGAGTAAGTAATTACATAATTTAAATCTAAACTACTTAGCCTAATCCATTCACTGGTCAAAACTAGCTAGGACATATACTACAAAAGGTATAAAATAAATCCTAACATGCTAGTTAATTAACAGAGACACATAAGAGCTAGATATTGCACAATACAAACATACACACCATTTGTAAGAATTTCATCAAATTTGGCTAAATCTGAAGTAACATGTCCTAGTATGAATTTTAGCCAAAAAAATCCAAATTATGGACCCATAGAAAACTCCTGCTACTCTAATCTACATCATCTAGGCAAAAATGGAATGGCAACATCGAGGTGAAGCAGACCATGTGGTCGCCTTGCCCTGGTGGGGCTCCGACCATTGCCAACGGTGAGGACAGAAAGTGGCGGCGGTGGTTACATGTGGGGACGAAGCTTCGGCTGCAGGGATGCAAAATTGAGAGAGGGGAAATAGAGAGGAGGTGAAGGGGAGTGTATGGCTAAGAGGAATCAACCAGAGACTCATTGTGGGTGTTACACGACAGCGAGGAAGGCCGGCCAAAGTTGAAGGAGAAGGAGCGGATTCTGGTGATGTAGGTGGCGTGGCTCCAAGTTGGCGGAGGGGTTCAGTTCCTGGCAATGTTGTAGAGCTCTGATGCGACGGAGTCGTGTTGGTGCGGCTTAGGTTCGCTAGAAAGTCAATGCCAGCGGCAGCAATGGTGGTGGCGGCTTGCGGTAGTGCTCGGGTGTGGAGAGAAGGGTAGGATAAGCATCGAGGAGAGAAAGGAGAAGGCAAGAGGGTCTCGGGGTGGCTTAAATAGTGTAACATCCTCAAAATTCTGGGATTCTTCTAGCTTTTTAAAAATTTTCTTGTAAGAGGTTGTCGCTCATACTATTATTAAAGTGTGTATGTTCAGTTGGTTCTTTTTCCCAAATTAATTCAATTGTATTTGAATTAATTGTGACTTTAAAGAGGGAGTTATTTAATTTCTGTAAAATAATCCTTTGACTTTTCTCGTGAAAATATTTTTGTTGGATTCGTTACGCGTCTTTTTATTCATGAGATGTGAGGGACCCGGTATTTTAATTCAATTCAAGGAATTCACAACTAGTGAAGACGGTGACCATAGCCGCTACCTGCGACGGACTATGGCCCACCCCCGCCCCGTGCGACCAGCATACGACGCAATGCGTATGGATCACCATGGCCTGATTGAGGGATCACGATTCCAAACACATACGCTTTCCATGTATGACTCACTTTGGCAATGGACCGTACATTCACTTTGCACTTCACTTGAATCAAAAGAAAATAACGAGTTCCTCCATATGCAACCATCCACGCTCTCCATTCAACATACACGCATGATAGACGGGAGGTGGGGGCATATGTTGGACAGCAAGAAATATCATCACACAAACTCTACAATATGATAATAGAACTAGCTGCCCACTTAGTGAACTTTAAAGCTACATCAGTCAGCGATAGTCGTAAATTTAGTCGAGACTGAAATATTTACAATGCAGCGGACAACAAAACAAAAGCCCCGCAGCGGTGCATCAACCGCTGCCCAAAAGCCAAACCATTCCCATGAGTCGAACGCGGACCAAGGAAACCATTCAGACTAAGCATCATCATAAAACTCCGCAACGGTTGGCTCAGCTACAAAAGTCTAGGAATATCCTAGGTGAGTACAAAAGTACTCGCAAGACTTATTCGTGCTTGATTCCATGCCCTACACATGCTCACTACCACAGTAATTAAACATGATGCGTTTCCGTCGAAGTAATACATGATAAAGGTTGTGACCTAGTTTATGGCATAAGCATAAGCGGTAGAGTCAAAGTGCGTTCTAGGATTCACATGAATACCAGGTGTAATACCCACTTTACGGTAAATAGGTATTTGCCCTGCATTCATGCATACATGGCATTATCATCAACCACACCCTATTTAAACTTAGTTGTATATCAACCGTACTTTATAGAATATGTTAATATCTCATCCTCGGTGGATGATTGTTGCAAACACCAATCAATTTATTTGAAATCTTCAAAATAACAAAGTCATTAATAAGGGTAGAGGAAGTCATCAAACACTCCGGTGAATCCCCGTCACTCATCCGGAAACCCTAAGGAGCGGGAAATTAGGGTTTAGTGGCAGAGCAGATCCTAGTAGATAAGAAGGTCCCATGAGCTCATCCATAGCTCCCAGGGTAGAAACCCTAAACCCTCGACAAATTTCAGAAATCCTGGATGCATTTAAAACCTAATTGAAGGGTAAACCCTAAGTCGGAGATGGAATGGGGTCATGAGTCAAACATTGCCCGAAGCATTTCAAACCCTTACAGTAGGTCCCATTAATCACCTTGAAGTCCCTGCCAAAATTTCATAACTTTTGGAGTTATTTTGGCACATGAAATACCACAAAAACCAATCCCAAATCAAGTCCTAAATTGAATTTTGAATGGGAACCTAGGTCAAACTTCATTCAAACCAGTTCAAACTCCCCCAGAACATCTTAGATATTATATCAAAGTCCCTGTAAAAATTTCATAAAATTTGGAGCAAGAATGGTACATAAAATAACAAAGGGGGTGATTCTGTAAAATAGAAAATCAAAAATAAAAAGAAGAACCCTAACCTACTCGGGCTGGCGGCCTACTCGGCCGGCCCAGTCGGCCGGCCCATTCTCTCCCCGCGCGCGCGCGCGCCCGCGCCCCTCTCCCTCTCCGTTTCTCCTCTGCGAAGGCGCCTCCGCGCGTGGTCGCCTTCCCCCGCTCCTCTGCCGCGCGCCCGGGCCCGCTGTCAGGCCTCCCCCTCCACGTCTCCGACGCCGGTACGCCGGAGTGGGCGGCGCCCTGACTCCGACAGAGCCGGTCCGAGCGCCCTCGCCGCCGTATTTAAACCCTCTCCGACAGCCATTTCCATTCCCCCCATCCATTTCCCGAATCGGAAACCCTAACCCTAAATCTCCAGCGCCCAACCCCTTTTCTTCCCGAGCTCCGGTGCCACTCCGGTGAGCAATCCCCAGCGCCCCGGTGAGCTAGAGCAACTAATTTTCTTCCCTCTAGTTTCCTCACCACTCCCCTCACCTCCCTCGCTCTATTGCAGCTCGAGTCGGTGCTGGAATCGACCCCGCGCGTGTCTTCGTCTTCAACTCCGGTCATCCACTCCGACGAGATCTCCTCGCTCCTCTGGTCCTCCCCCTTTCCATCTTTCTTGCTCCTGAGGACCCACTCATTCCCCTGAACGTCTCGGTGTGCTTCTCTTCGCAGATCCCCAACCGGAGCAGCCCCGACGCCGGTAAACCGAAGCCCCACCGCAACCCTCGCCGTCGCCAGTCTTCTCTGGTCATCCCCGAGTCCATCTCTTGCGCGCATCTGCACCAGGGTAAGCTCCCGAGCATGTAACCGTTTCTCCCGAGTAGAACCGAGCACCAGAGCGCCCTACGGCGAGCTCTCCGGCGAGGCGCCGTCGCCTGGCCCTCGGCTCCGGCCGGTCCAGAGAGAGAAAAGAGAGAGAGCGCGGGGGAGAGAAGGGATGGGACGCGTGGCTGGTTCTGATTCGATCCCGAGTGCCCGAGCCACTGACCGCTGGGTCCCGCGGGTAGCTGACGTGGATAAAGGGGTGGGATCCCCGGGTACTCTTTCGGGTGCGTTTAGAAATTTCAGATCGAACTGTGTAACCTTCGGGTGTCCGTAGCATTTAGGGTTTCGAAATTTTAGGGCAGATTTTGAATGAAACTTAAAACATGCATAACTTTCAAACCATTTATCCAAATTTGGAAAATTTTATATATTTGGAAAGCTCAGGAGATTCTCTACCAGATGGCTGAATCAAAACTTGAAATTGAAAACATGCACGTCCTGATATCTAGGGTAGAAGGTTTAGGGTTGTCGAGGGCCTATAAACCCTAGGTTTATGACCCTAGCTCCGATTTCGACGATCTTGATAGTTCTGGAATCCTCATAAGATATACTACGTTATGTAACCACTGAAATCCCAGTAAGAATACATGCATGATAGGTCTTAGGTATTAGCTCCTTTATTCGTCGAACCCCGTAAACCCTAACTCGTCAAGTGCATAACTAATTGATTGTAACTTCGATTTAATTGATTTCAGTTGCGCTAGTCAATTAGTTCAGAATATTAATCAATTATTAACATGCATGTTCATTGCCACTTCACCATAAGTGATTACCTCTAAAACCCTAATTCGCAATCGCATGAATCTGAGCATGCATACAACCCTAGGACTTAACAACCCATTCCAACTAAAACATGGCTAACCTTAAATCCCCACACACAACATGAAATGTCATGCATGCATGTTTAGTATTACCCATAATCTTTGCAAGATAAACTTAAGCCATGAAAGTAATCAAAGCTCCTCAGCATCAATTGATCCCTGTAGGAACATGCATCTAGCCTCATCTATTCAGCATGCATACATGCTGAGTCTTATGGTTCTTTACCGTTTATTTTCCGGTGTTCCTGTTAATCGCAACAGAAGGTGAAGAGGAAGACCACTCGGCTTACGACGACACGCAAGAGCTAGATCCTAGCACTCAAGGCAAGCAGAGCTTGTTGCATTCCCTTTTTGCGTGCAGTACTTGCTTATTTCGTTCATGTGTTGATGATTGTATTATCGTTCGTAGCTTGTCATTAATTTCGATTAAACTAGCATGTTAGGATGTGTTGTATTGTGTGCCTAGTGATGGTTGAAATTAATTGATGAGCTAAATATTTGAACCTAAGGTGAGATGTGAGAGCCGAAGGAAAAAGGGTCAGCTGGATAAAGTTGGTATCACTGGAGGAGCCTGGTGCGACTAGGTGAATGGGTGTATTGTCGCGATACCAACCTTGAGGTAACTCCAGCGTGGCTACTTCCCTTGTCACCACGTGGACGTTGCCGAGATCAACGCTAGGGTATGTCGAATGGTAAAGGCCGCTTGGAGCTTTGCAACCTCCAAGGGATAATGCTCTCGAATATCGCTAGCGGTTGTTTCGTCGGGACGGTCCGAGAGATTGAATGAACTAGGTGTTGATGATTGAGATTGGGATTAACCTAGGGGCTGTACCCTAAGTGATTGAAAATGATGCAAGTAAATGTGTTAGTAATGGAAGTTGATTGGTTGGTTGCCTGAGTAGTATATTGACTAGTTGTCCTCCCTCCATGTTAATTATGCTTTGTTTTCATAATTAAGTATATTGTTACTCTGAGAAGCATTCATGTTTAATTATTGTTGCACTAGTATGAGTAGGACATTTAATCAAGCACGGATAAGTCTTGCGAGTACATTCGTACTCACCCAGGTTATCCCTGGAGCTTGCAGGTGAGCCGGTGGTCGAAGAGTTTTTCGACGATGTTGACGTGTCTGGTTTCCTCGGTTGTGTTCGATGTATGGGGTAGTTAGTGTTTTGTTCAGCGATCGCTATGTCGCTGTGGGACTATTATTTTGCTTCCGCTGTTGTTAATTTTCTCCGTACTCGGATATGTTTTCCGGTGTTAACCGACTGATGTAATAGGTTGTCCCATCGTGGACTGTTATTACTAATATCGTAATGTAGAGCTTGTGACGATATCCGAGTTGTTAATCCGGGCTGCCCCTGCACAATGCGTGAGTGATATGAAGTGTATGGGTATGCCGTGAAAGATCGAGGCCGTACCATTTTCTACTAAGTCGAGCAGGGTTGGTTGAGTGACCCGCTGGCTGAGATGCTGTGCCGGCCAGGCAGGGTGTGGGCGTTCTACCGGGCTTTCGAGCGACCCACTAGCTTCCGAGCTAGGTTAGGGTGTGGGTAGAATTGCCGGGCTCCTCCGACCTTGCTTGTCGTGGTAGGATTCGGGCACGACTCCGACTTTTCACCGGATTATGGAATCGTATGTGATTTTTGGGAAGATTGGTCGCTTCCGGCCGGCTCGCACCTGGCGGGTGTCGGACCGTCTACCTTGGTGCGTACGGCGCAGGTACCGTGCCACCGGGCGGACGAGTCTTTCGGTCCTTGGCGACTTCTCGTTCCCCTAATCATATGCAATTCCGGGTCGTGACACCGAAGTTGTGGTAGAAGCCCTGATCTGAGTATCTGGTGCGTTGCATGAGAGCGATCGTATCTCTTGCCGAGCCTGCTTCTTCTCCTCGGGTCGAACCGGGGAGGGACGTGCAGTCGGGGACATGGATGATCGCGGGCTAGTTGCACATCTTGCTGACTCTGATGCTTCCTTGACGGCTTGAGCCGGAGAGGTCCCCACAGTTGGCGCCATCTGTCGATGATCGGTAAACACCGATCTATGGTATTCATGCACTACTACAGAACGGCCCATCGAGACGGGCTAAAACAAGCATCCCAGACGATTGGCACGATTTGTCGAAATTGGTGATCTGTGATGACACAGGTCATGACAGACGGGGTGGACTACCCGTCTGCGAGTAACCATTCATCCCAGATGGGTCGACACACACACACCGTCTGCGATAACCTTCATCCTAGACGGATCGACTCCACCACCCATCTGCGATATACAATTATCATCCTAGACGGGTAATATCCCTGACCGTCTCGGATGACTGCTATCCATAGACGGGTTCACTGTTGACCCGTCTGGGTTGACCGTCTCGGGATGGGTGTGTACAAAGAGGCCATAATACTGACTGCCTGTGTGTGTGCTAGCCTCAGTAATTACTAGCATAGCCCTCTGATACAGCAGATGTATATGCATAGCATATTCACATATTCAACACAGATACAGATGAGATACATCACTAGGACAATACACTGAACACTCACATACTTCAATGTTTAGTGAAAGGAAAGGTGCAAGAGACGTCACACCGCTAGCTAGATATATTCACAATGCTAGCTAGAATAGTCACAGTCATTCAGAATTGATAGCTGCGCTCGCTGCCAACACTAATCGCATCCTTTAATGTTTAAAGGAAAGTTGCAAGAGAGTGCTAAGTACATAGAGGAAAGACAATCGCTACTCTGCTAAGCCGCTCCACCATAGAACTCGCCATCAGGATGATAGATTTGTGTATGTGATGAAGCAAAGGCAAAAATCCTCGACATGCGCTGGAGTTGAGCTTCATATCAATTGTGGTATTTTCATCTCGTCACAGCTGTCCTCTAGTGTTCGCACTGTAGCGAAACCTCGCGATAAACTCCATGTGTCGCAAACGTAGCATCACATCAGGTTGTACCCCTTGGTTGTTGTTTGCACTAAAACAAGCAACAAATATACTGTTAGCCTACGAAGAATCATTACGAAGCACTGTCAATATAGCTATATTAACATAGTAATGAGATCATAGATGTACGCGAAGTAGCGTACTATACTTCTGATGTTGCACAGCAGATATCAGCCTTCGGCACCTCCTTGCTCAGTTCTGTCTCCCCGGTCCCGACTCGAACGCTCTGTCATCGGAATGAACGCTACTGGTCAGTCACGTCGCGAATCGGCTCGAAGTCTGCGTGAGGATCTCGCGACGTATCACGTATCTAACCTCGTCCATTTTTGTACAAGTACGACCATATACCAATGGTAGCTGTCACTATATATAGACGTACTAACACATCAATCGCCTTCTGTGATATCGCTGCATGTGGGAAATTATAAGTGATTGAGATGCGATGCAATCACTTGCCCTGCGCGCTGCAGGTAAATAGGCGCTCTGTACTCTTATCTGTTTCGGGACATATATTGCACGTGCTGTGAACATACTCCAGAACTTGTACTCTTTGTTGTCTCTAATATTCTCCAAGTCACCTTTGCCGGGTCAATGAACCCGATAGGTTCCTTGTTAAGTCTGGCTTCAGTGTGATGTATCTATGCAAAATGGGAAATCATGTCACGGCTTAATTAAGTTGCATAGGTATGGAGAAAACTGATTGACTGAGAAGTTGTAGACTTACAAGTCCAGCATCTCAACAGGTTTTACTCCAGGGCGTCGAGGTTGAAGAGTTCGAATAGGTCTCCAAAGTACACGTAGACAAACCGTCATGTCCTGGTGGAAAGGTGTTCTCCTTGAAAGTGACTTTGAGGCATCATGGCATGGTTGGCCAAGCTGTAGGTGTTTGTCATGTCATATACCAATCATGCAACCTCTGACATGCCATTGAGTTCGATATGTCCTCTGACATGACGAAGACTTGTCCATTCACAAATCGACGAGCCAGAGGCGCGAAAGGAGATCATCCACTCTGTCCGGATCAAACCAAGTTCTTCCACTATCGCTAGTGCTTCGATTTTTGGCTGCCCTTGGAAGTCTTGGGGGCACTACTACGACTCCTGCCCTTGCCGGTTTGCTAGTCCCCTAGCATAAGTGTGCTTCACCGATGAAGGAATAGTCTCATCTGTAGCACCTCCTTAGTCCCTATGGAGGTAGCGGGTGCTGCTGGCTCTGCCGGCTTGACCAGAGATGAAGCTGGGTATCAGCTTGTTGCGCTACCGCTACTAGCTCCATCGGGGTAGGGTTAACTTCGGATCCTAGCTGACTCAGCGTGTGATGCGCTTGAGAGGCAGGCCAGACGAGCAATTTGATGTCCCTCTTTGGCCACTGGATAAGGTTGCCAACCGTCTGATGCAGCATCGTGATCTCATCATTTGGTGGCATGGCAGCGGGAGCTCCATGAAAACCTTCAACCACGTCGTCCACATGCACCTTTGAAAGTTTAGTGCTATGGGGCGACCATACAGTAGAGTCCCCGTCTCCTTGGATATGCAATCCCAAATGCAGCATCGAGGGAGACATTCTGGCTACCTTGCCAACAACGTGCAAGGAGTCGTTCCTACAAAATTATTGAGTACGTACCTTCTTGATTAAGTCCAAAGTATGTACTTGCTATTATAAAAACCCTATAAATGACCCTTACCAAAATGGTGTCGCAGGGATATGTTTCACCCGGTTCTTCGGCGGATGCGC
>JAGXJF010000454.1:0-102220 GCA_019208055.1 Stipa capillata
ATCGTTCTACCTTGGTGCGTACGGCGCAGGTACCGTGCCACCGGGCTGACGAGTCCTTCGGTCCTTGGCGACTTCGCGTTCCCTTAATCATATGCAATTCCGGGTCCGTGACACCTGCATTTGCCGATGTGCTACAAAGAGATTCTCTCATTCGTGTTCGTCCGCCTCATGTCCAACTTAAAAGGGACTTGGTTGAGCATATTTGGCAAAAATTTGGGCCAAACTAAACCTTCCAATATTTTTTACCGTTTTATGTATGAATGCCACTTGTATATATGTTCATGAATTTATAAAATTACATGTAATTTTCCTAGCATCATTTGTTTATTTTCTCATGCAAGCTCCTCCAAACATGAAAAGATCGGTATGTGCCACAAATAGGCTACAAGAATAAAATGGATCGGTATGTGCTACTAAAGGATCAAGATGTTGACCTAGAGGGGAGGGGTGAATCGGAGACTTAACAATTTTAATATGTTTCTAACAATTCTTGCAATTTGTGCTGAAATATGATTAACTAAATAGAAAAAAATATGTAAGCACTATGATATGAGAGCAACACTACAAGCAAGATCAAAGTATAACAATATAAGCAAGACTTGAAAATGTAAATTGCCGAAAGTAAATGATCACAAGGAGACAAAAGATGTTTTGCCGAAGTTCGGATGCTTGGGGGGATCCTACGTATCTATTTGGGGAGCTCGATCACACGTGATTGTAGAATCTAGTCCAAACCTGTACTGTTTCTCTACGTTTCAGGTGATAAATATATTGCCATAGAGAGTGTGTAGGTAACTATTTGAAACACACCTAGTCAGGAATTCACTGTGTATTGGAACTCAACTAGTCGAAAGGGTACTAGTCGGAACTGGTAGTCAGAACTTATCTAGTAAGCAAAATCATTGTTCTAGACGAAACCGAACTAGTCGGAAGTGTCCTAGTCGGATCTTCTTTGGAACTCAACTAGTCGGAAGGGTACTAGTCGAAATTGGTAGTCAGAACTCTAGTCGGAAGTGTCCTAGTCGGATCTTCTTTGGAACTCAACTAGTCGAAAGGGTAATAGTCGGAACTGGTAGTCGGAACTTATCTAGTCAGGAATTCATTGTTCTAGTCGGAACATATCTAGTCAGAAGTGTCCTAGTCGGATCTTCTTCTATATGTTACTGTGCTAATGTTAAGAAGCCATGAATTCAAGACTAAGACCTACTAGGCACTTTTGCGAGAGGTTCCAAGTTCTTTCTCTGGACTCGGGTATAAGACTGACTAGGTACCTGTGGAGGCTTCGGATTCGTTCTTGGTACTCAGACCGACTAGGTACTGGCTCCGAGCTCTTTCTCTGGATTCGGGTATCAGACTGACTAGGTACTATTTGAGGAGGTTTCTACTCGGACCGACTAGGTACTTTTTGAGGAGGTTTCTACTCGGACGACTAGGTGCTTTTGTAAAAGGCTCTGGGTTCTTCTCAATACTCGGACCTTAGACCAACTAGACACTTTTGTGAATCCGAATATTCCGGTTAGATTTCATATGTCTGAGTCTAGTTTTTACCAGCATCTGTGCGTCTAGATTCTGGTGGGAAGTCAGAAGCCATTAGTCGAAGTCGGAGACGTCTGACTCTGGTAACTCAAGTTTGGCTTCCGACCTCTTCAGTTAGACTGATTGTCTCGGTAAAAATCGACGGAATAGGTTGTGTCGACTAACTTGGATTAAGAGAAAATCTTGTGCTCAGAACACATTTCTTGGCTCTTGATGTGCAGGTGCGAGTTGGGCGCGGCAATGTCTGGGAGGACTAGCATAAAGCTTGGAGGCTGAGATGCGGTCAAAAGGTGACAATGATGTCGTGCAGCTTAAAAGCATGTACATACAGGACAAAGAAGTGGTTGGAGACAAGTCGTGAAGACCAAGTTAAGTCTCAGTGTACTCACTAAGAAGTTTTTCATGGGACCACGGCTGAGATGCCCGAGGAAGTGGTTTATGAGATTGCTTGGAGTGAAAGAAGGTGGGACTCTCCACTATAAATAGAGGGTAAGGGGTGCTTATCTTGTGGTGTGTGGATGGAGAGCTGTGTAGTGAATCTTTTGTAAAAGCTGCACTATGAAGTGCTTTTGGCTTGGTATGAGAGGCTTGTAAATACAAGAAAATCAATACAAAAGATTTCCTCAAAATCTGCATGTGTTCTTGAATTCTTTCTTTTCTCAAGTTTTGTGATCTTCATTGTTTTTCTTCTCTCTTGATTCCTCTTGGCTATGGCAAGTAAGTGATGGAATCATTTACAAACTGATCCCACCCTAGCATACTCAAAGAATCGCTCTCCCTCATTGTTATCTGTGATTGGAGAAAAGTCCAAGATTTAATATTTCTTCCACCTAGCTGGCAACAATTTGTATTCCAGTCCTCTATGACTCGGGTGCAGATTTTTGTACAGCAATTTGAGTCCTTAACATTCACCTCCTCCTCTGTTCGGAAGCCATTGATCCAGCAAGTGGTATCAGAGCCTAGTGTCTCTTGTCGATAAGTCTTTACCGGCTTTGCAAGCCATGGCTTCTCACGGGTACTCGACTCGTCCTCCTATCTTCAATGGGATGGATTGGGAGTTTTGAAAAAATCAAATAAGAATCTTTATCCAGTCGGAGGAGCTTTCTATTTGGCAAGTCGTTGAAAAGGATTTTGCTCTTCCTGATGCAGCGACGCCTGCAAATTTGATTGATGTTGAAAACAACTGCAAGGCCATCAACTATTTGTTGTCGGGTTAGATAGGAAAGAGCATGAGAGGGTTGCTCATCTCGATACCGCTCACAAGATTTGGTTGACCTTGATCACATATCATGAAGGGTTCGACCAAGTCAAGATTGCAAGAGTGGATCAATTCAAAGTGGAATACAATCGCTTTGAGCACACCCTGGTGAGACAATAGCTGAGCTTTTCACTAGGTTTGAGAAGATTGTGAACAAACTTAGAAGTGTTGGGGTTACCTACTCGGATGTAGAGATGGCTAGACATGTTTTGAATACCCTAGAGCCATTCTATGAGGTTAGGAAGATAGCCATCCAAGAATCTGCAAATTTAGGTACTCTTACACTTGATTTGCTCTTCTCGAAGCTCTCAACTCATGAGATCACTTCTGAGGACCGAAGCTATCAAAAGGACAAGTCCCTTGCTCTAGTCGGGAACACAGTTTTGAATTCTTCAAGTTTGGCCTCTTCTTGTGGCGGGTCTGAAGTCTCTGGTGCTTGTTTTGTCTCGGGATCTTTGGGCTTGTCCCTTGCAGCTCTGTCTTCTCTATCCGATGATCAACCTGAACTCTTCCCGAGGATGAGCTCGTGTTATTTACAAAACGCTTCTCTGGGGCATATAAGAATGTAAGAAATCAGAGAAGAAAGATCTCAGACATCATGCTATGGATGTGGTGAGAAAGGACACATCCGATCTGAGTGTCCCAATCCTAATGAGAGAAAAATTCTGCTTCAAAGTTTTAGGACAAGAGAAGGAACAAGTTTGAATCCAAGTCCAAGATGCAAGTGGCCGAGAAGAACCTTCGCCTGGCTCTCGCTGCCTTTGAAGGTGGTGATGTGAGCACCGACTCTTCTACTACTTCCTCTTCAAGCGAGGATGAACTAGAGTCGTCTAAGCACATAAAGAAGGGCAAGAAGAAGGTGGATGATCTTGGATGATCGAGGATGATCTTGAGAGTGAGGTGAGCTACACCTTCGATGAACTTCGTGTCATGCATGTGAAGCTTCAAGATATGTTTGATTTGAAAAATGACACTTTGTTCGCCTCTATTAAGAAGTCTAAAGATCTCTCTAAGCAAGTAGATTCACTTACACTAGAACTTGCTAAGCTTAAGAGTAATGGTGATGAGTGTGAAAATTGTGATGTTTTACATAAAGAATTTCTTAAAAATAAAGATGCTCTTGTTAGTGTAAATGAATTGCTTGAATCATCTAGAATTGAATTAGATAAACTTAAGTTGAGCCCTTGCTCCTTTTGTGCCTCTAAGGATGATGATTTACACTACCGCAGATTGACCCTCTCCTGGAGGACCTCCACTGATGGGCACCGAAAGGACCGTCGTTGGAGGGGATAACCACTGACGGACACGTACGAGACCGTCAGTGGAGGAGACCGTCAGGCCACAGGCGAGGACCTCCACTGACAGGCACATAAGTAGCCCGTCAGCGAAGATGAAAATGTGGTGCCAGAAATTGGTACAGATGACATGATCTCTCCGCTGACGGGCTCCACTTAAGAGTCCGTCAGTGGTGATTGGGGCCTCTACTGACGGGCACATCGCGTGTCCGTCAGCGTTGGTTGTTCACGGGATGACGGCCGTATCACTGACGTGCCCTTTTCGTGGGCCCGTCAGTGCTAACTTCTCCTATATAAAGCAAAGGTGGCGCTGGCTGCTGGCCAGTGCTCGCGCGCCCACTGGCCAGCAGCGAGTGCCACCACCCGCACGAACCCGCTGCGCTGCCGCCGCTGCCCCCCACCCCACATTCAAACCCTCCTATCTCCCCAACCCCCTCCTCCTCTCCCTCCTTCCTCCTCTCCCTCCTTCCTTCCCACACTAGATCTAGATCTAGAGATCTTGCTAGATCTCTTTAATTTCCCAAAACCCTCCCATTTCTTTTAGATTTCTTGACCCATCTCTAGATCTCTCTTTTGAACCCAACAAAATTTCTCATCTCTCCCTCCTCCTCTCACTCTCTCCATAGATCTCTCTTCCCTCCACGAAGTTCCATTCACTCGCCGAAAAGATCACTAGTGCTCGGTAATAATACTCTTTTAATTTGGATAAATGAGATATGCTCGTCGAGGCCTAGTGTTTATTTTTTCGAACTGATTAGTTTCGTGTCGTAGGAATTGATCGATGGATCGCAGTTGGATGTACGACAACCGGGCGACAAAGAGTTGGGCTACGGCTTTGAATGAGTTTCTTGATGTCGCGGAGCAAGATACGAGAAGAAAAGGTGGCACGAAGATTTGTTGTCCATGTCGCGATTGCAAAATTTGGTAATGTTTGATGCGAGAGGGAGGGTGACGGTACACCTGGCGCTTAAGGGTTTCATGCCAGGTTATACACGTTGGATATGTCACGGTGAGGAGGAGGAAGATCAAGTGTTACAGCAAGATGCCAACGAAGAAGACGAGGGGAGATTCGAATCTGACCCCGAAGAAGAAACGGGGAACAATTTGGCCGATATGGTACAGGACGTTCACATGGTGGAGCAGGTCGTGCTAGATCCTGAGAATGAAAGAGAGGCTGCTAAGTTCACGAGACTAGTTAAAGACTCGCAAAAACCGTTGTATACCGGTTCCGATCGAGAACACACGCGTCTGTCAGTCACGCTGGAACTTCTAAGGATCAAGGCAGCCCACAACTGTTCGGACGAAAGCTTCGATGAGACATTGGCTTTTCTTGCAAAAGTTTTTCGAAAAACAACTTGCTGCCTACGAGCACCGAAGAAGCCAAGAAGGTTGTCTGCCCTCTTGGGTTAGAGGTGCAGAGGTTCCATGCGTGTCCGAATGACTGCTTTATTTACCGCAAGGAGCACGAGAAGCTATACAAGTGTCCCACGTGCAACACGTCCAGATTCAAGAGGGGTAGAAACCAAGCCGATGATGAGGACCCACAAAGGTTGTATGGTATCTTCCGGTCCTTCCCCATTTGAATCGTTTATTCGCTAACAAGAAGAAGGCAAAGCTGCTACGTTGGCACGCCGAGGGGCGAAAAACTGATGATGGAGTGATGAGACACCCTGCCGTTGCTTTGCAGTGGAGGACAATCGACGCCCAATATGATGATTTCGGAAAAGATCCGAGGAATATCAGGTTTGGTATGAGTACAGACGGGATCAATCTATTCGGCAACATGAGCAGCAGACACAGCACTTGGCCCGTGGTTCTATGGATGTACAACCTTCCTCCATGGCTGTGCATGAAACGAAAGTATATACACCTCTCTATTCTCATACAAGGGCCGAAGCAACCTGGGAACGATCTGAACATGTATCAACAATTATTGTTCGAAGAACTAGCTACATTGTGGGAACTAGGGGCCCAGGTCTGGGACGCATACGAAGAAGAGTACTTTAATCTGAAAGCGCTGTTGTTCACGACGGTCCAAGACTATCCCGCGTACGGATATCAGTCCTGCCAGTGTGTTCATGGGTACAAAGGATGTGTGAAGTGTTTGGAGTCTACTACAAGTTTACATCTAAAGGGATCCAAAAAAATCGTGTTCATGGGCCACCGAAGGTGGCTGAAACAGAATGACCCATGGAGGCAAGAGAAGGAATTGTTTGACAATACTGTTGAGGTCCGTTCGGCGCCTCGGGAGAAGACCGGGGTGGAAATCTATGACATCGTGAACACAATGCCCGCTGTTACGCCGGGTAAGACATAACTGTCTGTTCCCATGCAGGACGGCGTCTGGAAAAAGAAATCCATATTCTGGGATTTGCCTTACTGGAGATTCCTAAGCACACGTCACAACATAGACGTCATGCATGTTGAAAAAATGTGTGCGAGAGCTTGCTTGGTATCCTGCTCAACATGTTAGAAAAAACAAAAGATGGACCGAAGGCACGAGCTGACATGGAATTCTTGGGTATAAGAAAGAAGCTGTGGGCTACGAAGCGAACGACCAAGTTGGGGACGGGTGCAGTCAGAATCAAGACGGACTGTCCCGCTGCTTGTTACACTCTCAGCAAAAAAGAGATCGTTAGCTTTTTGGAGTGCCTCTAAGGTGTCAAACTTTCTTCCGGTTACTCGGCAAACATCGGGAGAATAGTTGACATGAAGACTCGCCGAGTAATTGGTATGAAGTCTCATGACTGTCATGTGATGATCACGCAGATACTTCCTATTGCAATTAGAGGTCTCATGGAGCCGGAGGTCCGCAAGACAATCTTGAATCTTTGTAACTTTTTCAACACGATATCTCAGAAGTCTATCTCCGTTACGCGTTGCCATAAACTGCAGGAGGAGATCATTGTCATACTGTGCGAACTTGAGATGTACTTCCCTCCAGCATTCTTCGATATCATGGTACATCTCATGATCCATATCGTCCCGGAGATATTGGACCTAGGTCCCGTGTTCCTACACAACATGTACCCCTTGGAAAGGTACAGTGGGGTTGTGAAGCACTACGTTCGTAACAGGTCACAACCGGAAGGTAGCATAATCCAAGGCTATGTTGCCGAAGAGTGTGTCGAGTTCTGCACTGATTACTTGGCTGATCAAAAGTCCATAGGTGTTCCTGTTTCACGACACACGGGTAGGCTCGATGGTGAAGGCCATGCACGTGGACAAAAGCCTTTACATGTCTATAATTCAGTACCGAATAGATTAGATGACTATGACAGAGCACATCTCGTGGTCTTGCAAAACCTGATGGTGGTGCATCCCTATCTTTGGATGCACATGGTAAAGCTTAAAAAAGAATACCCAAAGAAGGGTGAAGCGTGGCTCTCGAAAGAGCACAATGCAAAGTTCGCAAAATGGCTAAAGAACTACTGGTATGAAAGGCCTCCAACAAATTTTGAAGAAGAGACGGTCAAAATGTTGTCACAAGAATCTGCGAGTAGGGTCCTGACATTTCAAGCATATGATATCAACGGATACACATTCTATACGGAGGCTCAAGACAGGAAAAGTGCGTATCAGAACAGTGGGGTAACGATGGAGGCTAAAACCGGTAACCGTAAGGACATATACTACGGTGTTATCCAAGAAATTTGGGAACTGGACTACACCATCACAAAGATCCCCATGTTTCGTGTCAGATGGGCGAAAAATATCCATATCGATGATGACAAATTCACTACCGTGACTTTACCTCCCCCGACATCTATTGAGTCAACACAGGTCAAAGCAATCAGTGCGAAAGATGAGCCATGGGTTTTAGCTAAACAAATCTCACAAGTCTTCTACATAAAAGACCCAAAGGCACAGAAGCGCCATGTCGTTAGAAAAGGGAAGAGGAGTATTGTCGGAGTCGATGGTGTTGTTGACGAAGAGGACTATGACCAATTCGACGACCCAGACTCCGAGCCAGAAGCTGTTGATAAACGCCCCATCAAAAGGAGAAAAGCTACTAAGGATGCTGAGCCCTACGTAAGACGCAGTCACACGGAAGGACTAACGTATACCACCAAGAAAATTACTACTCATGAGAAGATTTCCGAAGACGACGAAACCTAGTTAATTGTATGTGTATGTATAGTAGTGTCTTGGTTTGAATGATTTTATGTAACGTGTGTACTTCTGCATGTGTAAATTGTGGATGAATTTGAAGTACTTACAAAGCAATGTATAATCCAACTTCTGCGAAATTGTCTGAAATTTTAAACATAGCCTCACGAGGTCATATATTTACCCCATGCCAATTTTCAAGTTTTTTGACCACATTTAGATTTTATAAAAAATAAAAAACCAATAAGATGCAAGCAAATATTTAAATTTTCCCAAGCAAACGTTTGAATTTTTGATATATTTTTTGGATAGGAACTGAAAATATACTACGGTACGTATATATGAATTTTTCTATTATTTAAAGGCCTTCTTTAAGGTACTTCTAGTGAAAATTTGAAATATATCCAGTAAATAACTAGATATTCATTTAATGCGTAAAATATAGCAAATGATTTCAGAAAAATGCCTAACTTTGACACGAACAATGTAATGTAGTACGTTACATGTAGAAAATGTTTGGAGCATAGCTAAAAATGATTTTTGAAAGGTTTTACACATGGTACCTCAAATTGGTATTTCAAAAAATAGAAAATTCAAATTGTTACATAACAACATGGAACATGATGAATTATTAGCGTATAATATTGTAATATCAAGTTGTAGTCCAAATCTCAAGTTCAAATGATAAAGAATTTATGATGTGTACTTCAATCTTCATATTTCCCCTTTAAATGCTATGAAGCTTTCTCAGAGATCGTTAAGTTACAAGGCAATGTATAATCCAACTTCTGTGAAATTGTCTGAAATTTTAAATATAGCGTCAGAAGGTCATATAATGACCCCATGCCAATTTTCAACTTTTTTTGACCACTTTAGATTTTATAAAAAATCAAAAACTAGAAAGACGCAAGCAAACATTTGAATTTCTCCAAGCAAACGTTTGAATTTTTGATCTATTTTCTAGATACGAGCTAAAACGATACATAGGTACCTAGATATGAATTTTTCTTCCATTTAGAGGCCTTCTTTAAGATAGTTGTAGTTCAAATTTGAAATATATCGAGTAAATAGCTGCATATTCATTTAATGCCTAAAAAATAGCAAATGATTTCAGAAAAATGCCTAACTTCGACACTAACCCGAAAACGGTAAAAGCCCTAAACCAAAAACACTAAAACACTAAAACCATATAGAAATAACCCTAACATCACCAATAACATGAAAACCTAAAATTAAACAAAGAACCATCACAACTGACAGGCGCGGCCAAAAGGCCCGTCAGAGCTGACCCTAACCTAACCCTAACGACCATCGCCACCTCTACTGATGGACGCTGACCAAGGGCCCGTCAGTGGTACTCGTAACCCTAACACTGACGAGTCCCTCCCTCTCCACTGACAGGCACCTAGTGGCTGCCCGTCAGTGGTACTAGTAACCTGACGTGTCCCCCAGCTCCACTGACGGGCACGTAATGGGCGCCCGTCAGTGGTACTCGTAGCACTAACCCTAACGAGTCCCCCCTCTCCACTGACAGGCATCTAGTAGCCACCCGTCAGTGGAGGTTCCTCTCCGCTGACCTGTTCGTCTCTACGACGGGCCCTTCATAGGCGCCCGTCAGTGGTACCCCAAATCGTATATAAGCCTTGCGCGGGACTTGGTGAAAATTTCACCAAGTCCCGCGCGTTCAATTGAACCAGTAGCGAGATGGTTGCCATCCCCCGACGCCGCCAGGCTGCTCCGCCGCCCGACGACCCCACCGCCCCCTCCACCACCTCCTCCGGCCTCCGCCGCTGGCCCTGACGCCCCCGACGCCCCCTCGGCCGCCCCCTCCGGCCCCCGCAGCCCCCCGCCACCATCCCCGACGCCCCCATCCGCCCCCTCGTCCGGCCCGCGCCGCCGCCTCCTCCGGCCTCCGCCGCCGGCCCCATCCGCCCCCTCGTGCGGCCCGCGCCGCCGCCTCCTCCGGCCTCCGCCGCCGGCCCCGACGCCCCGCCGCCAGGTTTTTGCTTGCTCTTAGAAGGTGCTTGGTTCAGCGATTTTAGCTCGTCATTGGATTACATGGTATTAGATAATGTTAGGTCATGTTTGGTTAGGTTTTTCTTTTTAGCAAAATCAGACAACAGCAAGCAGGTCAGGGCTGAACCATTGCCATGGCGCGAGTTTAGTAAATTGACTCGGTGGAGAATGGGAAAACCTAGTTAGGGTTGAGACCCGTGGAAGGTTGATGGATGCTGTTCAAATTGTATCAGCACGGGACCTAAGTCAGATCTGATGAATGCAAACGTTCGTTGGTTAAGTCCAATCAGCAAGAGAGTAGATTTTCCGTTTGTTTAATGTATACCGGGCTCCGCAATCTTATCTCACACTGATAGAGACACTGCAACTCTTTTTAGGGGATATAGACACTGCAACTTAATCATTGGCTCGAATCATATTGGTGTTAATCCTGCTTTTTATTTCTTTTGAACCGATGCATCATTATGAGTACTTCCTCTGTATGTCTCTCCGTTCCTTTCTTGGTTCATCTACCATCTGCTTAGACATCCCTTCATACAACATGTGGTATTGCACCGATAAGTGATAGGTATGAAATAAGCTGTGCTTCCCAGCGATATACTGATTCCAAATAGGCTTCGTAATATATTCATCTGTGGCTACTAATCGAGTATTAACCTTCTTTCGTTCGCTACAATCCGTAATAGTAGATGCCAATCCTTTTAGTGGATCTTCTCCTCATCCGCATCTCTCCATCTCATAGGCCTCCTCTATGCTGTTGAATAATTTCGCAGCAATATGATGAATCTAATGTGAAAATATAACATGACTAGAAACACATGATTAAGCTTAGATATGATTAACAACAGAAAAGCTATCTGACAGAACACGTCTAGATAACATATTAAAGCAAGCATCATCAATAGCACCCTAATAAAATCCATCTACAGAACTAAGGTGTTACCGAAAGCAATGCGAAGAGTTGTCATCGCGAGAATTGATGTAGCGAAGAACTCGACGCCGAGATGAGATCGATGTAGTGCAGACATCACTTCCCTAAAACCTTATGACATCTTCTCTAGAGTGAGTTATATATTGTACAGTTAATCAAATGGTTTGTTCTTCCCAGGTCCTACTTCACAGAATACTACGGAATACTACGTTCAAGTTTGTAGGTCCTATTATGACATACATGATACACGTATACTACGTTCAAGTTTTTCATTTATCAATTGTTATTGTTAATAACATTCACAACATAAAAACCAATAAGATGAATAATGACATAGCATCTAATATGAAGTATTTGGTAAGTACAAGCGTAGAATACTGTCAAATCTTCTTTTCTTTATGTCACCACACTAGACAATTGTCAAATTGGAATCTCTATATTGTCAAAGCATTTGAGCTATAGTTTATTTAACAAAATTAGTGTATGAGCAGGAACTAAACTATTAGCAAATGCTATTGTTTTTCTTCAGTTTTAAAATGGCCGCCAGTAGTACTCCCGCTGGGTCCCCGACCCGAGCACTAGAGCCCGTTGATGACAGCACGGCCCCCCTCGTCGTGGCCGCACCGATCGATGCACCGACCCTGGAGGCACCCAAGCAAGTTGCCTCCGAGGCGGCCAAGGAACCTGCCCTCGAGCTGGCCGAGGATCAACCTCTCTTAGCGGCCGTCACAGCTGGACAAGAGCAACCTGCCTCGGAGTCCAGCTCTGGCTCTGCCTACGAGTCAAGTTCTAAAGGGGACGAGGCGCATGAGGAGGAGGTACCGACTCCAGCCCCGACCAGGTCTCTGAAAAGGAGGAAAGGCAACCAGTTGCCGGACAAGACGTATGTCATCACCCATGTCGACGACGTCAAAGACATTCCAGCGAGTCCACATAAGGCCGCTAAGACCTTTAGCAACGCCTGCGGGTGCTTAGTACGTGAACAAGTTAAGATTACATGCAAAGAGTTCAGCCAGTTGACTCAGTCCACAAAAGATACTCTCTTGAAGAAACTGTGGGACAAGTACCAGATTTCTGCAGCCGACAAGGAAAGAGTTGAAGCGCAAGCCCTGAAAATCATGGCTAGGGCTCTGAAGACTTGGCGATACGATGCACAGAAAGTTGTAGACAAGGATTGGTAAACCAAAATTAGTAAAAGATGGTCCAAGATACAAAAGGAAGATTGTGACGAATTCGTTGCTCAAATAAGGAGCCCAGAATTCCAGGAGAAGAGCTGCTGGGGGAAAGAGCTTCGCAAGAAGAACACATTAGACCACAAGCTCGACAGCCGTGGATACCTGGGGAAGAGACCGAAGTGGGCCAGAGAGGACGGAAAATTAGCCGCGGCTGGGAAAGCAGCTCCTTTCGTGCATCTCAGGGAGCCACGCGCTAGGGAGTACATGAGGGTGCACACAAGGTCTGACCCTGTGACAGGGTCACCAATTTATGAGTCCGAGGAACTGCAAGTGGTGGCCGACCGGCTGGTAACGACTCAACCCAGTCTCTTTTCGTACTTAATTACATTGCATCCAAATACGCTGTCTTCTCATCAAGTAATTTAACTTTCAGACAGAACTGAGCCAGCAGCCTGGAAGCTCGCAGGACTCCGTCACGAGCTTCCCAAGATGGAACAATGATCTGGCGAAGGCCCGACAGAAACTGGAGCATCGGGGCCGTGTAGTAGGCGTCGGGGATGGCGTTAAATGGGACAAGGTATTTCCCCGAAACCCCGAGGGTCGCCGCCGTCCCCGGAGAGACAGCCAGGAGTTTATGGACAATCTGCGGGAGCAAATGCAGGAGATTGCCGAGCAGATGTGGCTACGTATGCAAGTGGCCGCAGCGCAAGGCCAGCAGAGCATGCTTCCCGTTAACCAGCCTGCAGGATGGAGTAGCTGCGCATCCACCTCGGACGGCGGCCCCTACTTGGTGAATCCCGTCGACAGCATCACCGTAAGTCTCGTCCGCTAAACGAGTCGTTATAGTACAAGCTGATCTCATTGTCCTGACTCTAGTGTGGACGGCACGTCTATCCTCTGTTTCGCAGGAAGCCACTAGACGCACACTCACGGTGCAGATTCCTGGCAAGAAGGTCCCGGTGGGCGCACGGCCAGGTTTTCCCAACGCCGGAGGGGGCAATCCTGCACTGTGTTCCTATGCGGGAGCACCATGCGAAGGTGCAGGTGGACCTGGTCCTCAACGACTACAGTGAGGTGTTAGTCCCTGTCCCCCCGAAGAAGAGCTGACGAAGCTAGGGCAGTGCAAAGACTGCTTCATCCAGTGGCCGAAGAGCCAGATTACTATAACCGCGGCGGCCTCTCCTCGCACGGGCCCCTCGTCCAACAACCCCTCTCCATCAATCGGACGATCTCCGTTGGGGCTCAGCCAATCACCTCCATCCTTTAAAGACCTGGAAGACCATCTTGTCGGGGACCATCACATGTCACCGATTTTACGGTCCCTGAAAGTGTCAGAAAGGCCCTCCGAGGTTCAAGGCGAGCCCCTGGATCAACGGAGGGGGAAGATTTTCTCTCCCGCCACACTAGCTGGGACGCTGGAAGCAGCGTTGGCGGCAGGCAAGAGCCCGGAGCCGGTACAGAAGAGGAGGAAAAGAAAAAAGAGACGGGCCGGCACCGGCGAGAAGGAAAGAAAGGAGCAGATGCAGAAATCCTTATCCTTCTCAACATTGTCATCCAAATTATCTACACGGAGCATGGGTCTCTGGCGAGATGTTTACTTACCAGGTCAGGAAATGCTCCCACAGGATGAGCTGGACAATCTGTCAGAGGACATGAAGACGCTACATGAAGATTACCTAAAGATGTCCAGAGATCCTGATACATTCTGCCAATATTGGAAGGTGAAGGTGCCAAGGGAATACAATTTCTTCATGCAAAATGACCAAGACACCTTCGACATCAATTTTGAAGACCTATTCAACATGTACAACCTCTATAGGCTCGACACCACGATGATCAGGCTATGGGCTCTCTACCAAGCCCAAGAGTGCAGACGTCTTCAGGACTTCAATATTGGCATAGTCGATCCGATATGCATGAACGAAGGCTATGTCGGGACCCCGGACGGTCGATGATTTCTTGAAGAATACCTGTCGCATGCATTCGTGGTTCATAAGGACAAGGAGTACATACTATGTCCCTACAACCCTCCGTAAGTCCTAAACTTAGCACCGTGGAGTTTTTTTTGTTTTTTACGTACGTATCTCCGCCTGCTTACGTTCATTTGTTCACATTTACGCAGCGACCACTGGGTCCTAATTGTGATCGTTCCGAGCTGGGCCAAGGCTTTTTATTTTGACTCATCGAAAAAGACAGCGAAGTTCAGCAATATAACTAAGATTTTGGATACAGCTTTCTTCAGAGCCAAGTTCTCGGGGCATACTAAAATACCTGTAAAAGAGACAAAAATGGTACACCATTACAAGTTCCCTTGCAGAGTTCAGCCGGAAAATAGTGTGGCATGTGGGTACTACACCTGCGCCCATATGGACCTCTTTGTCCGGTACAAGAACAAGCATTGGAAAGATATGAAAGAACTGAAGGCTTGGAGCGAGCTGCGAAATCAGATGTACGACTGGCGACAGGACTTTGCTCGCATCCAAAAAGTCTTCGCCAGACTCATCAACCTTGAAGTCATCAATCCGATGGGTGAATTCTACGCCGGCCCCTAATTTCCGAAGCCAAACTTAAGCGGGCATCAATAGAATCGTTGTTTCTGTAATTGAAGAACAATTGTTTCATACTTGTGACCGTCGTTGGAGTGTACATACTATATATGTGATTATGAATGTCTTAAGTGCCAACCGTTATGTGATTATGAGATTTGACTCTGTGAATGAATAGTTGGTATAGCCTGTGATTAGGAATAATGTAATGCTATAGCCTATTATTAGGAATAATCTAACTGTGATTATGAGTTAACACAAAGCCTTTTCAGTTAGCAGGGAATACAGATCTCTACTGACGGGCACTTACGGAACGCCCGTCAGTGGAGTAAGACCTCTACTGACGGGCTATTATGACGCGCCTGTCAGTAGTACCACAACCAAGTGCCTCCGACTGGGGGTCTCCTCTGACGGGCCTTATGCGCCCGTCAGTAGTAACAAACACTACTGACGGTCCGTCTGTCCATCAGTGGAGTGACACCCTCCACTGACATTTCCAGGGGTGACGGGCCCCCTGTCTGTCAGTAGAGGGTGTTTCGCGACCGTCAGTGGTGACCTGTTCTGCTGTAGTGTTAGACTTGCTTAAGAAAGAACTTGTAATGCTCAAATCCTCCCATGCTAGCTTGCCTTATTTAGGATCACTTTAATGTTCCTCTAGTATAGCGCATCTTAATGAATTGAATGAAATAAGATTGTGCTTTGCTCTAGGTTTCATGATGATGATGGCATGGCACCCGGATATCGTCAAGGAGGATAAAGCCGGCCCTCTGGACACATGATGGGTCAAGCCGACTACTCAGAGTCCGACTTCTACACGGGGGCGCCTCATCGACTTGGAGTACAAGATAGGGACAAGTACTTGCCCGGTAACCCCGGATTCAGTTGTAACTAATTAGGAAATCAATCTGTAAACCGATCCGGACTCTTGTAACCCTATCCCAGCCGCTTATATAAGACCAGGTAGGGATCCCCTGATCGGTAGGCAATCAAATAGATTCATAAGCTCTCATATTCTCATACACACATAGCCCTAGGCAGCTGAGAGATCTGTTCTCGAAGCCTTGTGGCACTCGGGATACAAGCAATACCATGTAGGGTATTACCTCCCCTTGAGGGCCTGAACCTGTCTAAACTTTATCTCCCGTGTGCACCCATCTGGATCTGCTGTGCTCACGCTGCCCTATATTCAATATTGCCTGATCTAAACACCAACAATTGGTGCGCTAAGTAGGGGCTGTGCGCATAGATTCATCCGGACAGGTCCAGATGGGTTTCTTCAACAACTATGGTGACTTCGTTCCGGGCAGCATCATGAGATTCACTTTCCTGGACGCCGTCCCTGATCTAGGACAACTTTTCTGGTTTAGAAAGCTGGACTTCATCGCTGACAAGATCGGCAAGCTTCACCTCTGTGACTCGGCTTCCCGCCGATCAACGGAGGCTTCGTCACCATCTCCACTCAGACTCACCCCTCGGTCCACACCTTCGGCTCTTCTCCCCAAGGACGAGTTTGAGCCGAAGTCAGATCTGCTGTTCGAGCATGGGCTCTCACCCGTCGAGTAGGGATCCTGACTGGTTGGCATAATCGAGTCCCTCCTACCCGTCCTTGAGTACAACTCGGACGGCTTCGAGAGCTCGGGAAGCCACCATCCCTCTCGGGAGGTCTTCATGGCTAACCCGGACGTGCTGGTCGACAATAACGACCATCCCATCCCCATCGAAGATCAGACTCCTGATCAACTAGTAGCCACTCGGCTCCGCCTTCTTGCTAAGGAGGAGGCACTGGCCGAGCAGCAAACCGCGCTGACTCACCAGCGTGAAGAAAGAGAACACAACAAGGACATGCGGAATCGTGGACGCCAGGTCTACAATGCACTCTGCATGCATGAAAGGGACGGCGTTCCGATATTTTCGCTCCCCAGTCACAACATCGTCGCTGCCTCGGTGGCGGCACGTGCCATCAATATCCTTGAGGGCACCCCGGGTCATGACGAACTCCGGCGGCTTCGGATCCTAGTGGAGGAAGCAGCCTTCCAGTAGGTCGAGATTTCCGAGAACCGTGCAGGTTCCTCGACGAGTGCCAGGAGCTGGCGTTTTTCCCCTCTAGGGAACCCGCAAGCTGCAAAGGTACATCGTGCCAACCTCGAACGTCATCACCCCGCCGGATCGGTTTGCAGCCAACTCGGACCGGATCATGATGCACGGGGTACTATCGCTGCAAGAAACCGCACCAGCCACGGTGCGGGACAAAAGGATCACCCTGTCGGGTCGGTACGTAGCTGATTCGGACCAAACCGCGACGCGCGAAACACCCTCAAGGCCCGGCAAAACGCTCATCTGGACTTAGGGAGAGACAACCATGGTGGTCACCACGGAGACAGCAGTGACAGCTGCACTACCAGCCGGCGTAGCTCTCCAACTCATTCCGGCATGGCCTACGTGGGCCCCAAGGCTTTCGGTTCTCGCATCCGTGACGTTGTCTTCCTGCCGCGATTTTGAGTCACCGGTGTCGACAAGTACACGGGCGAGAGTCGGCCAGATATCTAGCTGGCCGAGTACCACACGGCGTGCAGAACCAATGGTGGCAACGACTACGTTGTGATTCACTACCTGCCCCTATTTCTAGCCGACTCGACTCAAGCCTGGCTTACCAACTTGCCTCAGGGCTGTATCCAATCATGGGCCGACCTAGAAAGCCTCTTTGTGAACAACTTCCAAGGCACCTACAATAGGCCTGAGAATGCATGGGACCTCCACAGTTGTACTCAAGAGGCAGGTGAAACCCTCAGAGAGTACATCCAATGCTTCTCCAAAAAGAAGAACTCTCTGCCGGAAGTCCGGGAGGGTGATGTCATCACTGCCTTCTCCAAGGGCGTTTGGAGCACTGACCTCATTCACACGATCGCGCGTGAGAATCCTCAAACTACGCGTGAGCTCTTCGACATTGCCAACAACTTCGCTACTGGTGAAGAAGCTGTTCGCAGTGCGACCAAGGACGATAAGGGAAAGGGCAAGGCTCCCGAGTCCCCCAGGAGAAAAGATCGTCCCGAGTGGTCCAGGAAGAAACACCGGAAGCGCAGGAGCGAGGACCTTGTTGCCGCAGCTGAGCGCACCCCGAACATTGCCCTCAGCGCGGCAACGCCACCTTGAGGAGATTATGAGCCAGCCGTGTTACTTCCATGGACCAAAGTCTAACCATGTCACGCACGACTGTAATCTCCTAAAAAACTTGAACAAGCCTTTCGCCCCCAACCGAAACAAAAAGGATCCTCCTCCGGATAAGGGCGACAAATTCCCAAAGGAGACTGCGTGTCTCATGATCTTAGGAGGCCTAAATGGCTATGAGTCTAAGCGTCGCCAGAAGCTCACTGATCGTGAGGTCAACTTGGTTGAGCCGACTGTACCTCAGTACCTGCGATGGTCTGAGTCCGTAATTTCTTTCGGTCGCTCGGATCACCTAGACTACATACCTCACCCCGGAAGGCTCCCCTTGGTGGTGGACCCAATTGTCTGTGGCGTCCGCCTCACCAAGGTCCTCATGGATGGAGGAAGTGGTCTAAACATCCTCTATGTCAAAACCTTGGATGACATGAAGATCTCCCGCTCAGAAATCAAGCCCACCGGTGCACCCTTCCATGGGGTTGTACCTAGCAAGATTGCAAGACCACTCGGGCAAATCAGCTTGCCCGTCACTTTCGGTACTCCTGACAACTTCCGGACCGAGTCCCTCACCTTCGAGGTCGTCGACTTCCCAGGCTCGTATCACGCTATCCTGGGGCGTCCCTGCTACGCCAAATTCATGGCTGTTCCCAGCTATGTCTACCTGAAGCTCAAAATACCGGGTCCCTACGGGATAATAATGGTGCAAAGCAGCTTCTAGCACGCTTACATGTGTGACCTGGAAAACTGCAACCTTGCCGCGGCCCAAATCGCTACAGCCGAGCTTGACAGCCTCAAGTTGGCCGTGGTTGAGGAAGCGCCCTCGACTAAAAAAGCTTCAACAGCTACATCGTTCCAGTCGGTGAAGGATACCAAGGCAATCCAACTCGATCCGGAAGACCCCTCCAAGACGACGCAGATTGGGACTGCGCTCAGCAACGCGCTCGTCAGCTTCCTTCACGACAACCAGGGTATCTTCGCGTGGACATCTTCTGACATGCCGGGAGTCCCGAGGGAGGCTGCCGAGCACTCTTTGAATGTTCGGCCGGATGCTAAGCCGGTCAAGCAGCGCTTACGCCGTTTTGCTGAGGATAGGCGTAGAGCAATAGGAGAAGAGATAGCCAAGCTTCTGTCCACTGGTTTTATCAAAGAAGTGTATCATCTTGACTGGTTAGTGAACCCAGTTCTCGTTCGTAAAAAGAATGGAAAATGAAGGATGTGCGTTGATTACACGAGTCTCAACAAAGCATGTCCCAAAGATCCTTTTACACTACCTCGCATCAACTCCATGGTCGGTTGCAAAATTCTATGTTTTCTCGATGCCTACTCGGGCTACCATCAGATGAAGATGAGGGAGGAGGATGAGATTAAGACATCATTCATCACTCCATTCGGGGCCTTCTGCTATGTCTCCATGCCTTTCGTTGAACGCTCCGAGCCAGGCCATATCCAGAAGGTTCAGCGCCTGGTCTACTTCATCAATGAAGTGCTTTCCAAGTCCAAGGCGCGGTACCCACAAATATAGAAGATCATTTATGTGGTGTTCATAACTTCTTGGAAGCTAGTCCACTACTTCCAGGGACACCCGATCACGGTGGTCAGTTCTTTCCCGATCGCCGATGTCATCAACAATCGCGTCGCCTCAGGACAGATCGCCAAATGGGCAATGGAACTAATGGCATTCAGTATAGTTTACGCGCCCGAGTGGACAGAAGTCCAGTCCCCACCCTCTGTCGTCGACCTCGAATATTGGACGCTCTACCTCGATGGCTCACTGATGCTTTAGGGCGCGGCGGCTGGCGTTGTGCTCAATTCTCTGAGAGGAGAACGTTTCAAGTACGTGCTATAGATCCACTTCTCGGTGTCCAACAATGTCACCGAATATGAAGCCTTACTACACGGCTTATGCATTGCGACTTCACTCGGGTCCACCGGCTTCTCGCCCGTGGAGACTCCGAACTGGTAGTCAGGCAGGTAATGAAGGACTGGTCATGTAGAGACCTAGCATGGAAGCCTACTGCCAAGAGGTGCGCAGGCTAGAAGCCAAGTTCGATGGCCTCAAAATCACGCACGTTCTCCGTCGAGATAACGAAGCGGTAGATGCGCTCGCCAAGCTAGGGTCCAGTCGGGATGTCGTCCCGGCTAGAGTTTTCCTCCAGGAGTTGCATGCCCCCTCTATCAAACCAGAGATGGTGCCCGAGACCACCGAATCACACCCCAAAGGATCCGATAGCGCTCAGTAGATTCCGCAAGAAGTCTTCGCCATCACCCCCGACTGGACAACGCCTTTCCTAGATTACCTCCTGCGAGACACTCTCCCGCCGGTTCAGACTGAGGCACACTGCCTCGCGAGGCATGCCAAGGCCTACGTCGTCGTTGAGGGCAAGCTCTACAAGAAGAGCGTCTCTGGAGTACTCCAGCGATGTATACCTCAAGAACAGGGGAAGCAACTTTTGCACGATATTCACTTGGAAGTTTGCGGACACCACGTGACGCCAAGGTCATTAGTCGGTAAAGCCTTCCGACAAGGATTCTGCTGGTCCACTGTCGTCTCCGATGCTAAGCACATTGTGCACACTTGCAAGGGATGCCAATACTTTGCCCGACAAACACACTTTGCTCAGGCACTCCAGCCTATCCCGATCACCTAGCCGTTTGCCGTTTGGGGTCTGGACATGGTTGGTCCCCTCAAGAAGGCTCCCGGGGGTTACACACATCTTTTTGTCACCGTCGACAAGTTCACCAAGTGGATTGAAGCCAAACCAGTTGCTACAATCACCGCTGAAAAGGCCGTTGAGTTCTTCCGGGACATAGTATATCGTTTCGGCGTTCCTAATAGCATAATGACAGATAATGGCACTCAGTTCACCGGCGACGCCTTCCTCCAATTCTATGATGACTACAACATTGGCCTCAATTTCACTGCTGTGGCACACCCACGCACCAACGGGCAGGTTGAGCGGACCAATGGCTTGATTATGCAAGGCATCAAACCTCGGATCTTCTAGCGCCTAAAGAAATTTGTAGGTAAATGGGCAGCCGAGTTGCCCTCGGTACTCTGGAGCCTGTGGACTACACCCAACCGATCAACCGGGTACACACCTTTCTTCATGGTTTACGGAGCCGAGGCCATGCTGCCTACTGACCTGGACCACGGGTCCCTACGCATCCGCGCCTACACTGAAGCCGAGTCAGCGGAAGCAAGACAAGATGCTATCGACCAGCTCGAAGAAGCACGCGAAGTCACTTTTCTTCGGTCGGCAAAGTACCAGTAGGGCCTACAACGCTATCACAGCCGGCACGTACGCGGCCACTCGTTCCACATTGGCGACTTCGTTCTATGCCGAGTCCAGTCCAACAAAGACAAGCACAGGCTCTCACCACCGTGGGAGGGTCCGTACGTGGTTGCCGAAGTACTACGCTCGGGGGCTTACCGACTAAAGAATAATGACGGCAACATCATCACTAACGCATGGAATATTGAACAACTACGTCGTTTCTATGCTTAAATTCTGTACTTCAATATTACGGACGAATGAATAAATATTAATTCGCTCCATTTGAAACAATTATCGGTGTTCCCGACTAGCCCGCTATGCATGCTAATAGCCATGCATAACGGACACTCGGGGGCTACACCACCCTGGGTGTGCCCAACCACACTCGGGCTTCTTTCATTCAGATAAATTATTTTAGTACTGTGTATACAATTCAACGTTAAACTCTTCGTCTTCGATCGCCAGTCTACACCACAACCCTGCGCTACACGGGACAACAGCCCACGGCTATTCTCTATGAAAGGGGGCTACGACGGGTCGGCAAGAGCACACACAACGGATTAACATACACACGAACAAATCTTTTGCGAAGGAAGAAAATTAATAGACTTTAAGCCAAGTTTGCTACAAAATGCATACATTTCAAATATTCACTCGGACTTCCCAAAAAGTTGACCTACGTGTTCCACATGTTTACCCCTATAGACCAGCGCGATCGATAAGGGAGGTCACCGTGGTTTCGACCACCGCCATCAACTCCAGAACTGCTTCGACAGGAACATCGGTGGCATACCCTTTCCCGATTGCTTCCATGTCAAGCAGCGGGTAATGGGACTTAGCCACCGCAAGAGACAATACAACTCCAGATACTGTGGCCTCCTTCTGCAGCAACCTCGCCTGGTTGGGCACCCGTTGAAGGCGCTCCGTGATCACCTCCGTGTGGTCCGAAACTGGGTCATCCTCCCACAAGGTGTCACAGGCTATCCGACCCGCCGCCTTCAAAGACTCAGCCGTCTCGCTGACCTTCTGGATGCATATTTGGAAAGCTATGGAGACAGAATGAAGCTATTAGTAGGACATACGACATACCCCGACTGACCAAGACCCGAGTCAAAGACTTACCGGCGGTGGAGTCTGCGGCCCTCTTGTTCGCCGACTCGACGGCCTCCAAAGCCTGCCTCAGGCTACCGTCCATGACGACCGCCTCCTTCTCCAGCTGCTCGATGCGGGTTTTCTCCGCCCCGAGCTCCTCCTGAAGCTTGGAGGCCCTGTCTTCGACGGAGGCAAGTTGCCCGATGCGGGCCTTCATCGCCTCGAGCTCCTCCCTGAGCTTGGTGGCCTCATCCTCCGCAGCTACAGGAGACAAGTCAGCACAGAGAAAGCAGAAATGATCAAAGAAAGCTCGATTTCCTCACCTTGAGCCTGGGCGGCTTCCTGGGAGATGCCCCTTCTCAGGGCGGCAATCTCAACCCCTCTCGCACGGGCTACTTCCTGCGTCACCTCGAGGGTCCCCTTCAAGTGGTCCCACTCAACCTTGCGCTGGCTGAGCCGGTCGAAGGCAGGGAGTTGCTCCTGTAGAAACTCGATCTTGTCCCTAGACCGTCTGGTCAAGTTCTGCAAGAAAAAATAAAGGAGGTTAAGCTACTCGGATACATAGAGAAGACAACAAAGACCCTCCACCCGACTAGCCTAGTCAGCCGAAGGCTCGGGGGCTACACCCTCTGGGTGGACTGATCGTGCTCCTAGAGTGAAATCTTTAGAATCAAACAAAGACCCTCCGCCCGACTATCCTAGTCAGCCAAAGACTCGGGGGCTACACCCTCTGAGTGCACTGATCGTGCCCCCAGAGTGAAATTTATGAAATCAAACAAAGACCCTCCGCCTGACTATCCTAGTCAGCCGAAGGCTCGGAGGCTACACCCTCTGGGTGCACTGATCGTGCCCCCAGAGTGAAATCTACAAGACGAAAGAGAAAAAACAACAAACAATAACAAAAGGCGTACCTGCATCAACGGTAGGATCTTTCCATTGACCAGGTTGGCACTCTCCTAGACCGTCTTCAACAGCGTCGAAAGCTGCTCCCCGAGCTGGGAGGTGGTGTTCATCACCTCCTCCCACTCTCCCGCCTCCTAGACGTCGCCGATCTCCTGGAGGATCGCACTCGGCCTTGAGGGATCCGCTTGCCGGACCCGTAGAGGTTGAAGCGCTAGCTGGAAGCATGGCGGAGGAGGTGGCACACGCCCGATGTCCTCCACCTCCACCGGCGGCACCAGGTTCCCCCGGCGGTCAGGCGGGGTTGTCTGCGCTTGGCTCGGCTCTACCCCCTCCGCCACAGCAGGAGCCTGCGCTTCGGCGTCGAGTTCCTCTGGCCGAGGAATAGGCGGCGAGGTCGGCGGTGCACTGCTTTGCTAAGGGGAAGGCGGCGGCGGAGAAGAAGGCCTTGGAGGAGTCGAGGGCCGGGCATGTGGTCCCGACTGGCTCCTGCCTCAACCGGATCCCAGGGCACCCGACTCATCCCTTGGAATATCCCCCGTTCTCTGTGCCCTACAGAAACACCCAGGCCCATTAGTTATGAAGACAAAGCAAGCAAGGAGGTGTTCACTCGACGGCTTACTTGGTGGATCGGGGAACGGGGACACGCTTCCCGGGCCTCGGGGCCCGCGGCCTTGATGCAGCGGCCACCGGAGTCGGTGATGCTGGAGAACCACGCTAGGGGGGACTTCATCACCAGCCGCTTGAGGAGTTTCCTTGGCGGCGGCAGCTAGAGTTGTCGGGGCAGAGGAGTCGTCTTGTCCTATCGGGGCGGCGTCTGCGGCCGTCCTCCTACTCCACCGTGCGCAAAGAGGGACATCATCCTCGTCCTCTTGGGGTTCCTCCTCTGGCGCTGCGCGGAGGAGCGCTGGGCACCTCCGACGCAGGTGTTCCTCCCCCTGATGACCCGGCACCAGCGGACGACGGTCGGACGTTTCCCTGCGCTGGCTGCCCTTTGCTTGGAACATCAGCGTATTGGGGCTGATTCCAGATCTCGTTCTCCAGGAGAGGAGCCGAAGAACTGAACCCGAATAAATCCTGTGAATTCGGAGGACACAAACGAAGGCCGAGTATGACTCGCTTGAAACACAGACCACAAACGACAACATCGGAGGATTGGTTGGTCACCTGGTTCAGGGAGTTGGCGCGGCTATAGAGCGCCGGGTGTCTGGAAGTGTCCAAGTCCGCTCCCTGGGCCATCAGCTTCCCGACTCGTTGCTTGACCTCCTCCTCCGAGAGCTCGACAGTTGACTCCCGGGTCACATCCTGATGGTCGGTGTACTAATACATCGGATGAACCCTAAGCTTTGCCAGCTGGATTTAGTGTCCGATGAAAGTGGCCACAACCCCGACCTCGGTGACTCCCGACTGGAGCACTTGGGAGAGATGAGCCATCAGGACTTCAACCCTGGGCTGCTCCCACTCCTTCGGCAGCTCGGTCCAGCTCGCTCTGACCTCGGGAGGCTGACTCACGAACTCTGAGAGTGAAGGCTCAGGGTTACCACAGTAGAACCACTCCGAATGCCACCCCTTATTAGAAGTTTGGGACGGTAATTCCAAGTAGTACTTGACGGCCCCCGGCCTCAGCTGGAACCCGGCGCCTCCGATAACCGCCGGGCTATTCTTGCTCGGCTACGGCTTGATGATGAACAGCTGCTTCTAGAGCGCGAAGTGCGGCGGTATCCCAAGGAAACACTCGCAGAGCGTGATGAAGCACGCTACATGGAGCAGTCACTTGGGGTTGAGATTGTGCAGCTCCAGCCCATAGAAGTAGAGGAGTCCGCGCAAGAACAGGTGCATCGGGACAGAGAGACCACGGTGGAAGAAAGAGGTGTGGGCGATGAGCTCACCAGTATTGGGAGTCAGCACCTCTTCTCCAGCGGCAGGATGCCACTCGATCAGCTCCCTCGACGGGGGCACCCCCGCCTCCACCAAGGTCCGCAGCAGGGCTTCTGTGGCGGTGGACTTGGACCAAGGCACCATTGTACCAGTGGAAGAGATGTTCTCACTGAGTGAAGCCTACTGCATCTTCCTCCTCTTCGAGCAGATCTACTTCCCGGATGGAGGTGGGTATTCAGCGGCGGTGGGTCCGATCTAGGGTTTCTATTGGATGCCTGATTGGGGTTCGGCCGGCTAGGATGGGGAGGCAAATGCGTGGAATGGCGGCGAAGTGGAATCCAAACGGCGGCGAGACGGATTCGGGATCAACGGCAATTCAGATTTGCTGGGCGGCGGCGCTCTCAACTCAGAGTAGCGGGAAGACGAAAGGTTTCGGGTGTGCAGAAGAGACAAAGTGTGAAAGGGTAACCAGTGTGAACGCACGGGTTTTAAAGAAGAGACAGCCTGGCGGGTGCGAATCTTCCGCCCCCACGGGATGACCTTTCCACTTCCACGGCGTAACTCCTCCGCACTCACTGTGCGAATCTTCCGTTTCCACGGCGAGGCGTTACCGTTTCCAGCATCCGTCTGATCAAGGTTTCAACGGTTGGTCTTCCGGGACTAACGGGCCATTTGAATACACCCCCTATAATGAGCGACTATAATGTACCTTTAACGGGTTACTAGTCGGTTACCGAACAACTTGGAACTGAACGTTACGGTTTTGAAGGGTTTCGAGGATTGGCCTCCAGGGAACGCAATCACTTGAATACACCCGAGTGAAGGACAACTGTGGTGCGCCTTCAGTGGCCACTAGTCGGATACCGAGCAGCTCGAAGCCACCGGTTTCTCCACCCGGACATTCCGGAGATTTTACCCTGGAATCTCTGGGATCTAGAATTTCCGGATTCAGTGGAACGTGCGGGACTTAGGCTCCGTCACTCGGGACCGAAGCGCCACAGCTTGTGTTCTGGTTCTGACAAGAATTTCGAGGGCATTCCCCAAAGGGACACTAGCAGGACCCGAGCCATTCGGGAAACCAGATGCCACTCAGGAATTCAGTCGGGATTCATGGTATGTCCCCCACTGGGCTATCAGCCGGTCTCCATCCACTGGAAATAACTGGATACCACCGGAACATACCCGTTATTAACTCAACCGCCATGATATTCCTGCCCTACGGGTGAATATTACTCGGCTTATTATCTTTACTCTACAGGAGTTGTATGAGTCCCTCACAATCTTCCTGCAGGCTACGAAAAGGGCGCGCCTAAGCAGATGCTACTCGGAAAAAGGAAGGAAACAAAGGCACACGGCTTGGGCATTATCGTGACGAACTACAGTCAGATCATAAAGGACTCGAGGGCTACTGACGATGGCATGGCACCCGGGTATCGTCAAGGAGGACAAAGCCGGTCCTCTGGACACAAGATGGGTCAGGCCGACTACTCAGAGTCCGACTTCTACACGGGGGCGCCTCATCGACTTGGAGTACAAGACAGGGATAAGTACCTGCCCGGCAACCCTGGATTCAGTTGTAACTAATTAGGAAATCAATCTGTAAACCGATCCGGACTCTTGTAATCCTACCCCGGCCGCCTATATAAGACCAGGTAGGGATCCCCCGATCGGTAGGCAATCAAATAGATTCATAAGCTCTCATATTCTCATACACACATAGCCCTAGGTAGCTGATAGATCTGTTCTCGAAGCCTTGCGGCACTCGGGATACAAGCAATACCATCCACCAAACACAGGACGTAGGGTATTACCTCTCCTTGAGGGCCTGAACTTGTCTAAACTTTGTCTCCCGTGTGCACCCAGCTGGATCTGCTGTGCTCACGCTGCCCTATATTAAATATTACCGGATCTAAACACCGATAGATGATGCACATCTTAGTCATCCAAGAACTCATGGTCTATAGGGACAATCTAGCCAAAATAAAAACTATTTATCTTGCTGGTTACATTGTCTACTCAGCTCATGCTAAAGAACTTAAAAATGTTAAGAAACAACTTGTTAGCACTAGTTTTAAAAGCACTCAAGAACCCTCTCCATGTTTAAAATGCAAATACTTGGAAGATAGAAATAGAGAACTAAATCAAACTGTTCTAGAGATGAGGAGGCCTGCTTGTAATAGATGCTTAGATCTAGAAGAGGAAAATCAGGACTTAGGTAAACACATCACTGAGCTTTGTAGAAAACTTACTTTGGCTAACGCTACTGCTTCTAAGCTACCTGTTGATGCTTCACATGCTACCTTCTCTACTTGCACTTTTTCCATAAACTTGAGAATGATATTTCTATTATGCATGCTACATTAAGGGAGAGGTTTAAGAAAACTGTAACTGAAACTTGTAGTTTGGCCTGCGTGTTATGTGAATCCTTAAAACTTGAACTAGGAGTACACAAAGAAAAATATGAGAAGGCTATTAGTGTCAGCTTCAGGAGCTTGTCTCACTTGTGCTTCCCTGGTTAAAGAAGTAGACTATCTTAAGAAAATTTTGGAGAGATATTCAGAAGGTAGGAACAAACTTAACATGATCCTAGGTAAGTCTAGAGTTAGTGGAGGCAAAGGTCTAGATTTTAATCAAGTATAAGAAAACAAGAACTACACTCCTCATCCCATTGGTACTCGAGGTAAAGGCTTGATTGAGACTGCTCAGGGGGAGAGGAGGACAGTGTTTAAGAAAGACGGTTACCTGGAACCAATTAATCAAAACAAGAGTGTTTCTGTTTCAAATGGTGTCACCCCACAGAAGGTTAAATACCATTGCACTTATTGTCATAAGTATGGCCATTTGGTTGAGTTCTGCTTTCGACGTCTCAAGGAGGAGTGTCGTGACCGTGTCCGTGCTCTTAGGAGTATTCAACGACAAGGTGTAGAATACTTAAAAGTCTTCTCGCGTCCAAAGCAACAAGGTGTAGATTGCTTAAAACTTCTCGCCAACCCCAACAACAAGGTGCAGACTACTCAAAGTCTTCTCATTGTCCTCTTGGAGTTGGTTTGCGTACTCGGGTACGTGACGATCCTTCGCGGCATGGTTTTGATCAAGGTTGGAGTGCTACTCGGGATGGTGCATTGCATGCTAATCACTCACGACTTGTTGTTCCTGCTAAGAGAGTGACTCAATACTGGATTCAGAAATCCTTGCTTACTAACTCCAGTACTGAGTCCACTCGCTCTCGATCTTTTGTGTAGGTTGACCGGCGAGGGTTGGTGAACATGTGGCTTGTTGATTCCGGGTGTTCACGCCACATAACCAAAAGTCCTAAATGGTTCACCTCCCTCACCAAGGTGTCTCGTGATGAGTTCATCACTTTTGGAGACGATTCTCATGGGCGTGTCACACACAAGGGCACTGTGCGCATCAACGATAACAATATTCTCAAGGATGCTGCTCTAGTAAGCAAACTGAAATACAACCTCATTTCTGTTTCATAACTTATCGATGATGACTACGAGGTTTGTTTTCAAAAAGAGTGGGTGTCAGGTTTTTGACTTCTTAGGGAGGCTTGCTTTTGAGATTTCTTGCCCCGGTAGAGTCTTTGCACCTGAGTTTAGCTCCTCTGAGTTTAGATGTTTTCTTGCAACTAGTTCCTTAGTTCTTCAACTCTGGCACCAACACTTGGGGCATGTCGGATTTGACCACTTGACAAGAGTGGGCAGCCTTGATCTTCTGAGATCAAACTTGACAAGGATCTGTTATGCACTCCATGTCAGCATGGAAAACAAGTTGCTACTTCCCATCCACCTGTCAATCAAGTGAAGACCGATGGACACACTCAATTTTTACACATGGACACTATAGGTCTAGCTTGGGTTCGATCGGTAAGTGGGAAGTGGTATGTTCTTGTCATAGTTGATGACTACTCTAGATACTCTTAGGTGTTTTTCATGGAGCATAAATCTGAAGCATTTGCGTTCTTTCGAGATTTGGCTTTAATACTTTTTAATATCTTTCCTGGTGCATTGAAAGTTGTTCGAAGTGATAATGGTTCAGAGTTCAAAAATATTTTTTTCACAGACTTTCTTGCTGATTGTGGCATTGAGCATCAGTTCTCCACTCCACACACTCTTCAACAAAATGGTGTTGTGGAGAGGAAGAATATGACTTTGATTGAGATGGCTAGAACAATGCTTGATGAATATGGCACATCACGATGGTACTGGGCTGAGGCTGTTAGTACTGCCTGCTATGTGTCCAACCATGCATTTCTGTGAGCTCTTTTACATGTGACATCTTATGAGCTTATGTTTGGGAAGAAGTCAAATGTGTCTCACATGAGGGTTTTTGGTTGTAAATGTTTTATCCTAAAGAAGGACCTTCTCAACAAGTTCGAGTCGCGAACTTCTGATGGTATTTTGCTAGGGTACCCTGGACACTTGAATGGATATTGAGCGCTCAATCTTGAAACTAACATTGTTGTGGAGTCTTGTGATGTGACTTTTGATGAGGCTAGTCCCGCTAGACCCGATTCTTCAGGTTCTCCACAGGAGTCGGAGTCAATATTCTAGGAAGAAGATGTGTCAGAAAGCGGCGAAGGACGCGCCCCTACTTTTCATGTGCAAACTGTAGATCCTCTTGTGATTTCTTCGACTATGGCCGAGGGTCCTGCGTCCACTACTTCCTATTCGGGAGTAGTACTGACTTCATCAGCAACTCAGCTTCTGACCTCTATCTCAGTTGAGGTAGAGGCTATCGAAGCTACTTCCTCTAGAGCTCTGGATTTGATTGAGGGTCCTCAACAAACTCAAAGGGATCACCCTTCAACTCAAATAATTGGCTATATCTCGAAGCGTGTAACATGCTCCAGGTCCATTCCTTCCTCCGACTTGGCACATTCTGCTTTTGTTGCTTTTTTTGAGCCTAAAGATATATGTCATGCACTTTCTGATAATACTTGGGTCAATGCCATACATGAGGAGTTAGAGAATTTTGAGAGAAACAAGGTTTAGACACTTGTAGAGCGTTCACTTGGTCACAATGTCATTGGGACCAAGTGGGTGTTCAACAACAAGCAAAGTGAGGATCATATTGTTGTTCGCAACAAGGCTAGACTCGTAGCTTAAGGGTTTAGTCAAATGGAACACTTTGATTTTGATGAAATGTTTGCACCTGTTGCTCGCTTGGAGACTATATGCATTTTGCTTGCGTTTTCTGCTTCCAAGAGATTTAGGCTTCATCAGATGTGTGTCAAAAATGCATTTCTGAATGGTTTCATTGACGAAGAAGTCTATGTTAAACAACCTCTAGGATTTGAAAACCCTAAATACCCTAATCATGTGTACAAACTATCTAAGGCTCTCTATGGTCTTAAGCAAGCTCCTAGAGCTTGGTGTGATAAACTTAAGAGCTTCTTGATTCAAAATGGTTTTGAAATGGGTAGGGTACACAAGACCTTATTTCTTCTAAGGCGTGGCAATGACCTACTAATGGTGCAAATCTATGTGGATCACATAATCTTTGGTGGCTCCTCTAATGCTCTTGTGTGCATGTTTTATGAGCAGGGAATTTGAGATGTCCATGATGGGTGAGCTTCAATACTTCTTGGGGCTACAAATCAAGCAAACAAAGGAAGGCACTTTTATTCATCAAGGCAAGTACACAAAGGATCTTTTGAAGAAGTTTGGGATGAGCGATGCCAAGCCGCTTAATTCCCTGATGTCAACCATCACATCTCTTGGTCCCGGTGAAGAAGGAAGGCGGTGGACCAAAGGGAGTTCAGAAGCATGATTGGCTCACTCCTGTACTTAACAGCGACAAGACCTGACATCCAGTTCACTGTTTGCTTGTGTCCAACATTCCAAGCCTCACCAAGAGACTCTCATCGATAATCTGTGAAGTGCATCATGAGGTACCTTCGATTATACCTTGAGTATAGACTTTTGTACTCGTGCTCTTCTATTCTCGGGATTCGAGGTTTTTCAGATGCAGATTTTGCTGGGTGTAAGATAGATCGCAATAGCAGTTCTGGTACTTTCCACTCTTTAGGCACTTCTCTAGTTTCGTTGTCCTCTAGGAAACAGTCATCTATTGCACAATCCACTGCTGAGACCGAGTATGTTGTAGCTGTGAGTAGTTGTAGTCAAATTCTTTGGATAATTTCTACTCTGTAGGATTTTGGGTTGTCTTTTGATAGTGTTCCTCTTTTATGTGATAACACTAGTGCTATTAACATTGCCAGAAACCCAGTCCAACACTCTAGAACAAAACACATAGACGTGAGATTTCATTTTCTTAGAGATCATGTTGAGAAGGGTGATGTATTGCTCAAGTTTGTTGATTCTAAAAATCAGCTTGCGGATATTTTCACTAAGCCGCTAGACTCTACACGATTTTGTGCACTTAGAGGGGAATTGGGGATCATACATCCCCATGGGCTAATGTGAGGGGGAGCTTTCTTCTTGTGTATCATATTGTAACTTAGTGCATATTGCATTATTTGTGAAATATCATGTGCACTTTTCAATTCCAAGAGCTTTGTTTATTATCCTTAATGTGACAATGATTGTTTAGAGTTTGCTATATGCCAAGATTTGATTGTCTAGCTCATCTCTCCATGACCTGTCATGTGTGCTCGAGAATTTGCAAAGCTAGCTTAATTGAACAATCAACTTGAACTAAATTCTTGATCTCTTGATGAATTGCTCACTAGAGAATCCTTGATCTTTGAATCTCTTCATGAATCTAGCATTGCAACTATGATCTTTGTTTTGACTGGTCAAAGATAGGACTTCATGGTAATCTTGATAAGGACCACTAGTGACTTGATATGCTTAGGCTTTTGTGGCTCGGGTTGGAGAATGCTTATTGTCATTAAGAGTCACTAGTTTAGCTTTACATGCTTGAAATCTACCATTTGCTTAGGTGCAAATGCTAAATCAAAGATGAACCACATGAAAACAGTATGAAAATTCTCAGGATGAGTCACTCAGAATACATCCTCATGTAGGGGGTTGTATTTTGCGTGTGTCTAATCCATTTAGACATGTGATTGCTTATTCTAGCATGTGGTAGAGCATTTTTGGTCCTAGTCTTGATTGATAGTCCTCCTAGTCTTGACTTGGTGCTAGGTTTTCATGCTTCACTCATGCTTAGATTCTTTGCTAGTGTGATCACCTAGTTCAAAAATCATCATTAGTGAAATCCTAAATGTGCTAATGATTCTAGCTCCTTTTCTTGATATATATGTGTTTTTATGGTTTGAGGAGCTTTTTTGTGGCATATTATTTAACATCCTGATTTTTAGAGTTTTTCAAAAAAACTTTCATTCAAAAATCAGAGCTAGAAAATCTCGTTGTTTCTTCTCGAATGAATTAAATCTTAATTAGAATTTTACAAATTGGAATGGAGTTAATTTGAATTAATCCAACTTGAATTGGATTGGCTTTTCAATTTGGAATATGTCTCCAGAGTTTTTTTTAGAATTTTCAGAGTTCGTTTGATATTTAATCTCGCTCTACTATTCTTTGTTTTTATTTTGGTTTTCCCCTTTTCATTTCTCCTTTCCTTTATGGCCGCCATCCCAGCTCATCTCCACCCGGCATCCCACCGCCTCATTTCGTCACTTGAGCAGCCACCCCGGCGAGTTCTGTGCAGCGCAGCGTGCGCCGTTACCCCTGTTCCAATTAGATTTGAGCGAAAACTCTTTCCCCTAACCCTCCTATAAATACCCCACATCCCTCCACCTCTTCCTTACTCCCCCACACTCTTTTCCCATGAAACCCTAGCCCCTAAACCCCCCAAACAGCCGCCATCCCACTTTTCTTCCCGCGCAGTTCCTGAACAGCACGTCCCACCTCAGTATTTTCTAAATTTTTGTCGCCTCAGACATCTTTTGGAAACTCCCTTCTGTGAGATTGTGTGCAACCTTTCCCTCTATCTCTCTGCCAAATTTGATGAAGATCCAACGATGCAATCACTAGGAAATTGCCAAATACTAATGTGCTGTTTGCACCGAGATTTTCTGCGCGTGCATCTAGATTGGAACGACACCCTTGTTGGCTCGGACCTCTGATTCAAGATCCATTTGGTGGGATCTTGCGAAATGTTGTCACAATCATCTTCACAAAATTTGAAGGCAATCCAATGGTCCAATCACCGGGAAATCAAGTTTCTTCATGTTGCTATTCACGTCCAGATGTTTCTGCACGAACGGTACAATGGTATTATCACCTCTTTTCCCATCTATCCGTTGTGTATTTCATCAATTACTTTTGTCAAATTGAGCATTAGGTTCCTATGAACACCTCTGTAAAGTTTCACCTTGATCCATGTAGCCGTTTATCAGGAATTGATCCATCTCCGATGTGCTGTCCATGAACGTCCAGATTCAATCTATAGAACATCTAACTTGTCTGATCTTTTTCCCATTGACTCGATAAGAATTCTTCAAAACCCTTTGGTAGGATTGTACCTTTATGTGTCTGGTTTCTAACCCAATTGGTGGATCACGATTTCGTTAAGCGAGCATCGTGCAGCGCCCAAAAATCTTTGTTCTATTCAGAACCGATCTATGTCCAGTTCCAACCGTTTCGTGTTGCGAACGTCACCCCCACCTATATAGTTAATCTCCTATCATCTTGTGGTATATCATGGCATTATTTTACACCATTAATCTTTGTTTAAAAGTGCTCGCATCATCATGTGTTCATATCTAATAATTTTGATGATCGTTTTCATCATCCAATTGAATAATATGTCATGTAGCATATAGTTTCCTATTTGTTATATGTATAATTTTTATGTATTTCTTACTTTCTCGTTATATAATGTTCATCCTTAAGAGTATTCGTCATATTGATCAATCATGCTTAGTTTATTAATAGGTGTATCCATATTCATATAGCTACATGTTGCATGTTTACATAGTTGAATATAATATGCATATATACAATATATTTCTATTTTAATAGTCATTAGACATGAGGTGGTTCAACATCTTAGTTCAATCTTGTCTGTATCAAGAATAAGGTTGTTCATGTTTAATAAGGTTCATACTGCATGATTATATGTCTCTATACATATAGTGTCTGATGCCTATGTATAACTAAACTTAATATTGCAAATGACCTATAGTACTTGAAGCATAATATTTGCTAAACTAATATTAAAATGACATACTCCATGTTAGTTGATCTTCTATAATGTATGTCTACTAGCAAACACCAGATTATTATTGCATATGGCACATGATTGCTCACTGCCATGTTAATGTCTTTAACCACACGTGATGAATGTTTAATAAACACATTAGGATCATCATGTCACCATGTGTAGGTAGCATGATAAGATATATGTGTAGAATTAAATGAGAGTATGACATGATGTTATGCAATAATATAAATTTTACTACATATGTAGTTATGGTTGCATGATGTATATTGTATGGTGGTATGTGCATATATTCTTATAGTTTAACTCATGTTTATTTAAGGATTGCTATACAATAATTGGTCATGTTATTACCTCTATTTATAATATGGTTAAGATTACGCACATAGTCCATATTTGTACAATGCATCTCATATGGTTTGCATATGAAGTATTGCAATATATGTATATGCATACATACATAGCACATTCCATGTTTCAGATAATAATTTGCTGAGAATTGGTTTAGCACATTATTGTACTCCTGTTGCTAGTTTAATTATTTGTTTGAACACAATTAGGTTGTACATGTTCATCATGATGTTATGTTGCATAATTATATAGTTGCATATAGTCATATATATGTATATGTATTGTTAGACTTAATATTTATTGACTGTCTATATGTCAGAATAATAACTTTTTACTGAGTTATTATTTGACAATATAGTTTAATCACAGTTTGCAAGATCAATGGTTGCTATTGGATTATAATTACATTTTAGAATTACAATTGCATAGTCATATGTTATCCTATGCTAGCCCTGCCAAATCTCGACTTCATGTCTAGTCTATCTAGCTTGTTATATGATGTCTAGTTGTATGTTGTCCAGTAGTTTACGTAGATTGACATATCGCATATTATCATTTCTTGCCAACTAGCATGCCAGGACCTCGCTTGTCTACTAGTATGATGGGTCATATTTGTTTTACTAGTATGTTGGGTTTCCATGTTTAATCATATGGTTGTACTATTATTGTCATCGACCATATCCTGTTCCCAGTTGCATATCTATCCCTATCTTGCATGTGGATTAACTTTAGTCCTTTTACATGCAAATTCTACATAAATCTATCCTTTTCTAGGATGATACTAATCCGGAAGACCATCTTTCGAGTACATGTACTCTATCCGGTTGAGATATATGATCTCACACCTTTCTATTTTATCCTTCAACAATCCTTTCCCTTCACCTTTGTCCTCCGACACCTATCCGACCTTGCTAGCCCTATTCTTCTGGTATTTCCATTTGGTATCTAATTTGAAGTTATATTTATTTGCTTTGCACTTTATTGCCGTTGCGACGAATAGGAAGTAACAGCGTTGGGTAAAGACAAGTTCCTACAGAAGAAGACCAACTTGTCAACGAAGGCATGCCCCGTTTTCTTGATCATGTTGATCCTATATTTTTAAAGTCATTATATTTTATTGTTATAAACATGCATGCTGTTTTATTCCCGTAGCTAGCGTGTCTATTAACACACCTGTACCCTGCCCGCTTGCCGCCCTTTTACCTGCTACCTTGAGTAGATTATTTTAATATACAGAATAGAGTAGAGAAATGCGTAGCCATTCTTAATTATCCCTAGGATGCTTTTACCTTGCCTCCTCGGAGGAATGATCTTTAGATCATTGATATCACTATTGAAACTTTGTTGAGCTCACTGAGCTAGGGCCGGATGCCCGTTGTTTTCTCTCTTTCTATTCTTCCTATTCTACTCGGGTGAAACTTACCATCTAAAAGGTGCGGGCGACAGCTAAATCATGAGTTGAAGGAGCAAATGGTCGTTCTTCATGAGTTGAAAAAGCCATTGGTCGTCTATATCGAATAAGGCCAAAGCCATGATTTTGAGAAGTGTGAAAACAGTACGACCACATGCTATATGGGCACTGGCTTGGTTAAGTAGGTTAGTCGACTCTTGGTGTCGATATTGCCATACCGCAGAAGGGTGGACTAGCTACGAGGACCTCGGCACAGATGGGAGGCCAGAGGGTGGGGACGTACTCTCAACCCTGTGTCAGACCCAGTGGGCATGTTGCATCGGAATGAGATTAGCTAAAAGACCTCGTCACGATCTCCCTGTCGGTACACCGATGGGTGTGTACTCTACCAATGGCCACTGGTGGGCAACAAGGCGAGATTGTGTCATGTGGGTAAAGTGTACAACCTCTGCAGAGTGTCAAACTAATCGATTAGCCATATCCATGGTCATGGATGGCACATAACTCATTCCTGATGAAAAGGACATGTCTTTCTCCCCCTTACTAATTCCCTCTACTCCAGTTCTAAAAATGTGAAAAGGTGGTTGGAACCTATGGATGAGTTTAGGCCGGATGCATTACTCGCATGTGTTGGTCGTGGACCCTCATGTTTATGAGGAACACCCCTGATAATAAAGCTGGTTTTCATCAAAATGATGCTTTCGAAATTACTGTACTATTACAATCAAAGCTGCTTTTATGCAAAAGAGCCATAAAACCCTTCCTTTGCTTAAACCTGCACGTAGTCGTAGGTTTGCTAATGAGGGGGCATGTGAGAACCCTAGATTTAGAGTAGTCGAGAGAAGCGTGAGATGGAAGTCAAGTTAACTCGCGTTGCTGAGTTGACCTAGTTCTACCGAGGAGCGTCGTGAGCTACGTTGGAGGATAGGTGAGAGAAGGGGGAAATTGTTGTGCATTCATGGCATACATACAGTTCATCGTATTCATCATTCACACATGTTAAAAATGATTGAAATTGAAAATTTATTAAATAACAAATATTACAATGTCATAATACAACAATGTGGTTACAAAGTGAATAATGAAGAAGAAAGTCAAAATTACATAATGAAATATTTCTACCTATACATCATCTAAATCAAATCTTTAAATCTTCGAGTCTTCGAAGTCTTCAAGTCTTGAGTGTAGAAGAACGCTGAGTTGGAGGGGAGAAGCCTTTAGAAATGTTGGCGATCATCCGAGGTCGTCGAATATGGGCACTCGAGACCGTTGGAATCACGCCGTTGCTGTAGGAGGCAAAGAGTTTTCGAAAACGATATTTTGAAATAAGTGGGGTCTTATCGGCACAGTTCCACTGACATCCGCAGGGTTAGCTGCGGGGGCAAAATAGTGCCAACGACCTAAATAGTTTTTAAGTTTTAAAAATAGTTTGGAAAATAATTTTGTTTTCCAAAATGTCTGAGGGCCACTTTGGTTAAGACCCTCATCAGACGAATCTATTATATTGCATATAGGGAGAAAAGGGGTGAGAATAGTAAAATAATTTTACTTATCCTAAAACTAAATTACCTCCATGATTTTGTTTTAAAGAAAGAAATTGTTTGGCAAAACAAAAAAAATAGATAAGGCATCATCTCTTGAAATAGTTTGTCCATCAGCCCACATTTTTTATTGTAGCACCAGAGCCATCAAGCAAAGAGTTCTCTAGCAGCTCTCATATAAAATGAACGAGGTAACATTTTGGATAAGGCAGCCATCCCTTAAGGATTATCCTTTAGATCACATAAATTGACCAAGGTCAAATTCTTTGAAACACAAGGCAACACATCAAAGTTTATCCAGCAGCCACAAATATCCACCCAGTAAATATCTAGTTTTAGTAGGCATCAATTCATCGAGTAAAGGTCTAGCAGCCAGCAAAACTTGACCCAAGTCAAGTCCCTCAGCAAGCAAGGCAACCAAGCAAAATATCACTGAACCATACCAAGCTATGTTCAGTAGCTTGTGAATCAAGTAAAGGGAGAGTAGCAGCCGTAGCAAAGGCAAGCAAGAGGTGGCAAGAGGCAGCATGATGTGGCAACAATTGCCACAGTAGAACCTTAGAGAAGGCTCAGTAGAAGTAGTACAAGGCAACCGAGTAGAATTGTACACAACCATAGCAGCCACCACAAAGGCCACCACTCTTTCAGGAAGTAGAGAGCAACAGAGGAAGCAAGGACCAGGCCACCACCTAGAAGAGGAGTCGGCCACCAATAAGAAGAAAAGCAAGCTCACCAGAACATAAGGAAGAGGAACAAGATAGGGTGGAGGATCGGCTAAGGAGGAAGAGAGCAGGCCACTAGCAGGACCAAGAGCATAAGGGAGGCCACGGCCATAAGGAAAATCAGCAGGCTTAGGAATCAAGCTTGTCCTTGTCCAGCTGTGAGTCAAGGTAAAAACCCTATCCAAAATCATCATGGCTGCATGCATACATGAATAACAGCTAGATGAAATAGATAAAGGGACCCTCAGATTTTAGGAAGCATTTATAGTATCTGTTATTATCGAAGTATGCTCTTTCCAACCTTTTCTCTTACCCTAAAATCATCATTGGGTTTTATTAAGGCAGCAATTGGTAGTAATCTGTTCTTATCAGATTATTTCAATACCTTTCTTAAATTTCTCAGATGAGCATCATATTACATCAAGGTAACGTATAGGCAACATAGTAGTGTTCTGTTCTTATCAGTTTCGGGCATAGAAAGATATGCAGAATGCTTCCTAATGCAAATATCAATATACTTAGCTAGAGAAACAAGAGATAACATCTGTTCTCATTAGAATACCTTTCTTTAAATCCTTCTCAGTTAAAAGGCATCATAGTATTGAACTAAGCTAAGTAAAGTATCTATTCTCACCAGTTTACCTTAAATTTTCAATCCTTTCTCAGTTAAGAACATGTCAGAAATGAGCTAAAGATCAAGTATACTAATACCATTAGCTAACCAAGTACACTGCAGTACCTGTCCCTATCAGTTTCTAAAACATATATACACCATCTATGCCTATGAACAGGCATATAGGACTTTAGATGCTTAAGCATCATTAGTAGCTAGCCAGAGACCAAGGGGCAACATCTCTGTTAAAGAGGAAGTGCAGAGTCCATTCTAGTGAAGGACAGGCACATAAAGAGGGAGATGCTTGATAATTAAATGGACCAAAGTCAAGTGCAGTGACTGTTTCTTTAAGTCAAATATTCTGTTGTGCTGATATGAGGACACACTACTACAGAATGGGCCTTTACTGATGGGCAGTTAACCCCCTCTACTGACGGGCCGGGGCCGGGGGCCGTCAGCCTGGGAATGTCAGTGGAGGGGTGCCCTCCACTGACGGCCAGGCCGCCTGTCAGTAGTAGCTATGACTAGTGACGGGCCCAATTTGCCCGTCAGAGGAAACCCCTCTAGGGCTAGCGTGGCAGGCGCCTGGAGGTATCATCACTGACGGGCCCCTGGTGAGTGCCCATCAGTGGTTCCTCCTTCCACTGACGGGCATTTTCTAAGTGCCCATCACTGGTAGATTTATGAGGTTTAAAAAAAATAGAGCTGCAAATTGCAATGCATATTTCATCATAATAATACAAACACCATTCCTTTCCATTACAACAATTACATTGTACATTAGCATCCAGAATCTAGAATGCATGGCATCCAGAATGCTCCTTTTCCACAAGTTGGCTCGCATACTGAGTTAACAATTCATGCTGCACTTTCTGCAATAATCCAGAAAATATGTCGATGTTAAATGGCATGTTAAAGAGGGAAATTCATGAGAAATCATAAATATTCTTTCAGGAAGACCAGCACATCCAGTATGCATGTAGCATACATGCACTCAAATTACCATGAATGACAGTGGGGGAAAAATGCAACAGCGATCTTTCCACAATCCCTGAAATATTTCTACAATCATTCCTAGACAATCATTTCCACAATCTCCAAAAATAGCACAAAATGTTTGCACAATCATTTCCACAATAGCACATTCTCTGGAAAAAATTCAAAACAGAGAAGGATTGAGAGGGAGAGAGGGCTCTGATTACCTCCTCGCTGCACTGCTAAGAACAAGGAGTCAAGGCGGTGAGCGGCCGATGCAGGAGTCGGGGCGGCGGCCAGTCAATGCTGCAGTCGGGGGCGGCGACCAAATCGGCCGGAGCTCGGGGGTGGGGAACGGCCAGTGGCGTGGGGCGAGGATGGTGGCAGCACGGGGTGAGCTATTGGCCGGCAGCGTGGAGGCGGTAGCGCGGAGGTAGCGTCGTGGAGGAGAGGTTGAGGCGGCGGCGTGGTGGAGAGGGAGAGGTGGCGGTGCGGAGGCGGTGGCCCGAGGCAAACCCTAACCGCCGGTGAGGAGGGTGAGAGGAGGCGGCGCCAATGAGGGGAGAGGAGGCTAGCGGCGCAGGTGCGGTAGGAGAGGGCGGTTGGTGGTGGAGCAGCCAGCCAGCGTCCGGGAGGGCGGCGGTCTCGCTACTGGTTCGAAAGAACGCGCGGGACTTGGTGAAATTTTCACCAAGTCCCGCCCGTTGCCTTATATACGTGCGGGGTCTCCACTAACGGGCAACTCGTAGCCGCCCGTCAATGGTATGACACTACCAGAGCCGGGTAGTATGTTAGGGCCTCCACTAATGGGCGCCTTGTAACTGCCCGTCAGTAGAGGGGGGTCTCCACTGATGGGCGCTGACTTATTGCCCGTCAGTGGAGGGTTTATGGGTTAGGGTTAGGGTTTAGGGTTAGGGTTTGGTTTATTTTGAATCAAGATTTTAACTAGAACTTAATGTGAGATGTGAATTGACAAATATAAATTTACATGGCCACTTGTTATGTAATAATATGTATTTTCTATTTTTTAATCACTAATTAAGGTACCTTATGAAGTACATACAATAAATATTTATCTGAAAAGCCCCAATTTTTTTACAAGAACGTAACTATATTATATAGGTTCTCGTAAAGTTTGGAATTTTTCCAAAATGATCTGCTATTATTTAGAGTTTAAATGAATATTTGCGCATTTATTTGAAGTAATTCCAAATTGAACTACATATGTCTTAAATAAGGACCCAAAAATCCAGAAAAAATTATATGTATGTACATGTGTTAGTGCTTAGTTCATGTCCAAAACTCAGGTGAAAAATTCAAATGTCCAAATGAAAATTTTGAACTTGTATTTGCACCCCAATGGTTTATCATTTTCCATAATTAGAAATTTGGTCCAAAAATTATATAACTTGGCATGGGATCATATTATGGGTTAACAAGTCTGCTATAAAATTTTCAAAAGATTTGAGAAAAGTATGACAATAGGTTGCTTTGTAATGGCCACATCTCTTAAGATGTTTCATGTCTTTCCAAGCATACTATGAAGTTAGCGCTACCGAAATAATTCCCTTCATCATTTTGAATCAAGATTTTAACTAAAACTTAATGTGAGATGTCAATTGACAAATATAAATTTACATGGCCACTTGTTATGTAATAATATGTATTTTCTATTTTTTAATCACTAATTAAGGTGCCTTATGAAGTACATACAATAAATATTTATCTGAAAAGCCCCCAATTTTTTTTACAAGAACATAACTATATTATATAGGTTCTCATCAAGTTTGGAATTTTTCCAAAATGATCTGCTATTATTTAGAGTTTAAATGAATATCTGTGCATTTATTGGAAGTAATTCCAATTTGAACTACATTTGTCTTAAATATTTCCCTTCATCATTTTGAATCAAGATTTTAACTAGAATTTAATGTGAGATATGAATTGAAAAATATAAATTTACATGGCCAGTGGGCGCGCGAGCACCGCCCCTCATTTTATACAGTAGGTTACCACTGACGAGGGCCCAAAACAGGCCCGTCAGTGGTGTTCTGCAGTGGCGCAATCAATCGTGGCACTCACCTCACTGACGCGCAACGTGGTGGCTCATCAGTGGTGATGGCCTCCTTGCTGAGGGGCACTTACAGGCCGCCCGTCAGTGGAGAGTTCCCGTCAGCTCTTTGGGTTCCTGGGCCCCCAGGTCGCCTCTCCTCTGACGGGCAGCTTTAACGCCCATTAGTGGAGGTCCCCTCGACCGGCCTGGGCGTCGCCTCCACTAACGGGCAAAAAGGTGCCCGTCGGTGGTGACCAGCACTACTGACGGGCAAAAAGGGTCCCGTTAGTGGAGGGGGTTCAGCAGAGGGTCATCCTGCAGTAGTGACATGTGGAAATGTTTAGATGCTAGTATAGCTACCAATCAGCTAATAATCAAGATAAACACTTGTTTCTGGCTAAATCAGATTAGTATGGGGAACCATATGCGCGCAGAAATAAAAAGGAAGCCAAGATTAATTCTAACATGTGTTCTTATCAGCTCCAAATAAATTAGCTAGAGGAGTAAGGTTTTCAACCGAGTGTCCTAATAGGAAGTATCTAAAGGGGGTAGATTAGACCAGGGAGCGCCAAGTTCTTATCAGTTTAAATACCCATAGAAGGTCTAAATCTCCCATGAAATTTCACTATGGGCAAGTTGTTCCATAGTCAACATGCCATCAGTGTACCAATCAAGGAGCAAAAGAGGCATAGATGCAGAACTGTTTATTGAAGCACCAGATTGTCATTGCACCAATGCTAAGCCTCCAGAAAAGTTAAATGGTATAGGCAACAAGACTATATGTGTGTATTAATTATCAACATCTGAAATTACTTAGGAATTCCCTAAGCAAATTAGAGTGGGGCATGAACATACATCTCTACCGGGGTAAATTGGTAAGCCTCACCTAACCATCGGGAGGTCGTTAGCAATAAGAAGAATGAACCATTCTTTTAGCAAGAAATAGTACCAACTTTCATAGCATTATCCAAGAACTAAGTATCACAAATAACAAGTATAGAAATAAAGCTAAACCTATAGGTCAAGCCTGGACCACCTTAGTCAAATTAAAAAGTACAAAATACACTGGTCTGAGCAGAGCATTCAAGCATATTAAAAAAATCACTAGGCAACAGGTCTAGGATCTGATTTTAAATCAAGTTTAGCATCTGTTCTCCACCTTCCTGAACATGCACAAATACCATAACCAGAGTTCTGAACTGAAATCAAATCGGCAATTGAAGAACCCTAGAATTGGGGAAATTTTGGTATGAACCCTAGAGCGAATTGGGGAGGAATTGGAAGAGAAGGGAATAGGAAAACTTACCTGGGGCACGGCGCACCACCGCGGTTGCGGTGCGGCCGGCCCACCACCATCCAGCAGTGGCGGCCGGGTGTAGGAGCGCATCCGCGAGGCCGAGCGGAGCGGCCGAGTGGAGCGGCCGAGCGGCACGGTCGTCGGCAGTGACCCGGAGAGGCGTGCTGACGCCATTGGCGGAGCCAAACCGAGGAGAAGCAGCCGGGCTAGGTGACGGCGTACCTGAGGAAAGGGGCGAAGGATTGGTCGGGCGGCGTCGGTAGACCGAGATGCCCGGCGGAGGAGACCTAGGCAGGACTAGAAACCGGCAGCGCTCACGGTATTGGGCACAGGCGGCGGTGGTGAGAGAGAGAGAGAGAATTAGGGCCAGTCGGGTGCGGTGGAGAATTGAAGGAAAGAGAGAGGTTGGATGAGGAATGAAGGAGGCAGCAGTTGGGCTTGAAGGGCCGACCGGAGGGGGAATTAAGGAAAAAAATGGAAGTAAAAAATGGAAAAGGAAATAAAGAAGAAAAATGGCATGAAAATGAAAAGAAAGAACATATTAAAAATATATGCATGTAGGTTTCTGATTCCTTAAATAGAAAATAAAAGGAAGTTGAAAAAGAGATAGTGTATATATATATATATACATGTGAGGTTAGAGAATGAATGAAAAATTTGGAATAAATTGTTTAGTCTTGTAATGGGTTTTTCTTAGAGGAAAATTTTAAGACTAATTAAACTATAAATCATTTTAAATTGAGTAATATGTTTTATTTTTTTAAAAAGAAAGTGAAACTTAAGTTAATCTTCTTGAAATCCTAACTAAAATTTTAAGTTAAGGACATTGGATTAAATAGAACATATTAAATGGTGGATGAAGAAACAAAAGTCAAGTTGATGAATATTATCATAAGATGATGAACATGGGATTTAAGATATTAACGCCCGAGTTACTCTTAGGAATCTTGAATCTTTAAGAAATTGTTAAAAGGATGTAAGTTTAAAAGTCATAGATGATAAGTTTAGTACATGCATTATCTCGTGCATATAATGCCATGTCATTGCATGCATATTCTAAATTTTTCATATAAGTCCAGTTTCTTGTTCATGTCCGTTGAGAACGTTTTCTAAATTTTCCTTCTTGTCTATAACATGCACAACTGAAAACCTATTTTCTAAATTGAATCAACTTTGGAACTGTTTGATTGCTGGTTTTTGGGCGTGATCATGGTGGGTGTTGAAACCTTGAAAAGGGTGCCGATGGCACATTAGAAGGCAGGTTTCATCACACGGAAATGTTTCATATAAGGTTAATGCAACCAATGATCGAATGTGCTTAAGGGCCATAGCGATCGAGCATACCACATACCCTATATGGGCGGGGCTGAGCCAAAGTACCTTTGCCCTAGGTCTATACCCCCTGGGAACGCAAGACCTCGGTAGTGGGATCGACTACCGGGAAGGTGATATTAGCCGCCGGGCTGCTCACTTCTTGTTAAAGTGATATTGGCCGTCGGGCTGCTCACTTCTTGTTAATGTGACATTGGCCACCGGGCTGCTCACATTATGATTGGGACCGGTAGTCCTACATGGACTACGACCTGGGGTATAACCGAGCGGGCAACAAAACGGATCTGTGGCCTCAGAAGTGTAGATTAGGTTTGGCCACCTCAGATACACAACTGTAGTCATTTGTGGGTACAGTTGTGCACCTCTGTAGAGTGTAATAAATTATGGCTTAGTCACTCCATGTTCCTGGTTGGAACTGCGAACCCGGCAAAAAAGGGATTCATCGGGAATCCTAGCAGCTTGTGAGACATGAGATCATTAGACTCTTAACTTAAAACTTGACTCTCTTACCTTACAAAATTACATTGCTTTTGGAGAGCATTGCTGTTCTCAATAGATAGTGCATCAAATACCACTTTGCTATTCCTGGACTTGTTGAGTACCTTCTGTACTCATCCCTCTATTCTAATTCCTTTGATTAGGAGGTGAGCTGTTAATAGATCAGTATGTAGTCAACTTCGGGGTTGAAGATAAAGTCTCCAAGGGGTCGACAGTGACGAAGGAGGACGAAGGCATCGGCCACTACATCGACCATCGTGGTGAAGGTCCCGAAGTGTAGAGTACAAGTCTAGTATGTGGAAGATGAGAGTATAGTTATGTCTTTTGCTGTAACCAACTGGAACGGTTTTAAATTCCCTGTACTTTTGGGAATATATTTGTATCTTGCTCTCTGAGTTTGTAAATTAAGTTTGTAATAAATAGACCACTGCAATGCTTCTGTCGTGCTACTCTGTGTGATATGCTGTAGACGAGAAGGCAATTCGTCTACGACATGTCAAAGACTAGCATATTACTCGAAAGGGTAATATGTGGGTCGTTGCAGGGCACACTGGGTACGTGAAGTACTCATCGAGCATGTTGTTTGTTGGACGTGTTTAGATATCTATCAGAACGATGAAGACTATGAGGTATCTTCTACGTCAATGCTGAGGTTTAGGTCACGTGGCCTCTGTCGACTGCCTGTGATTGAGATGGAGACATCTACGCTTTATTTTTCACTGTTTTTCTGAATGGTAAGGGGCATAAGTCCTAGTTACTTTATTTAGTCATATCGCTACTATAACTCATTTGTTTATGTTGCTAAAATGTTTCGTGATGTGTGCAGTGGTATCAATTCTCTTATGTTCATCAGCTTGATCCTGGACTGATGAAGAGATACACAGGGAGGGTCTAGAAGTTAAGTCTGGGCTCTCACATATTAGCACCTTTTGTGCCTATTTTGGATAATTCTCAAAGCTCGCTAAACAATAAAAAAATCAAAAAGAATTATTCCACACCTTGCATACACGCTTATGCTTGATATTCATATACTGCATAGTCAAAGGGGGAGGCATGAAGTCCCTTGCTGAATATAGTGCCAAAGGGGAAGAGAAAGTTCAATCATAATTTTGGCATATCTTTGCAAGATAAGTGTTTGTGTTCACCTTAGGACATTGTTTTGCTTTCATTCTATATTGGGGTGTCCGAGTTGTCTTTGAGATGTTGGCAATATATTCATCAAGGGGGAGACTGTAGAATCTAGTCGGAACCTATACTATTTCTCTACGTTTTAGGTGATGAATATATTGCCCTAGAGAGTGTGTAGGTTACTAGTCGGAACACACCTAGTCAAAAATTCACTGTGTATTGGAACTCAACTAGTCGAAAGGGTACTAGTCGGAACTGGTAGTCGAAACTTATCTAGTAAGAAAAATCATTGTTCTAGATGGAACCAAACTAGTCGGAAGTGTCCTAGTCGGATCTTCTTTGGAACTCAACTAGTCAGAAGGGTACTAGTCGGAATTGGTAGTCGGAACTCTAGTCAGAAGTGTCCTAGTCGGATCTTCTTTGGAACTCAACTAGTCGGAAGGGTACTAGTTGGAACTGGTAGTTGGAACTTATCTAGTCAGGAATTCGTTGTTCTAGTCGGAACATATCTAGTCAGAAGTGTCCTAGTCGGATCTTCTTCTATATGTTACTATGCTAACGTTAAGAAGCCATGAATTCAGGACTAAGACCTACTAGGCACTTTTGTGAGAGGTTCCAAGTTCTTTCTCTGGACTCGGGTATAAGACTGACTAGGTACCTTCGGAGGCTCCAGATTCGTTCTTGATACTTAGACCGACTAGGTACTGGCTCCGAGTTCTTTCCCTGGATTCGGGTATCAGACTGACTAGGTACTTTTTGAGGAGGTTTTTACTCGGACGACTAGGTGCTTTTGTAAAATACTCCGAGTTCTTTCTCAGTACTCGAACCTCAGACCAACTAGATGCTTTTGTGAATCTGAAGATTCCCGTTAGATTTCATATGTCGGAGTCTAGTTTTTACCAGCATCTGTGTGTCTAGATTCTAGTGGGAGGTCGGAAGCCACTAGTCGAAGTCGGAGACGTCGACTTCTGACTCTGGTAACTCAAGTTTGGCTTCCAACCTCTTCAGTTAGATTGATGTTTGGACAATTTGTCTCGGTAAAGATCGACGGAATAAGTTGTGTCGACTAACTTGGATCAAGAGAAAATCTTGTGCTCAGAACACATTTCTTGGCTCTTGATGTCGAGGTGCGAGTCGGGCGCGGCGATGTCTGGGAGGACTGGCATAAAGCTTGGAGAGCTGAGATGCGGTCAAAAGGTGACAATGACATCGCACGGCTTAAAAGCATGTACATACAGGACAAAGAAGTGGTTGGAGACAAGTCGTGAAGACCAAGTTAAGTCTCAGTGTACTCACTAAGAAGCTTTTCATGGGACCACGGCTGAGATGCCTGAGGAAGTGGTTTATGAGATTGCTTGGAGTGAAAGAAGGTGGGACTCTCCACTATAAATAGAGGGTAAGGGGTGCTTATCTTGTGGTGTGTGGATGGAGAGCTGTGTAGTGAATCTTTTGTAAAAGCTGCACTATGAAGTGCCTTTGGCCTGGTATGAGAGGCTTGTAAACACAAGAAAATCAATACAAAAGATTTCCTCAAAATCTGCATGTGTTCTTGAGTTCTTTCTTTTCTCAAGTTTTGTGATCTTCATTGTTTTTCTTCTCTCTTGATTCCTCTTGGCTATGGCAAATAAGTGATGGAATCATTTACAAACTGATCCCTCAAAGAATCGCTCTCCCTCATTGTTATCTGTGATTGGAGAAAAGTCCAAGATTTAATAGTTCTTCTACCTAGCTGGCAACAATTTGTATTCCAGTCCTCTATGACTCGGGTGCAGAGTTTTGTACAGTAATTTGAGTCCTTAACATTAACCGCCTCCTCTGTTCAGAAGCTATCGATCCAACAGACCCACAATGTCCAAGAGAAAGAAGCTTGATTAACACTCGGAGATGTACTCAATGCTTTGCTTAGATTGAATCTCAAATCGCTCAAATCTTTCTCTTCCTCACAAGGTTTATTTCTTAGTGCTTGAGGAGTGAAGAAGTGCTCCTGACTAGGCAAGAAAATGGTTGGGCAAAGAGTTCCCCTTGCTAGGAGCAAGGGGGCTTACATAGATTCTCCCTAAAAAACTAGCCGTTTGAGAGAATCTGCCAAATCCAGACTGTCTGGATTTGGGCTGGACCCTCCAGATTTCAAATCCTGCGGCTACTAGATGAGGTGGCAGAGGGAATCTTCCTGTCTGGCTGAAAAAATTTGCACTCAGACTATCCAGATTTTGCCTAGACCCGCCAGGTGCCCGGACACTCCAGGCCAGGGTCCGGGCAGTCTAGTAGCAATCCAAATTGCCATCCAGACTGTCCAGGCCTGGGATCCGGGTCAGTCCAGTACCGATCTGGACCCTCACCCAAACTGTCCGAGCTGAGGTCCAGATCTCCTCTAGACCAGCCCGGACCCCAGGGCGGACTGTCCGGGCTGGTTCCAGATTCTCTCTGGACTGGCCTGGACCCCTAGAGCGGATTGTTCGGGCTAGGGTCTAGATTTCCTCTGGGATCTGAGACTTAGGGTTTCTTGATGTGGCTTTTAGCGTCAAAGGATTTTCACTCGGCATGGATTCTTCTCATGATATGTTCATCAAGCCCCTCTTAATAGTACGGTATACCTAAACTCAATGTGATTTGCGCCACTAAAATTAGAAAATCTACAACTCTCGAGATTTCACCGTCTTCTTTTCTCCTTTTTATTTTGAGGGGTCATCGATGCTTCTCCTTTGCATCTACTTGGGACTAAACCTGTTCACACACTTATCAACAATCATTAGTCCTTTAATCTTTTTCATTAACCACCAAAACAACATTTAGAGGCCAAGATGCACTTTCAGCCCAAATAGGCTACAAGAATAAAATGGGACTATTGATCACAAAATACAACAAATAAAAGTTGTCTTATTAAGGCCATGTTTGGTAGGGCTGTGGGAAAGCAGCTTATGGCTGTGTGCTGTCTGTTGTGGGAAAACTGCTATGGGCTGTCTGTTGTGGAAATGTTGTAGGTCGTTCGGCAAACTAGTTGTTAGATTGAGCTAACTGAGGCATTCGACAATAAAAATTTCAAAAAATAGACATTATTACATGGTATGCAAGCTGCGAGAGTTAATAATCAAAAGTACCTATTTAGGTGCTTCTAGCTTATAAGCCAAAAACATAAAGCCAAATACCAAAAGCTAAAACCCGTAACTTGTTTGGTTCGGAAAGCCACCTCCAATAAGTCTAACCAAACACCCTCCAATACAGGAAGAGATAGCTTAAGAGACAATGCATTGGAAAAGCTATCTCTAAGCTTAAAAGACAGTGCATTGGGATTGCCGTTATCACCACCTGATCTGCATGGCCCATAAATATAAATTTTGACCAATCATATATGTTTCTTCTATCGAAAAGAATGTGCGGTGAGTCAATTTGCTTTGCTTGGGTTGAGCACGTGGCATGACCGTGGTTCAAGGCTAAAATCATTTTTAGCGCTTTTCAAATTTCACCTTTTATATCTTTATACTTCTTAAATCTCAATTTTTATATCTTTATATGGAGAGTTTCTCCAAAAAAATTCATATCCATTTCTCTTCACGCTGTAGCGCATTCTTTAAATACTTTTCTTCATATTCCACTCTTTTTTACTTTATTGATATCCTATACATTTCAACGTGAACAATAAGACCCGGTACAAGCATCTAGTTGTCATGACATTGACATATAACGACCCACATCAGTTTGACACATTCCGAGAGAACAATTGCAAGCCTCACAGTACAAAATATTACTAGACACTAAAACAACACTACCTTATGCGCACAACTTTACTTTGTACTATGCAACTTAGGCCCTGTTTGGTTGGATTTTTCAGCAGCTTTCGATTGGAAAAAGCGGCAGCCAACCAAACAGCCAGTTTTTTAGCAGCTTTTGCCAACAGTAACTGTGGGCTTTACAATGCAAATTCAGTTGTTTAGAAAAAGCTGCCTTCTGCCAGCTTTTTGCAATGGGCTAAAGCTTTTGTGCTCATTTTCAAAAATGTTGTAGATGGTTTGAATTAATCAAAAGCCATATATTCACTTTCGTACAACCACAACAGTTTTTACAGACAGCCAGCCAACAACAGTTTTATCAACAGCTATAGCCCAAACAAACAGGCCCTTACTTCATACATGTGAAGCCAATCTTAAGATCATCCCCTACCACAAACCAAAAGAATTGTCAAATTTTGGTAAATGCACATTGCGATAACCAGGAAACTATATAACAAAATACAAGGCTAGTCCAGAACTCGCATTATCCACACCACACAGAACTCGCCAACCCACACTGTTATACTGGTTTAGCATGTCCAGGGTCCCCGCTCGCGCAGTTGCTGCTAGGGCGTCACCGGTGGCCTGTGATTGCAACAGGGGCCATCCACATCAGCATAGATGTAACAACAAGCTTTGTGATTACTCCTTGCTTCTGCTAATGGGAATGCTAGTACAAAGGCAAGATAAACATGCGCCATGAGTTCAACATGCAGCTAACTGATGGGACATATATGGTTTGATAAACTACATAGAACTATCCAAAACAATTATCATGGTTTGAGATATCACAGTGAACATGTTACTCAAGAAAAATACATCTCATACACGGGCCACAATTGAGACTGGATATAACTGTCCACAGATGTCAAGTATGTATAAAATTTAAGGTTCAATTTTGATCAACAATTAAACCAATAATATTGAAATATATAACACAAAAGTGATACCACTTGAAAATATGTTTGAATATAAATCCAATGGTACCACTTTTATATCATATAATTCAATAGTATTGGTCTAATTGTTGGTTAAAGTTAAACCTTAAATTTCGTGCATACCTTATATTTATGGACGGAGAGAGTACTTTTATAGTTCTGCGGTCCACATCCCCAGAGCACAATGCACAAATAACGGTTAATAGGATAATCGGTCACTAGATCCATAAGACTGTACTTTCAATAGAAACAAAAAGGACCCATAACTCTGTATATGCATCGACTATTTCGATCTACTAGCCTAGGTTCAAGTTGTTTGGTTGTTTTGCCCGTGAACTGCATCCTTGGATGCTACCTCTGTTCTCCTTGCAACTGCTAGCATCCTAGGGACTAAAGCTAAAGGATTTTAATTGCCGGAGGAGCTACCGAATCACCTAATCAAGGATCTAACTCCATCAAACAGAGCCTGATTCCATTCTTAGAAGAATCTAGAACTCGCCATGCCCCCAAACAACTTCAATCACAGATTGCCGCAGAGAGAGGATGAAACTTACTTGATTGCGAGGTTGATTCCATGCCAGTGCACCAATCGGGCCTTCTCCTACACCAATTCAGAGACCGGGGGACCCACATCACCGTGGGTAGCTAGATCTCCCTGCACCCCCACTTCCGCGGCTAAGCATGGTGGCTGCTGCAGTGGCAGCCACCACACCAGATCCGACCTGCCCATCTCACCCACCGCTCACGTCGGCGCTCGACAAGCCTAACTCTAGTGTTGCGCGCTAGCCCGCATGCTCCAGCAAGCCCGCGTCTTCTCGCTACCTTGCCTCCGCAACGTCAACGGCCTCCTCCACCTCGCCGACATCTTCGTCCTCCTCATCGGCCTCGTCACGCCGCTCCCTATCAGCACAGCGCGTCCGCTCTACTCCACCACCGCAGCACTCCATGTCGTCCACCCCTGCGGTGGCCGTGATGGTGACAGCAGCCATGATGCGGAGCCTCTCGGTGTCCTTCCACGCTGCTGTTGTGGCGTCGCCCGCAGCTTGAGTAACTCCTTCATCTTCTCCATCGGCACCGCTTGGAAGGAATCGATCCAAACTGCCGCAGATTCCACAGGATTATCCCTTGCCGCCGTCGCCGTCGGGTCATGTGGTGCAGCTCCACAGAAGAAGGCGAGCAATGAGAGTCGAGAAGGAGCCAGAAGAGAGCTAGCCATCCCACCCCCCTTTGAGTCCTCCTTCCTCGATGCGGTGCAGGTAAAGGAGAAGGAGGAGGAGGGAGCAGGAGGATGGGGAGCAAGCGGTAGCGTGCAGGGGGTGGGGAGGATTGCATCTTAGAGCTTCCAGATGCGCTGCGGCTACAGATCCACTCCACTCAGTGTCCATACTGACACCGCACTGTGGTGGGTGGTTGCCGCTTGCCCCTACCTCAGCGACGGAGATGGTCGGTGGCGGCGGAAAGGGATCATCCATGTGCAGGCGGTTGGGAGTGATGGCGAGTGAAGGCGGCTCGCTAGAAGTAGCAAGGGAGGGAGGAGCAATGGCGTGCCAAATAGAATGGGGAGCTCGACGGGGCATCCGCTGGAGGTCGATTTTGTTCAAGAAAGCCAGAAAATAGTGATGGGGAGAAAGATACCAAGTCTGTTGGAGATACTCCAATGCTCGTTAATAATCAGTAGCCGTTGGTAGGAATCTGGTGGCTTAGCTTTGTGGGTAACCTCGAATGCTACGAGATCGGATGCTTAACATAATTTTATTCCACTAATTAGCCTGTTTTCATATTCATAAAAAAACATGAGTTTGAAGAAATTAAATAATCCAAATTATCCATACGGCTACAATCCAACAACTTACAATTTTAGCTGGACATCTTTAACGACATACTAAATCCTCTAATTAACAACTCTAATCAAACGCTCCCTAATATTCTCCTACCCTTCTCTCGCGTGCGCTTGCCTTCTCCCGGCACTAAGAGCCTCACATCGTGACCTACCTCACCTCTGCTAATGCGGACATCACCTTGGACAACACCATTTCACGTTCAAGCCCACCTCCACTTGTTGGGCCAATGACACGAGCTTGAGCCAAAGCCTAACATGAGGTGAATATTCTCCTTGTTACTTTTCCATTTGGCATGAACATGAATGGTATGCTACCTAATGCGCCGACCTTGTGCATGCTTAGGTAACGTCCAAGGTGGAGGGCAGCGGGACCGAGGGAGGGACTCCAAGCTTCAAGCTCAACCACACCCGGACTGCTGCCTCGGACCCTCCGGACGTTCACTTAGAAGGAAGGCCCGGACCCTCCGGACGGTCAGACCCCCTAGCCCGGACACTCCGGCTGAGGGTTCGGATCTTCTCTGGAAAACCCGGAGGTCAGCCCGGACACTCCAGATGAGGGTCCAGATCTTCTCTGGAAAGCCCGGACCTCCCACCCGGACAGTCCGGATGAGGGTCCGGATCTTCTCTGGAAAGCCCGGACTGCAGCCCGGACCCTCCGGCCAACCCGGACAGTCCGGCCCAAATCCGGACAGTCCGGATCTACCTACGTGCAGAAAAACGGGCCAAGGCCCATGTATCTCTTAAGTGGAGGGTTAAACCTATAAATACCGTACCCCCACTAATTAGGGTTTTTAGACTTGTTGTTTTAGAACATAGTTGAGCTTTGCTCCTAATCTAGGGTTAATCTCTCTAGGTTTAGGGTTCCACCCTAGGCCTTACTTTCCTTTGGATTGTACGGATCAGCGCGTGCCTCCGAGTGGTAAACGTGGTATTCAATCAAGAGGAAGTGTTGATTTGGTTCCTAGTTCCCAAAGGCTTTCCCATTGGGGTTTGTTGTTGGGGTGGGTTTCCATCTAGGCCTTCCTAGTTATCCAATCCAATCCGTGAAGATCGGGAGCCATCGTATCAACTTGGTATGAGAGCTCTAGGTTGCCACGGTTTATATCTGTATCCCCTCTTTTCTCTACCCCAATTGCTAGTTTTGTTTTGGTTTTTTCTTGCCTATTTCGAAAACCCCACAAAAAGAGCCCGATTTGAAATCTAGATGCAATTCGGAGTTTTAAGTGAGCTTTGGTTGGTTTTGATCTAACCTCCATTTGCGTTACTTTGGCCAATTTCGCGTTACTTTGGCCAATTTCATCATTTGCCCTTCTGATTTGGTGGATTTCGGGCCGCCCGCGTCACAGATCTACTCCTCTGTTCACCGGTTGGACAGTCCGGATTTCACCCGGACAGTCTGGGCCAGCCGGACCCTCCGGATTTCACCCGGACAGTCCGGGCAGCCGGACCCTCCGAATTCAACTCGGACAGTCTGGATTCAGCAAAACTGGACGTAGCCACTTCACCATTTGGGGCATAACTTCCACATTCGGTGTCCGTTTTCAGTGATCTTGGACTCGTTTCGAAGCTAACGGTGAGCTCTAGGCCATTATCAAAGACACCGACCTCCACAAGCAAGGTAAAATCTCCGAAAAAGGCCCTTCTTCCTTGCAACTTCTTTGTGAGCCAATCTTACCTATTACGAAAACTTTGATCCTATTAAGACTATTTCATTGATGATTGCGAGGGTCTTGTACACTTGTGCTACTTAGAACATCTTTCCCAAGCAATCAAAAATGTTAGTCTTATAAGATCTTGGCATAAAGAAAAAGAGGAAGAAGAATAAAAAGAATCAAAAAAAGAGAAAGAAACATACAAATGCCATGGAACTTTCTTGTAGGGAAAACGCACGCTTGAAAGGAAACCCAAATAGGGAGAGTAGTCAATTGTAGAAATCTTTTGCCCTACAAATTTGCAATCGAGCTAGCGTCTTTCCTAGTATTTGTGCAACATGAGCTTCTAGTCTTGCTAGGAACAATCTTGTATTAGCTCATTTCTTGGTTGCACAAATCACATTATCCTTGTGTGTGAGTTGTCTTGTGCTTCACTTATATCCTTTGAGATCAACTCTTATTGCATTGTTTTATTGTGGATTACTACTAATCTTTGTAATATCTCATTATTCCATTTGCTTAGTGTGTTGTGCTAATCCTTTCCGAGATCCACTAAAAGCTTTGATTGAGTTAGTGCTTGGGACTTGGAACTTCTTCAACCTACTCTCGAGGGTCACCTTTACCCTCCACAGCCCTTCGATCCTTCAATCCCAGGAGGCAAGGACTACTGAGGTGAGTGAGGTGAGAGAGTTCCGGTTTCCACATATTCCACCTATATTTGTGCTTTGCTAATCATGTCTAGGGAAGGATCACACAGAGCTAGTGGCAATGAAGACTGTGTGACTCGAGGGCAACACTTGGCCCTCCAACGAAACCTCCTCGACACCGTGGGCAATTTGAGGCACGACATGACCCGACAAATGGAAGCTATGAAGACAAACATTGTGTAGGAAGTTGTTGAAGCACTTCGAGGTTGAGTTCCAGAAGCAGAGATTGATAAAGAAGAACCTCTAGATGAGACCGATGCCGAGATGGCGGCACGGCGTGCTCAAGCTCGAGGAACCGCAAGACATCGAGCATCTCTCACTTCATCAAGAGCACGAGCTCCAACTCATGGGCCACTTAATCAAGGGCGATCAAGGGGCCACCAAGGGCATGATGAGAATGAAGGAAGTGTATTAGAAGGAGGTTCAAGCTTTCATCAACCCAGTGAACCGAGACATCAAAGACATCCAGATAGAGACCCAGGGTTCCGAAGACGGAATTACCATGATGAAGGTACAGACCATCGGCAGAGGGGTCAACAAGGAGATGGGGAGAAAAGTTTGGCAAGCTCAAGTTCACAATGCCCAAGTTCTCCAGTGATTCCATTGATCCCGAAGAGTACCTCACATCGGAGCTCAAAGTGAACAAGGTCTTTCGGATGCACAATTACTCCGAAGAGAAGAAGGTTGCCATGGCCTCCCTTGAGTTCGATGGATATGCACTCATTTGGTGGGAACAAGTGCAAAATCAACGAGGCGACCATGGGGAACCACCTGTCATATCCTGGATAGAGAGATGAAGAGAGAAATGCAGGCCCGTTTTGTGCAAAAGTATTACAAGCGAGATCTCTTCAAGAAACTTCAAGATCTCAAACAAGGCAGTCGGACAGTTGAAGAATACTTCAAGGAAATGGAGACCGCCTTGATCCGAGCTAATGTCCAAGAGACGGAAGAGCAAACAATGGCACGATTCTTGGCCGAATTAAACCACCCAATAAAGCGCATCGCCGATTATCAACCCTACAACACAGTCGTGGAGTTAGTGCATCAAGCTATCAAGGCAGAGCGCCAGGTGCAAGAGGATGCTCGCTACTCCAAATCATCGGCATATACCTCATGCCCCACTCCTTACACCTCGCGCCCCATGGCAGTTGCTCCTCGCCCCACTCCAAGTGCAAAGTTTGCTCCAAGGGCTACATCAACCAAGACAGAAAGTCATGTGGGAGGTGGAAGTACAAGCGTGCGCCAATGGTCAAACACGAGCCGTCCTACCACCTCTTCCTCAAAGGACGCACCGGCTCGAAGCAATGCTTCTTCAATGGCTTCCACGGGCAAGACTCGTGACATCATATGCTTCAAGTGTCAAGGGCGTGGTCACATGCAAAGAGTACCCCAATGCACGTGTTATGTTGATCATCGAAGAAGGCGAGTATGAGTCTGCAAGCAAAGGAGAGATTGATGTCATCCATGAAGTAGCAAGGCTTGAGCAGGAAGTAGAATATGAAGATGGACAAGAGCGAATCTATTGTGAGACCGAGGCGGGACCATCCCTCGTCGTCACCAAGAAGATCCTCACTGTCCAACTTCAAGATGAGCCTGAACAACGGTGCAACCTCTTCCAAACCAAGGCTGTAATCGATGGCAAAACCATCAAGGTCATAATCGATGGAGGACGTTGTCACAACTTGGCAAGTCAAGAGCTATATTCCAAGCTAAACTTGAAGTACAGAAGCATCCACGTCGCTACCATGTGCAATGGCTGAGCGATAGTGGCACCGTCAAGATACAACACATGGTGCAAATATCCTTCAAGATTGGAGCCTATCAAGACACCGTAAAGTGTGACGTGGTACCGATGACGGTGTGCCATCTCCTTTGGGACGCCCGTGGCAATACGACCGGGCGGCACGCCACGACGGTCATACCAATGAATACATCTTCCGGTGGCACCATAAGGAGTATGTGCTTCGCCCCATGACGCCAAGCCAAATCATCGCCAACAATGCTCAAAAGTTGGCAAGGCTTCAAGAAGAAAAGGAGAGAAGTGAGCGAGAGGGCACAACCTTGAGTGATTTCCACAAATCGGTGAGTGAGTGACAAGCCCAAAATGGGAGAAAAGAGCAAGGAAGAGAGTAGAGGCTTAGTGATGCTAGCCACCAAATCCGAGATGAGAGGAGTGAGGAGTGACCCACCTACATTATACTTCGTATTTGTGTACAAAGATGTAGTTGTTTTGACTAATGATTCACCCCCACTTCCTCTAGCTATGTCTCGTGTTTTGCAGGAGTTCAAGGATGTCTTCCCCGATGAGATCCCGGCGGGGCTTCCACCCATTCGAGGCATCGAGCACCGCATCGACCTCATTCTGGGAGCGCCACTTTCCAACCGGCCACCTTACCATGCCAACCTCGAGGAGACCAAGGAAATTTAACGTCAAGTACAGGAGCTATTTGACAAGGGGTATGTTCGCGAAAGCTTAAGCCCTCACGCCGTCCCTGCTATTCTTGTCCCCAAAAAGGACGGATCTTGGCGCATGTGTGTTGATTGTCGAGCCATCAATAATATCACCGTGTGCTATCGTCACCCTATTCCTAGGCTAAATGATATGCTTGATAAGTTTAGTGGTGCTACGATTTTCTCTAAAATTGACTTAAAGAGTGGCTACCACCAAATAAGAATGAATGAAGGAGATGAATGAAAAACTACTTTTAAAACCAAATTTGGCTTGTATGAGTGGTTTGTCATGCCTTTTGGCTTATCCAATGCTCCTAGCACTTTCATGCGCCTAATGAATCATGTCTTGCGCCAATTTATTGATAAATTTGTGGTAGTCTACTTCGATGACATTCTCATATATAGTAGAACTTTGCATGATCATGTTACCCACATTAAGCAAGTTCTACTAGTGCTTAGGGATGAACGCTTGTTTGCTAATTTTGAGAAATGCACTTTTGTTACGGAAAAACTTGTGTTTCTAGGCTTTGTTGTTTCTACTCATGGCATAGAGGTAGATGAGTCTAAAATCAAAGCAATTAAAAATTGGCCTACCCCTATTAATGTGAGTCAAGTGCGTAGCTTTCATGGCCTAGCAAGTTTTTACCGCCGTTTTGTCAAAGACTTTAGTGCTATTGCTTCTCCTTTGAATGAATTGACTAGGAAGAATGTTCCTTTTGTGTGGGGGCAATCTCAAGAAAATGCTTTTCAAGAACTAAAGAAATGCTTAACCGAGGCACCCTTGCTTGCTTTACCGGATTTCACTAAAGCCTTTGAAGTTGAATGTGATACTAGTGGGATCGGTATAGGGGGTGTGCTCATGCAAGAGGGTAAACCGGTCGCTTACTTTAGCGAGAAATTGAATGGTGCTCAACTTAATTACCCGCTTTATGATAAAGAGTCGTATGCCTTGGTTCGTATTCTTGAAGTATGGCAACACTATCTTTGGCCAAAAGAGTTTGTTATTCATTCCGATCACGAATCTTTGAAATACCTTAAGGGCCAAACCAAATTGAATCGTAGGCATGCAAAATGGGTCAAATTCATTAAAAATTCCTTATGTAATCAAATACAAAAAGGGTAAAGAAAATGTTGTGGCGGATGCTCTTTCCTGCAAAATGACCATTTTGAATCAACTCGAAGTTAAAGTGATGGGTTTAGAATGTTTGAAAGATCTATGTGCTAATGACCCTAAATTCGCTACTCCTTTTGCTAATTGTAAAGAAGGAAAGGGTTGGGAAAAATATCATGTGCATGAGGGCTTTCTCTTTTGAGCTAACAAACTATGCATCCCGAGTCATCCATGCATTTGCTACTTTTGTAGGAATCACATGGTGGCGGCTTGATGGGGCATTTTGGGAGAGACAAGACCTACTTGATGCTTTCTAACCACTACTATTGGTCAAAGATGCGAAGAGATGTGGAAAGATTTGTTCAACGGTGCATTACATGCCACAAAGCTAAGTCTAAACTCAACCCTCATGGTCTTTACACTCCGCTTTCCATTCCTAGTGCACCTTGGGAGGATATTAGCATGGATTTTGTGTTAGGATTGCCTAGGACCAAAATGGGGCGAGATTCCATATCCGTGGTTGTGGACAGATTCTCAAAAATGGCTCATTTCATTCCATGCCACAAGACCGACGATGCTTCACATGTTGCTAATTTGGTTTTCAGAGAAATTATGAGGCTTCACGGTGTGCCCAAGACCATCGTCTCCGACCGCGACGTCAAATTTCTAAGCTACTTTTGGAAAATATTGTGGGCCAAGTTGGGAGTCAAACTTCTTTTCTCCACAACTTGCCATCCACAAACTGATGGGCAAACTGAGGTCGTCAACCATACTCTCGCAACACTCCTTCGAGCGATGATCAAGAAGAACTTGCGAGAGTGGGAGGAATGTCCCCCATGTGGAGTTCAACTACAATCATGCAGTATACTCTACTACAAGCATGAGCCCATTCGAAGTGATGTATGGCTTCAACCCCTCTACACCACTCGATCTTCTTCCACTACCGCTGCACGAATGAGTCAATATGGATGCCTCCAAGCGAGCTACTTTCATCAAGAGGTTCCATGAGACGACAAGAGCCACAATTGAATAACAAGTTCTTCGTCATGCCACCAAGGTCAACAAGAATAAGAAGAGGATGGTGTTTGATCCCGGTGATCTTGTGCGGGTTCACCTCCGCAAATAGCGATTTCCTGAAGAACGCAAGGCTAAGCTTATGCCACGCAGAGATGGGCCTTTCCAAGTGCTTCAACGCATCGGCGACAATGCCTATAAGATTGATCTCCCACCGACCAAGTACTCGGTGAGCAACACTTTCAACGTCTCGGATCTTTCACCCTTCCATGGCTACCATAAGTTGGAGTCGAGGTCGACCCTTTTTCAAGAAGGGGGAATGATGCGGACATCACCTTGGACAACACCATTTCACGTTCAAGCCCACCTCCACTTGTTGGGCCAATGACACGAGCTCGAGCCAAAATCCAACATGAGGTGAATCTTCTCCTTGGTACTTTTCCATTTGGCATGAACATGAATGGTATGCTACCTAATGCGCTGACCTTGTGCATGCTTAGGTACGAAGGATCGTCCAAGGTGGAGGGCAGCGGGACCGAGGGAGGGACTCCAAGCTTCAAGCTCAACCACACCCGGACTGCTGCCTCGGACCCTCCGGATGTTTACTGAGAAGGAAGGCCCGGACTGTCCGGCTGAGGCCTGGACCCTCCGGACGGCCGGACCCCCCCCAGCCCGGACACTCCGACTGAGGGTCCGAATCTTCCCTAGAAGACCCGGAGGTCAGCCCGGACACTCCAGATGAGGGTCCAGATCTTCTCTGAAAAGCTCAGACCTCCCACCCGGATAGTCCGGATGAGGGTCCGGATCTTCTCTGGAAAGCCCGGACTGCAGCCCGGACCCTCCGGCCAACCCGAACAGTCCGGCCCAAATCCAGACGGTCCGGATCTACCTGCGCGCAGAAAACCGGGCCAAGGCCCATGTATCTCTTAAGTGGATCTGCCTGCGCGCAGAAAACCGGGCCAAGGCCCATGTATCTCTTAAGTGGAGGGTTAAACCTATAAATACCGTACCCCCACTAATTAGGGTTTTTAGACTTGTTGTCTTAGAACATAGTTGAGCTTTGCTCCTAATCTAGGGTTAATCCTTCTAGGTTTGGAGTTCCACCCTAGGCCTTACTTTCCTTTAGATTGTACGGATCGGCGCATACATCCGAGTGGTAAACGTGGCATTCAATCTAGAGGATGTGTTGATTTGGTTCCTAGTTCCCAAAGGATTTCCCATTGGGGTTTGTTGTTGGGGTGGGTTTCCATCTAGGCCTTCCTAGTTATCTAATCCAATCCGTGAAGATCGGGAGCCACCTTATCATCTACTCCATTGGACGCCCCTCCGCTCTTTCCCCAAGGTATCAACATCGTCCACCCGCCAGGCAACCCCCCCCTCCCCCCCCGCTTTGTCACCACCGGACCCAACACCTCCCCATCCATCGCACGCTGCAGAACTTCCGCGCGTGCTCAAGCTCGAGCTTTCCACTTTGTCCTTCAGTTCCTCTTCTCCGCTGCCCACAAGCCTGGAGCTAACGTGAGCATTGCGACCTCCTCTCCTCCACCCGACATGTCAAATTCTTAAATCTGTGGTGTAAAGGAAAGGTTTGTAGGTGAGGCGTACTTCAACTCCAATTGGGGTTCCATCAAGGATGCAATTTTCGGGTAGAGCATCCAATTCCCGTACGCTCGATTTAGTTCAAACCTCTTCTATCCTCCTGGCCCTCCACCACGAGCACCCCATTAACAGCAGCAAATCAGATATTCTTTTTGTTCTATACGAGGTCGAGTCATCGAGGCATCAAGCATAGTTGCAACTAAGAAGCTCCTAGCAACAGCATGGCACCACCACCATGGTGTGGCTCTCTACCAGCTAATCGTCTCACTGCCAATTTGCCGTACTACTTGCTCCTGGAGCCCTCCTACATTGGCAGTAATGCTACCTTGTCTTGTGAGTGTCGGTAAGTCTAGTGCACACCCTTTGTCCACAATCTGTTTGAAGTAATGCCTCTATAGATTTGCTGGTTTGTTTCGTCCTGATAAGTTGTTGTTTTCTGAAATGTCTAAGCAGTATAGGTTTTGGTGTATGTGTATATTTTCATGTAGTACAAAATTTTAACACTTGGGGCTTTATATTTTGCCTTCCATACTTGGTTGGAGCACACAAGCAACAATTCTAATTAGGAAAAAGTCCACTTTCAACATTAAGCTCTTGCTCGAGTTCACAATTCAATCTTAAACTCTAAAATGGTCCAATTTGCAACCTTGAACTCCCAAAACCGTTCAATTTTCAAGCCTTGGTGGTTTTCACTTGGTTTTGCTCACATAGTGGTGGTTTTGACCCTTTGACTGGTTTGATCCTGGTGTCGGGATGATGTGGGTGCCAAGTGCCTATCACGCTGCTGCCATTCATCTGTCGTGTCAGCCAAAAACACTGTCACACCAACTTTGACTAGGGTTTGATCCTGGCAGCGGGATGACATGGGCACTAAGTGGCTGTCACTCATCTGCCATGTCAGTGAAACCACTACCACACCAAAGAAAACCACCTCCATGTCAACAAAATCCAAGGTGAAAAACCACGCAGGTTTGAAAATTAGACGGTTTCAAGAGTTGGAGGTTACAAATTGGACATATTTTAGAGTTTAAGGTTGATATGTGAACTCGAACAAGAAATCAAGATTGAAATATGGACTTCTTCCTTCTAATAAAAGAGCTTGCAATTTGGAATGCAATGATATTCCCACATATTCATGCATTGTTCATACATGTGTTGCTTTCTAGGAAGGAAGGTTAAGTAGGCACACGAGAGTGCTCTCTTTTTAATCTTGCTCTGCTCAGTTGTAGGAATTATTGCACTATCGTACTTTTTCAAATCTTAAAGAAACATTACAACATCTACAAGTTAGCAGAATCCAGACAATTTGAACCATCAATCAATTCTAATCCAGCGACTCACAAATTTAATTGAACCTCTGCTAATTCAGTCTTAAGTACACATTCACTCTCCTAAGCAACCCTCCTAATCAAATCCTAATAGCCATCCTCTGATGAGGACATGACCTGTATGAATACAACCACTGCTATTCTTCTTCATGCCAAGATTGCAGTAAAAGACAAGAGAAGAAGGAGTGATGATTCTTAGAGCAGCAAGAGGAAGATCAAATGCAAGATGTTGAGCTCTAAAATGATAATCAAGCTACATCAAGATGAAGGCAGAACAATGCATGAAGATGATGAACTATTTTTTTTCTTTCTACAAGTAAATGATGCCTCCATGAAAACATAATGAAGGATGGTCGAATCTACACCTACATAGAGCATTAAATATTTTTAGTTGGTGCTGTACCAACTTATTGGGCCTTGGGCCATATAAACTAAGAGGGGGAAGGAGTCCTAGTTGTCCTCCACCCTTTGGTTGACCCACCTAGGCTGCCCCCTCCTCTTATATAAACAGCACCACCCCCTCCCTCAGGGATATAGATTGGATTTTGTTTTAGATTATAATTTAGCTACTGCTAGTTTTCGAGTATTCGCTTGTTTGGTTAGAGCAACCGTGTAAAGACTCCTTGCTTCTACACGTGTAAACGAAACTTTATAGTTCTACTTGAAAGTAAAGTAAGATTTTTTTTCATCTCAGGTCATTACATAGGCCGATTTAAAATTTACTTATAAGTTGAAATCTTGAAAAACATGACCTAGGACTAACCCCATCTGATATTAGGAAGTTAGTGGCAGCTAGTGCCCTCCAATATGTTATTGAGTCCAGGATTACCTTTACAGAAAATTCCCTGTGAATTGTTAGGGTTGTATGCTACAGATGATTCTCAAATTGATAAAAATGTGCTTATAATCCAGTCCGTGTAACGAGGGAAACTATTATCTGGGAACATATAAATTGGCCAAATATCATAGAGACCTTATGATTGAAATCAAGATTCCTTCCTGAACTCCTGGCTAAAGTTTCCCCTAATTGTTAAGCAATGATTTGAATAGCTATACTAAAAATCTATTTTCAGTTCTATTCTTATTCCAGCTCAGTTGAAAGATAAAACTAAATTTATTTGACTATGCCCAAAATCTACATTGATGGTATGTTCCCCAAAGACTAATATGAAGTTTATGAGACTTTTGAAAGACTGTTTAGAGAGCTCTACCAAATTGAATTTGAATTAGGACCTTAAAAATCAAAAGAATAAAAGAAAATCCCTATACTGCCCAATTGGGCTGCAACAGCCCATTCATCTCTCCTCTGGACCGAGGCCCGTTTTCTTTCCGCGCCCACGCTGAAGGCGCGCTTTCATTTTTCCCGCCTTCTCCCCTGCCCGACGTCCTGCTGACTTCCCGCCTCCCTTCATTTTTCCTTAGCCGCTGACATCTCGGGCCCACGAGCAGGCGCCTTCTCCCCCTCCATGCGTCCGCGCCCTTCTGCCAAGCCCACTACCGCGCCCGAGCTCCCCCTCTAACCACACCGGCGTTCCTCTCGGCAGCTCCACCCTTTCTTCCTCAACACCTCGCTGACCTCGCCATCCGGCTCCTCAAGCTCCGCCGCCCCCTCTTGCGCATACGCCTGAGCCCGCGGCGAGCCGAGTCGTCAGAACGGCATCGGCATTGGAGCGCCGCCGAGCACGTCATCGTCGGCTGTTGCTCCGTTTTCTTGTCCAGCGGGATCCTCTCCTTCACCCAACACGCGCATGAGCTTCCTCTATCCACGGCGGGCTCACTCCCATTCTTGCGCAGGGTCCCCGTGGAACCACCTAACCACGGTCGTCCTTCCCGGGTCCGGCGGACATCCGTCGACATCGCCGCCGTCTCTCGCAATCGGTGAGACCCCCCTCCCTTCTTCTTTTGCCAAAACGCTTCATCCTCACCTCGCGAACTCATGGCCGGGATTAATTGGATTTCTTTGCAGCCAAGCCCCCGAATTTCCACGTCTTCCCGCCGCCGGTTGTCACTCCGCCGGCTTCCAATCTCGCGCACCCGGTAAGTCCCCTACCCAACTGAGCGTCTCTTTGGGTTCGCGAAGCCCTACTCGTCCTCCCTGACCTCTCGGTTCTTCCCATGTGCTCGTGGTCGTTCCCGCCGCCGAAGGCCGAGCACCGCCACCGCCATTGTCGACCAAGCTCCCCGCTCCGCCTCCTTTCCCTGCATTTGAGCACCGAAACGCGCTCTCGGTAAGCTCCTCGACCGGCTGGCGCTTGTATTTCTTTTTCCCTCCCTCGGCAGTGCTTGTGCGCTAGCTCACCGCCGCTCGCCGCCTATCTTGTCGACGTCGGGCCGGAGCTAGGTGTGAGGGGAGGGGCCCAGCTGTAATAGACTAGAGGAGATAAGAGAAAAAGAAAAAAAGGGGAGCAGAAAAGCACTGGACCCGTAGGCTCCCCTGTCATGAGCAGTGGCTAGAAAGGGCCTGAGTGGTTAATGTATTAGGTCAAAGTTAAAGTTCTGGGAAATTGTTAAAACTTCGAAAATGCATATCAATTTCATATGAAGTCCAAATTACATGATTCTTTTTTTGTTAGTCTTATTTTAATCTGTAGAATATTATGGCATACTTGTTATTTATGTTACCATGCTGTAAACTTTTGAAAATGCCCATGATGTCTTTTTTAGCCATAATGGCTTCATATGGTTTCTGGAAAATAATCAACAACATTAATAAAAATTATGTTTAGTACTAAGAGCTAGCTTAGGACAGATAGTACCATTCTGATCTGGGTATATCACGCAATTAACCTCATTATTCAATTGAAGCAGGCTCCAATAAAACCCTAATAGCGATAAGTGTAATTCTAAAATTCATAACTCAAACCCTAAAGATTTGATTTTGACAAAATCAATTGCGTTAGTTGCACATAGTGATTTTCTACATGCTAGGGTGCATATCATGCATTTTGGATCTTATTAGTTGTTGATTTTAATTAAACTTTCTTTTATTGCTTTACTTCGGTATTTAGGGTTTTATTTTTGGTAGAACTGAGCAATCAGGAGTTGACTGAAGCTGAGTATTATAGTAAATTTGATCGCTCGTAGCAAGGCAAGTATACAAAAGCTCGCTAAGATTCCTTAATTATTTTCATGCTATGCTTGTGATTGAGGTGAAATACTTGATGGTATGTTTATGTTAATGATATGTCATGTGATGGCAAATCACTAGCATGATAGGTTTAATGTGGTTGTAAGATCAGCGGTGATCTTTTAATTGGACTAATGAAATATGGAACCCTAATTGGGGAGTTGTGAGAGCCGGGGTACCATCACCTACTGATGGATCGGCAGGCTGTCAACCTGATCCGATACCGATGTTGTAGGGTTTTACCCGTCACTCACAGCGGGGTTGAATTGAGGATGGTGGGAAGTCACGGTCGGCCAACCCTATACTTACACCTCCCCAATTCATCTCTCGCGTTGGGCAAGTTCTGTTTGTCTTGCCCGACCACACATTTGGTTAAGCCTTGTCTGGTGCAACCATAATTAAATTATCTTGTTTGACTTGATGGATTGATGAGCTATGAAATGTTGTCTAATTTCAAATGCCCACATATTGGTTCAATAGAATTATTGCTCGAATTGCTATATGTTCAAATCTGAAATTAAACTTGGTCATGATGGTACATGTGGATAATGTCTTATCACTTATGTTCATGTCATGCCTAATTGTTGATGCCATTATGAAGTGTTTTTTAGTGTTTCTCTTGTCACATGCTATGCTGAAATTGAATTGGGATGAGTCTACAAAGGTAGTTTACAAATACGAAAGTACTTACGGATCAATTCCGAAACTTGTTGTAGGTGATCCTAGTATCAGTGAGTACTACGAGGTTGAGAATGCCGATACCGATGCCTAGTATCGTGTTATCCTTTATGGTTGAAAATTATGTGGGTTTTGTATATGCATATGGAGATGGCGGGGCTGCCATCTCATGGTTTTAATTTTTGTGTTCGTTGCTGTTTTTGGAACTTTGAAGACCTGTTATCAGCCTTCAAGTTGTAAGTTATGTGTTGTAGAACCTCTTTCGGGTAAGAGGTAACTTATGTATCCTTTAACTCCTTAGTAGAGTTTGAACTATGATATGAAGTTGTTAAGTGTGATCATTCCATATACCGTGCGTGATTGATTAGAGTATGGAATTGAATGTAAAGAAGTGATGCCTTCTCTTGATGTTCACTCCATGAGGTATTCTCGGTTGAGTGACCCGCTAGCTGAGATGCAGTGCCAGCTAGGTAGGATATGGGGCCTTCAGGCTAGGTTAGGGTATGGGTATGATTGTCAGGCTCCTCCGAAATTACTTTACTTAGTGAGCTTGAGAGCAACGTTAGTTCTTTACCGGACTTTGGATTCATTTTCAACTTCTTTGCGATAAATGTGTCCTTGTCCGGCTTAGCCAACCATGAGTGCATACGACGTCTGGTAAGCATATGGTGGGTTTGTTAGGTGTCCAATCGTCCAGCAGTGAAGGCATACGACGCCTAGTAAGCATATGTTGTGCTTGGCGGTTTCTCGGGTATTCGACCTCGTATAGCAGCTAGAGTTGGTTATGAACTCGGGGGTCTTGACAGTTTGGTATCAGAGCCGAACTAACTGTAGGATAAACCCTTGCAGGTGGCCGTTAGTTGTAGGACTTGGAGTCTCCAAGAAAAGTATTTGTGAAAACTAAAACCTAATTGCAAAGATCATAAGTAGATTTCCCCTTTTCTTATTTTCCCCATCCATCTTAAATCTGAATTTTCTTATCTATTGCATTTGTTTTATGAATTGGGCTGATCTTAAGCTAATTTTTTCTCTCAGGATGGCTGAATCTTATGTGACTTTGGCGGGTACCTCCCATGGCTTTCGCGTGGGTGGTGCTCCCCCTCTCCTCGTTCGGATGCTCACCTATCTCGGGTATCCATTTATGCTGGAGTACACCATCTACCGGCACAATCGTGACTATGGACTCACGGACTATCACCACTTCTATCTTCATCCGACCACATCATGGATGCTCTACTATGCCTCGCCCACTCCTATTTGAAGGGCGAGATGGCTGCTATGATGGGGCTATCCAGGCAACGGCATACAACACCATATGTGGTCTTCGTGAGTGGATGGGATACTAAACATCTCCCCATACTGGTTCTACATTGGTTAGTGCCTTCCCTACACCGCCAACATTTAGTAGGAGTATATCTTTGAGGAAGACCCTACCCTGGTTGAGACGGCACCAATGCTGGTCCTCACACACATGTTGTACCGCTCTGCCCTTTATGAGCGAGATGCTTATCATCATCGGTTGTGCAAAGCCCTTTCTATCATCGACAGGCACATCAGTGCCCGCAATGTCCCCTCTGACTTCATGATGGCATGGAGGGACTTTGAGCGACCCAACAGTCCAAACCGTCCTCCTTCCCTCATCTTTACAAGAGTCACGGGACCTCGGTATGTTCCTCGTCACCGTATCGCCTTGGCTGTCCCTAGGCCTTCCTGTGGCAGCCATGGACCTCTTCCAGGCAAGGTTCTACCCAATTTCAGAGCTCCAGTGCCCATCCCTCAAGAAGCAAGCTGGTTCCTTGCCAACCTCCCCGATTCGAGTGATGAGTCTCAGTGAAATCAGCAGGAGAGTGTGTGCTATTTTCTTTTGTTAAAAGAGCTCACGGATGTTTTTTGTGGCGTGAGCTAGACTTCTATCCTTGTAAAGTGGCTAGTGAACTAACCACTCTCACATGTATCAACGGCTGCGACGTTTTGGATACATTATGTCTTTAAAATTTTTGCTATGGCATTGTAATTTGCAGTCATCTGTAAACCTTCCGTATGCCATATGTATGAAATGTGTTAGCTCTTGTGCAACCATTTCAATATGCCTTCTTGATGAATGTGCTATTGAATTGGAATGATATTACACAAGTATTCCTTGATGTCCTACATGTTTGGAATCCTTGCACAAGTGTGGCGTACCCGGATTTTAAGCCGGATACTCCCTCGTGATCACTGTATCGGTCCCTGGATCAGTAGCCGATACACACGAGTTAACCTGTATATCATTGTCATACATGCGTAAATAATAAATAGACCGTTAAGGTCGATAATCTGATACCTGTAGCCCAACGGCTATAAATCTGCAGCGGAAAATCCAGCGGGATGGGGGCCCATCAGTATGCCATACCCGACAGGCAACTGACTGGGGTTACGCCCTAGCCTTCGTATACGTCGTCGGTACTTTCGAAAACATATCTTCTTCTTATCTGGCCAAATCAACAAGCCAGGTGAGTACATTGAATGTACTCGCTAGCTCCCTTCAGGGGGAATATCACAGATATATGCATGCACAGGGGAAATCAATAAAGAGGCTCTAACCTATGCTTCGTAATTGTGCGGAAATGTAAGTTTTCATTTGAAATAATTAAATAGATGATAAAAGCGCATTTTTCGAAAACAACCTCGGCCCTGCCGAGTCATATCAATCAGCCAGTCATAATAACATACCTGCAATTCGGCCGTCCGCTACGGGATCGGCCATTCATCTGCATTAGATAACCGTTCCTACCCTCAGGTAGAACGACGTCCGACAATACCTCATTTCTCCTCAGATAGCTGTTCCTACACTCCGGTAGAACAGCGTCCCACTCATTACCACACCTCCCGTGTAATCGCATTACACGAGGCTCTCCCAACTCACTCTGCATGCCCATCAGGCGATGCGTCCTTAAACCCATGACCCACATGTCATCATATAGTCTAACCGGTTGTGTGGCCTTACCAGATTGTGTCCATGACCGAGGACGCGGCTATTCGAATAGATTTTAACACTCTGCAGAGGTTGTACGGCTTTACCCACAAGATGTAGTTCCCCCTGGGCATGCTACGCGTCGCATGTGTCCAGGGTTTGTACAACGAGACTTTCTTCAAGACAGGTATAGCGAATGGACCCACCCCGGGAACGTTACCACGCTCCACCTTGCCTACCGATACCTCAGTGCTTAGCCTGGCAGCGCATTCCCGTTCATGACGAGTACACCCCAGAACTACCGCTGGACTGACTCTCAAGTGAGCGCCTATTCAACTCTGCGGAGTACTCCTCCGGATCACACACCGGGCATTCGTCCTAAAGGAGCGCCTCACCTGCACATAACTCACCCTACGCCTATGGGGTTCATACGCCAGAACTATCATGAATACTGGTCAAGCCCTACCCACATAGGGCATGTGGACGTACGGGGTGAACCTGGTTTAGCGGCACGGTAGGTTCGGTCCTTAAGTGATCCGAGAAAGACTCCACACCTCGTCCGTCGCACGGACCGCGAGTGCCCCACTGGGTCTTAGCTCGCTTTTATTCCTTCCTGCTCACGCCCTTCATTTCCATCCCGGATCCAAAGCATCTCATTTTGTTTTTGCCCTACAAAAACTACCCTTCGAACATCCAACCCGTGGATTATACCGTGACCTCTCCTCCATCGGTCACAGTGATCCATCCCAAGTTTATCTCATACGAGATTTCCGGGATTAGTTTACTTTTGCGAAAACCTAGATTTTCTACTGCGGGGCTAAGCAATATATATAGGTATATACTACACCTAGGTTTCCGATATTTCTTTCGGAACATATGTATTCCTTAGGGCGACAAGGAACGGGATCGGTCTAGGGCTTCTACCATTTCGGATGTAACTATTGCCTCATAAAATATCATTTTCTATCACATAGCATGCATGTTTTGCAAACAAAATAAATGGTTCGCAATCATGGGATTCAACATGATCAAAGAAGAAGAGCTTGCCTGGCAAGTTGTCCGGGGCTCGGTCCTGAATTCGATCCGGCAGTTGTCCGAGTTCCTTCGCGCGATAATTCCTAACGTTGTATCTACACGTCGAAAAGAACAGTGAAGAAATCAACGATGCAAGGAAGAACCAAATAACATTGAATCAGAAACTTCAGCACATGAAATTATAATGCTCTTGGTTAGCTATTTGGTTCTAAAGAGCTATAAGAAATGAAAAGGGGTGCAGAGATGGCTTGCTGCCGCGGCAGGGGTAAGATGGCAAGCGGCGATGGCTTGACATGGCAGGAGTTAGGCAGCGGCGACAAGGTTTTGCTGTGGTAGGGACAATGTGGCGACGGTAGAGGCTTGCCGTGGCAGAGGAAAATGACAACGCAGTTGCCGCGGCGGGAGAGACTGTCGCGGCGCTGCCACGGTAGGGGCATAGCTTTGCCGCGGCGGGGAACTGGCTTGTCGCGGCAGAGAATGGCTTGCCGCGGTGCTGCCGCGGTGGACAAAAGGCTGCCGCGGTTCTGCCGCGGTGGGGAAGGAGGTTGCCACGATGGGGCAAAGGAGCTGCGACAGTAGCTTGCCGCGATAGAAGAAATGGCTGCCGGGGCGACAGGGGCTTTCAGGATAATAGATTCGGGTGCTTTAGGTTATCCTGACAAAAGTGTCCACCTTAAGATCCTGTCGCGTTAGGGTTTTCAGGGTTTTCGGAAGATCTTTGCATACACCTGCCGTTAGGGTTTTTGGTGAAGTTCTTGTCGGGTTAGGGTTTAGGGTTTTTGGCGAGCATGCGTTTGTGCATATGCTTGCCGTTAGGGTTTCAGGGTGTCGTGGTTTACCTCATGACTTAAGTGTTAGGGGTTCAGAAGGTATCAGCCATGAGCTTACATGTTAGAGCTTTGTTTATAGAGTCCTGGTCTTCGCGTAGGTTTTTAGCTAGACCACGAATCGCAACAAATGATAATCCTCGCCTAAATGGAAGTTGGTTTATTCTGAATTTTTAAGCTTAAAGGTTCATGGTCCTTTCCCATCATCGTAAGGTATGACCCTATCACATGGTTCCTACTCACCATTATTGTTTCTTTCCCTCGGTCTTTACTGGTATTCGGATATAGTGTATAATGAACACGTTACTACTCTGATGAATTAGGTTGAGGTACTTCGAGACCATATTCTGATATTTTTTTCTTACTAAGGACTTTAAAGTCCAAATGGTTTCATACTCTTTTCACCGCTTGCATTCAATTGAACTCGAAATTTGGACTTGTGTTAGTACCAAAAGCTCCTAAATGCTTCTAGTGTTTCAGTACCGATAACCATGCTGGAAAAGCTGACCTGGAAGTTTGTAATTCGGGAGAACCAGGGGTGAGCAGCTACTTAACACCAGATAAACCAAAATCCCCTAGAGGAGTACGCAGCTACTCTATCCAATAGTGCGTGTGGCCCTTAGAGAATCCTAGACAGTGCCATGGGAAAACTGGGGAGAAGAAGGGAGGGGCGCTGGGCAAGACCGCGGGCGCTCAGGGCGTCGCCGGCGGCGAACGGACTGAGGTTGCTGGACTCCGGAGGCGCTGGGGCGGTGGCTAGCTGCCTTAGGAGGAAGAGGAAACAGCCGGCGACTTGAGTGAGAAGTCTGGCCGGGTTGCGCTCTTACCGGCGGTGAGAGGGGGTGGCGACCGGGAACCAGAGGCTTCAACACGGGGCCGGCGGCAATATCGTCGTCGGAGCCGAAGCTATGGGAGGGCGGCGCACTCGGGAAGCTATGGGAGGACGGCGCACTCGGGAAGCTCGGGGCAGCGGCGGGGCCGGTTCGGGGCTGGGGACCAGGAGCGGTGGAGGTGGCCTGGATCCTGGAACCGAGGCTTGCGGCGCGGCGGCGATTCGGTTGGAGCGGAGCGGCGGCGTGCTGGACTGGGGGGCCGGCGGCGTTGGAGTTGGGCCAGGGCGGCCGGAGAGTACTCTGGCAGCGTGGTCTTGCAAACAGAGCCGGAGGGGCTCGTGGCGTCGTCGGGTGGGGCCGGAAACAGCAGGCGGCGCCCGGAGCTGAGGCGGCGTGGCGGCTCGATTGGCGGAGTTGAAGCCCACGGCCGGGGGCGAGCGGCGGCACTGGGCTATAGCTCGGTGGTCGGCAGCAGGAACCCGGTTGGGTAGTTGGAGAGGTGATGGAGTTGAGGAGCAAAAGGGGAAGAGAACTCAGCTTGTAGGCAAATGGAGAACAGACCTGAAGCTGCTCAGGAAGAGAGGTAGTGAGAGGACATGAAGACGAGCTGCTCGGCTGTTTAATGGTGGCAGGGGAGTAGGCGCCGTGAGCAAAGGACAAGGGTGAGGTGCTCAGATGCTCAGCTGGTGCTGTGGATGAATAGAGTAAAGTTGGCATCGAATCGATGCGTTGACACGAGAACACAGCAGGTCCTTGCATGGCAGTATCAGGGGGAGGTGGAGCTCGAGCACTGCTTGGAGTAGACAGCCAGCACTATAGGGATGCAGGGGAGATGGGGAAAGTTCGGCACCGGTGTTGAGCTGGCGTGCTACGTGCTCAATCTCACAACCCGAGGCAGGCTGTGGCAGGGTTGAACGTGTCCAGGGCGTTGCTGTGCTGCTAGCTGGTTCTACTGCAGACGGAAAAGAAAGGGGAGAGAAAAGGTGACAGCTCGGTTGTTTCTTGATGGCAGGGAACCAAACGACATGAGTGAGGTAAACGGTGGTAGGCAGTTGGTGCTGTTGAGCACATGAGAGTTAGGCACTGAATGCAGTCCTTGAGGATGGCGTGGCAAGAAAGAATAGGGGGTTTAGGACATTTGCGCATCTAGATATTCGTTTGGATGTTCGAGGAGACAGATGAAGATAAAAGTTAAGGTCCTAATAAAAGTGGATGCGTTAGTGATGTCTGGTGCCTTTTTGGGTATGAATTTTCCTGTGATTGCGTGTGGAAATGTTAATCTAAGCAAGGTATTCGTTAATGTTTTCTTGGAAATTTTGAGTTAAACATGTCTTTGTTTTTGTATATTCGGGACCCTGGAGATGTGAGGAACATGGTGTGATTTTATTGGAATTTCTGATACTTATTTATAGGGGCAGTTCAAGGCGTGATTTTGCCCTAGTGCTAATTAATTCCGTTTCTTAACCTCTTTGAATTGAGTATTCCTATTTTATTGTATAATTGAGTTGTATATGACGTCGGGTTGCCTCAGGAATTCATTCGCAAGATTTTAGAGAAGTCGAGGAGGGTTAGGTCTCGCGATTAGGGTTTTGATGGAGTTAGGAATTAAATAGCAAGGAAGGGGTCGGGTCGAGGGGCTAGGGTTCTGGGGTACGGCAAGGCGACGGGGTTAGGATAATGGTAAGGCCATGGCGGTTAGGGTTCGGGAAGTATTGCATAGGATTGCGGCAGAATAAAGATGAGTTAGGGTTTTCGGGAAAATTGGATTTAAATAGGAAGAAAATAATCCGGGAGCTCGGTTTTAGGGTTTCGAAACACGGCAAGATGAGGTAGAGACATGGGACTCGAGGTAAATCATTTATCTCGGCTTGGGACGTGTTGGTGACGGGGTACCGTTGACGCAGTTATGGCGGAAATGCAAGAGTAAGCACCCACTTATGGAATTGGGGGTTGAACGGAATTGTTTGCGTTGTCGAACGAAGTTCCGGGGAATTAGGGTTTTGACGAAACAGAGGTCGGTCATTGTAAAGACAAGTGTTTTCGTATTTGGCATTTAGTTTCATCATGATTCGAACTACAGTTTTAATTAAGTGTATTTTCAGCTGACATTGTTAACGAAAAAGTTTTTGTTGGCCCTAATTTTCGGGCTCTGGAAAATCGGGGTGTGACAAACCTACCCCCTTAAAGGGAATCTCGTCCCCGAGATTCAGACAGATTAGAAGAAGGAACGGAGAAGAACAGCAGGGTCTTCTGCTACAGCGAGTTTTATAGATCCAGTGCAGGTTCTTCATCCAAATTCTCTAGACTACCCCCCTTAAGGAAAAGGCTATTGCCTTGATATTAGGATTTTATTGACAACTCTCTTGGGACGTCACGATGCTCCGAGATACAATGTTCTACGGTAGATATCAGGGATGTGTTCGTTACCGTGTCCGGGCTTTGTGCTCTTCCTTAGCGTCGAGGGGGTTCGTGTGCTCCTCGCTGGAGTTCTGGGTACTTCTTGTTTGTAGCTTCAGGTTGTGGCGGAGTGTCTTTGGTGTCGACTTGCAGCAGGTGTGCCTTGAGAGTGGAGTTCCGAGGCTTCCTAGGGCATCGACGGGCGTAGTGTCCCAAATTCTCCGCAATAGTAACAAGTACTATTCTTGGGGTTTTTGGTAGGGGTGGTGGAAAAATTAAGGTGGGTCTTGTTCTTCTGGAAATCTTGTTTGTCCCAGTTGTTGAGTTGAGATGCCAGGGATGCTTCCCGTTTGTGTGGATGGCCGGCGACTTCGAGGGATTGTCTCTTCCATGGCGAGATCGTTTGCGAGAGTTCTCCGGATCATGTTGCTTGTCATTCCTTCGTTTCCGGGTGTTGATTTGGTCAAGGTGTTCATTCATGGCCGAGTTTACAAAGTCTCGTAGGGTGGTTGTTATTACGGGTTCCATAGGGCATTGCGCTGGAACGTGGTCGTGTGCCTCACAGAGGTAACAGGTGACTCGGCTCATCGGACATTCTTCATTCAGGTGGGTGGTGTCGCAGTTGGGGCAGTTGTCAGGGCATTGCCTTATGAAATGTCCTTTTTCACCACATCGTTTGCAGGCCGGTTTGATAGTTGGTATTTCGATGCGGCACTCGTAAGCATAATGGCCAAGTTGTTCGCAACGGAAACATCTTTCCTTGGCCTTTTTATTAACACCTTTGTGTGGTTTATCTTTTCCTGCCGTCTTTTGCTGGTAAGATGAAACTGTAGCTGGTGGCAAATTTGCTTCAGGTGTTGACTGAAATGGCCTGTAAGAGGAATGGGGTGGATCCCAACTCTGTATTGGGGGAATTTCTTCTCTTTGATTACTTGACTTGTCCATCCTGTAACTTTTGTTTCCAGATGTTAATCGTCGCGTCAGGGAAAGGGGAAAGTGGCAACTAGATAAGGAGGAAATAACATGGGGTATTGGTATCGCACAAGAGCAATCATCAATGCACGGCAATGCCGTTGTGGTTGGGGAATGGCCCACCAAGACGCAAATAAAACTGCGAGGAAAACCAATATAGTACACACATATACAGATGTCTAGAGGCACTTGGCATACCCATACATCGTGCCTAAGGCACAGGGCTAAGCCTAGATATAAGTAACATTATAACAAAGCCCATAAAACGACAAGAAAACCAACATGAAACCTATCCATACGCCTAAGAGCGTATCGAACAGGTGTACCTTAGTGCTGAGGGGCAGGAAGTAAATTGCTAGGACCAATATCAAAACAATAAAAACACACATAAAACTAATGGCACGGAGGGGGTTAACCCATCCTCGGGGTGCCTCGACTACCTGGCCTAGATTAGACGGTTAGCACGGGGCGGAGCCGTTCTGCCACGGGGATTTTCGTCCTCCGAAGAAGGGGAAGAGCTCTAGGAGATGCTGTTGTTCCTGCGGTGGCGGAGGCCTCCTCCGGGTGTCGTCATTCTTGGCGGTGGCAACTCGTTGGCTTCGGGGCATGCATAGACGGCACCGAGGGGTCGCCGGGGCAAGGCGGGGAATCGATGCTGTTGAGCGACACGATCCAGGAGTCCGCCAGCTGGGTAAGCAAGTTGTGTTGGGCGGCGATGTAGCGGTTGGCGTGGATCACTGCCGCGTCTTCTTCTTGATGCGTGTCGGCGAACACGGCGTTTCTTCAGGAGCACGACTGGGGTAGAGGAGAAAAGCACGTTGGTTCATGCCAGGAACCAACGTGGTGAAGGCGAGAGACAGCCTCCCACGCGGCCATTTGGATAGCCATTTCTGAAGCAGGCACGGTTTTCCCGACGAAGCGAAAGGGAAAAACTTGGTGGTTGACGGCTGGGTAGACATGAACTTCTGCCCGGAATTCATGCAAGGAATAGGAGGCAGTTCCCAGGTACACACGGTATATGGGGCGTTGTGTCGCTCCAAGGCCCTGCTGAGCCATGGTCCATAGAATAGCTGGAAATCCGGTGAGCTCCGTGGCGGTAGTCTATTGAAGTACGGCGCCAAGGGACGGCATGCTTATCAGGAAGGTTGAGCAGGAAAAAGGGCACTATGAGCTAGGTATTTTGCTGGCGAAATTGGGTGCTTGAATGACAAAGGGGAAGTGGCACGGGTGTGCCTCACAAGAGTGGAGATGGAGCTTTATATAGCCTCTTGGCAACATGGAGGTCAACGAGGATTCCAAGGAAGGATTGCCTCGGGATACGATGGAGGCTCGCGTTTTGTCCGATTGATGGCTTATGGGCACAGCAAGGCCAAGGTCGTCAAAACAAATCGACGCGAGGCTGACAAGGAGAGGTGACATCGGCGAGAATCCAGGAAAAGGGGTTTGACGGATGAGACGGCATGACTTGTTTAGTTGGAAGATGAGGTAAGGCCTATTGACTACTCAATAGTGGATGTGACTGCTACATGCGTCGGAAGACATATGTGCAGGCCACATTAGACAAGTAACAAGAAAACATGAAATAGCGAATGCGTCGCAAAGAACATCGTAGGGTATCATATATATACCGCAGAGGACGTCTAGCACTCTAACTAGGGAGGGTACCTATCTCACTGTTCGCGACGAGCGAGGTCTAGTAACCTAACCTTAGGGGTTTAATCTACTCGGTCGCTGCTTGGGGTCGCTGTCTTTGGCGGGGCATCGGTGTCACATGCTGACGAGTCTCTTTCACATAATGCGGTGTTTCTTCACGAACTTCCACGTTCTTGACGCCATGAGCTTGAAAGGTCATGCGGTGGGTTTTGACCTGGTTGTAGCGAGTCTCGGTGGGTTTCTTGAGTCTTGCGCTGATGTGGTCCGTCTTGATTTCTCGGTGGGGTTGGCGATCATCTGCGTTCCACCTGTAGGGTTTCGTTGCTTACTTTGCTAATATAGTCTACATGTTCGAAGTAGACGAGAGAATAGAGAAAACTCGGTGTTCCTTTCAGAGCAACATAGGTAAGAGGGGAAACTAAGAAGGATAAGAGAATAGAACCCACACTTATAGTAAGTTTAGATATATTTTCAAAAATACTGTTTATACCTAGGGTTTGTATCTAACGTCCGTGCTAACTAGGGTTAACCTACAGTCAGTATGGCTCTGATACCAAGCTGTGGCGTACCCGGATTTTAAGCCGAATACTCCCTCGTGATCACTGTATCGATCCCTGGATCAGTAGCCGATACACACGAGTTAACCTGTATATCATTGTCATACATGCGTAAACAAATAAATAGACCGTTAAGGTCGATAATCTGATACCTGTAGCCCAACGGCTATAAATCTGCAGCGGAAAATCCAGCGGGATGGGGCCCATCAGTATGCCATACCCGACAGGCAACTGACTGGGGTTACGCCCTAGCCTTCGTATACGTCGTCGGTACTTTCGAAAACATATCTTCTTCTTATCTGGCCAAATCAACAAGCCAGGTGAGTACATTGAATGTACTCGCTAGCTCCCTTCAGGGGGAATATCACAGATATATGCATGCACAGGGGAAATCAATAAAGAGGCTCTACCCTATGCTTCGTAATTGTGCGGAAATGTAAGTTTTCATTTGAAATAATTAAATAGATGATAAAAGCGCATTTTTCGAAAACAACCTCGGCCCTGCCGAGTCATATCAATCAGCCAGTCATAATAACATACCTGCAATTCGGCCGTCCGCTACGGGATCGGCCATTCATCTGCATTAGATAACCGTTCCTACCCTCAGGTAGAACGACGTCCGACAATACCTCATTTCTCCTCAGATAGCTGTTCCTACACTCCGGTAGAACAGCGTCCCACTCATTACCACACCTCCCGTGTAATCGCATTACACGAGGCTCTCCCAACTCACTCTGCATGCCCATCAGGCGATGCGTCCTTAAACCCATGACCCACATGTCATCATATAGTCTAACCGGTTGTGTGGCCTTACCAGATTGTGTCCATGACCGAGGACGCGGCTATTCGAATAGATTTTAACACTCTGCAGAGGTTGTACGGCTTTACCCACAAGATGTAGTTCCCCCTGGGCATGCTACGCGTCGCATGTGTCCAGGGTTTGTACAACGAGACTTTCTTCAAGACAGGTATAGCGAATGGACCCACCCGGGAACGTTACCACGCTCCACCTTGCCTACCGATACCTCAGCGCTTAGCCTGGCAGCGCATTCCCGTTCGTGACGAGTACACCCCAGAACTACCGCTGGACTGACTCTCAAGTGAGCGCCTATTCAACTCTGCGGAGTACTCCTCCGGATCACACACCGGGCATTCGTCCTAAAGGAGCGCCTCACCTGCACATAACTCACCCTACGCCTATGGGTTCATACGCCAGAACTATCATGAATACTGGTCAAGCCCTACCCACATAGGGCATGTGGACGTACGGGGTGAACCTGGTTTAGCGGCACGGTAGGTTCGGTCCTTAAGTGATCCGAGAAAGACTCCACACCTCGTCCGTCGCACGGACCGCGAGTGCCCCACTGGGTCTTAGCTCGCTTTTATTCCTTCCTGCTCACGCCCTTCATTTCCATCCCGGATCCAAAGCATCTCCATTTTGTTTTTGCCCTACAAAAACTACCCTTCGAACATCCAACCCGTGGATTATACCGTGACCTCTCCTCCATCGGTCACAGCGATCCATCCCAAGTTTATCTCATACGAGATTTCCGGGATTAGTTTACTTTTGCGAAAACCTAGATTTTCTACTGCGGGGCTAAGCAATATATATAGGTATATACTACACCTAGGTTTCCGATATTTCTTTCGGAACATATGTATTCCTTAGGGCGACAAGGAACGGGATCGGTCTAGGGCTTCTACCATTTCGGATGTAACTATTGCCTCATAAAATATCATTTTCTATCACATAGCATGCATGTTTTGCAAACAAAATAAATGGTTTGCAATCATGGGATTCAACATGATCAAAGAAGAAGAGCTTGCCTGGCAAGTTGTCCGGGGCTCGGTCCTGAATTCGATCCGGCAGTTGTCCGAGTTCCTTCGCGCGATAATTCCTAACGTTGTATCTACACGTCGAAAAGAACGGCGAATAAATCAACGATGCAAGGAAGAACCAAATAACATTGAATCAGAAACTTCAGCACATGAAATCATAATGCTCTTTGTTAGCTATTTGGTTCTAAAGAGCTATAAGAAATGAAAAGGGGTGCAGAGATGGCTTGCTGCCGCGGCAGGGGTAAGATGGCAAGCGGCGATGGCTTGACATGGCAGGAGTTAGGCAGCGGCGACAAGGTTTTGCTGCGGTAGGGACAATGTGGCGACGGTAGAGGCTTGCCGTGGCAGAGGAAAATGACAACGGCAGTTGCCGCGGCGGGAGAGGCTGTCGCGGCGCTGCCACGGTAGGGGCATAGCTTTGCCACGGCGGGGAACTGGCTTGTCGCGGCAGAGAATGGCTTGCCGCGATGCTGCCGCGGTGGACAAAAGGCTGCCGCGGTTCTGCCGCGGTGGGGAAGGAGGTTGCCACGATGGGGCAAAGGAGCTGCGACAGTAGCTTGCCGCGATAGAAGAAATGGCTGCCGGGGCGACAGGGGCTTTCAGGATAATAGATTCGGGTGCTTTAGGTTATCCTGACAAAAGTGTCCACCTTAAGATCCTGTCGCGTTAGGGTTTCAGGGTTTTCGGAAGATCTTTGCATACACCTGCCGTTAGGGTTTTTGGTGAAGTTCTTGTCGGGTTAGGGTTTAGGGTTTTTGGCGAGCATGCGTTTGTGCATATGCTTGCCGTTAGGGTTTCAGGGTGTCGTGGTTTACCTCATGACTTAAGTGTTAGGGGTTCAGAAGGTATCAGCCATGAGCTTACATGTTAGAGCTTTGTTTATAGAGTCCTGGTCTTCACGTAGGTTTTTAGCTAGACCACGAATCGCAACAAATGATAATCCTCGCCTAAATGGAAGTTGGTTTATTCTGAATTTTTAAGCTTAAAGGTTCATGGTCCTTTCCCATCATCGTAAGGTATGACCCTATCACATGGTTCCTACTCACCATTATTGTTTCTTTCCCTCGGTCTTTACTGGTATTCGGATATAGTGTATAATGAACACGTTACTACTCTGATGAATTAGGTTGAGGTACTTTGAGACCATATTCCGATATTTTTTTCTTACTAAGGACTTTAAAGTCCAAATGGTTTCATACTCTTTTCACCGCTTGCATTCAATTGAACTCGAAATTTGGACTTGTGTTAGTACCAAAAGCTCCTAAATGCTTCTAGTGTTTCAATACCGATAACCATGCTGGAAAACCTGACCTGGAAGTTTGTAATTCGGGAGAACCAGGGGTGAGCAGCTACTTAACACCAGATAAACCAAAATCCCCTAGAGGAGTACGCAGCTACTCTATCCAATAGCGCGTGTGGCCCTTAGAGAATCCTAGACAGTGCCATGGGAAAACTGGGGAGAAGAAGGGAGGGGTGCTGGGCAAGACCGCGGGCGCTCAGGGCGTCACCGGCGGCGAACGGACTGAGGTTGCTGGACTCCGGACGCGCTGGGGCGGTGGCTAGCTGCCTTAGGAGGAAGAGGAAATTGCCGGCGACTTGAGGGAGAAGTCTGGCCGGGCGGCGCTCTTACCGGCGGTGAGAGGGGGTGGCGACTGGGAACCAGAGGCTTCAGCACGGGGCCGGCGGCAATATCGTCGTCGGAGCCGAAGCTATGGGAGGGCGGCGCACTCGGGAAGCTCGGGGCAGCGGCGGCGCTGGTTCGGGGCTGGGGACTAGGAACGGTGGAGGTGGCCTGGATCCCGGAACCGAGGCTTGCGGCGCGGCGGCGATTCGGTTGGAGCGGAGCGGCGGCGTGTTGGACTGGGGGCCGGCGGCGTTGGAGTTGGGCCAGGGCGACCGGAGAGTACTCTGGCAGCGGGGGGGAGGGGTCTTGCAAACGGAGCCGGAGGGGCTCGTGGCGTCGTCGGGTGGGGCCAGAAACAGCAGGCGGCGCCCGGAGCTGAGGCGGCGCGGTGGCTCGATTGGCGGAGTTGAAGCCCACGGCCGGGGGCGAGCGGCGGCACTGGGCTATAGCTCGGTGGTCGGCAGCAGGAACCCGGTTGGGTAGTTGGAGAGGTGATGGAGTTGAGGAGCAAAAGGGGAAGAGAACTCAGCTTGTAGGCAAATGGAGAACAGACCTGAAGCTGCTCAGGAAGAGAGGTAGTGAGAGGACATGAAGACGAGCTGCTCGGCTGTTTAATGGTGGCAGGGGAGTAGGCGCCGTGAGCAAAGGACAAGGGTGAGGTGCTCAGATGCTCAGCTGGTGCTGTGGATGAATAGAGTAAAGTTGGCATCGAATCGATGCGTTGACACGAGAACACAGCAGGTCCTTGCATGGCAGTATCAGGGGGAGGTGGAGCTCGAGCACTGCTTGGAGTAGACAGCCAGCACTATAGGGATGCAGGGGAGATGGGGAAAGTTCGGCACCGGTGTTGAGCTGGCGTGCTACGTGCTCAATCTCACAACCCGAGGCAGGCTGTGGCAGGGTTGAACGTGTCCAGGGCGTTGCTGTGCTGCTAGCTGGTTCTACTGCAGACGGAAAAGAAAGGGGAGAGAAAAGGTGACAGCTCGGTTGTTTCTTGATGGCAGAGAACCAAACGACATGAGTGAGGTAAACGGTGGTAGGCAGTTGGTGCTGTTGAGCACATGAGAGTTAGGCACTAAATGCAGTCCTTGAGGATGGCGTGGCAAGAAAGAATAGGGGGTTTAGGACATTTGCGCATCTAGATATTCGTTTGGATGTTCGAGGAGACAGATGAAGATAAAAGTTAAGGTCCTAATAAAAGTGGATGCGTTAGTGATGTCTGGTGCCTTTTTGGGTATGAATTTTCCTGTGATTGCGTGTGGCAATGTTAATCTAAGCAAGGTATTCGTTAATGTTTTCTTGGAAATTTTGAGTTAAACATGTCTTTGTTTTTGTATATTCGGGACCCTGGAGATGTGAGGAACATGGTGTGATTTTATTGGAATTTCTGATACTTATTTATAGGGGCAGTTCAAGGCGTGATTTTGCCCTAGTGCTAATTAATTCCGTTTCTTAACCTCTTTGAATTGAGTATTCCTATTTTATTGTATAATTGAGTTGTATATGACGTCGGGTTGCCTCAGGAATTCATTCGCAAGATTTTAGAGAAGTCGAGGAGGGTTAGGTCTCGCGATTAGGGTTTTGATGGAGTTAGGAATTAAATAGCAAGGAAGGGGTCGGGTCGAGGGGCTAGGGTTCTGGGGTACGGCAAGGCGACGGGGTTAGGATAATGGTAAGGCCATGGCGGTTAGGGTTCGGGAAGTATTGCATAGGATTGCGGCAGAATTAAAGATGAGTTAGGGTTTTCGGGAAAATTGGATTTAAATAGGAAGAAAATAATCCGGGAGCTCGGTTTTAGGGTTTCGAAACACGGCAAGATGAGGTAGAGACATGGGACTCGAGGTAAATCATTTATCTCGGCTTGGGACGTGTTGGTGACGGGGTACCGTTGACGCAGTTATGGCGGGAATGCAAGAGTAAGCACCCACTTATGGAATTGGGGGTTGAACGGAATTGTTTGCGTTGTCGAACGAAGTTCCAGGGAATTAGGGTTTTGACGAAACGGAGGTCGATCAAGGTAAAGACAAGTGTTTTCGTATTTGGCATTTAGTTTCATCATGATTCGAACTATAGTTTTAATTAAGTGTATTTTCAGCTGACATTGTTAACGAAAAAGTTTTTGTTGGCCCTAATTGTCACGGACCCGGAATCCACATGTGATTAGGGGAACGCGAAGTCGCCAAGGACCGAAGGACTCGTCAGCCCGGTGGCACGGTACCTGCGCCGTACGCACCGAGGCGGAACGATCCGACACCCGCCACGTGCGAGCCGGCCGGAAGCGACCAATCTTCCCCAAACCACATAGAGATTCCTGATCCAGTGAAGGGGTAAAACCGCGTGATAAGCCTGCGCTCCGCGATAGTCATAGGAGGACTAGAGCCCGGGATACGCATCCCCTCAACCTAACCTTGCCACGAAGTGCGAACTCTGGGAGTTCCAGCTCTGCTCTGCCGTCAGCACGAGGCGTGACGGTCGTAGGAGACTTAGCGAGTACGGGATGAATCCCCTGGATTGACTCAACCAAAGCTACACAGGACTAGTGGTTCGCTCACCTCTGCCATCACGAAACGCAATCCTGACACGCAGTAGTACCGCTGCACCGTTGCCCACATACTTCATCACATACACGCATTGTACATGGACAACTCGGATAACAACTCGGATATCACAACAAAGCTCTATAAATGTGATATTACTAGCAACTGTCCACGATGGGACGACACATTACATCATTCGGCCATAACCGAAAACATATCCGAGTACGGAGAATTTAAACGACAGCGGAAGCAAGGTAAATGAGTCCCACAGCGGTACAGTGACCGCTGACCCAAAAGCTACAATCTATCCCATGAGTCGAACACAACCGAGGAAACGCAATTTCAGGCATCATCAAAATAGTCTTCGACCACTGGCTCACCTGCAAGCTCCAGGAGTAACCTGGGTGAGTACGAACGTACTCGCAAGACTTATTCGTGCTTGATTAAATGTCCTACTCATACTAGTACAGCAACAATTAAACATGAATGCTTCTCAGAGTAACAATAGACAAACTAAGAACATAACATTAACAAGGTGAAATAAAGGCAGACTAAGTCACAGTATTGCTCAGGAATACAAACAAATTGCAACCAATCCACCACGAGCTCAAATCATCCAATCCAATTAGGGCAGCCCCTAAATCAAAATCCACTAACGACAACTCAACCCCTGCAGGCCTAGTGAGTGCATAACAGTTTGGAGGTAGCGAGCCTCCCAAAGTGCATGGAGTCTTACCTCAACTATCCTCAGTGTTGGTTCTCGCTAGCGTTCCAATCCACATTTATTCGACCACCCTGGACCGTCCCGGCAATGCAACTGCTACGGGAAGTATCGAGTGCTCCTCACGAGTCTTGTCATCAGATAACCCATAGCAGTGAGTCCGGCAACGACCATAAGGGTTTTCAACTTATCACATTTTCATTCCAATTAATCTCTCGGTCCGTTACCGGCAGAACAACCACCATGGGAAATATCGAGTGCTCTTCACCTGGAGGTTGCAAAGCTCCAGTGACCGAGTCTTACCAACAGGTAATCCACATGTGGGGAGTCCGGCAACGACCACGCGGTAATAAGGGATGGTGACACACTGGAGATAGGGTTGGTGCAGCGACAAAACTCTTCTCACTCCTGGGTCGCCATCACCCGGCATTTAACACCAACCGTACCCATTGTGCACGCCCTCGGCTCTCCCAACTCACTTAGCAATTTAGTTGAAGAGTCATCAGATGTTCTCAACCTAGGACACATCCTACACATACTAGTGTGCTCAACCTCATACGTGACATACAAGTAATCATTCACACATAAGCACACATAAACAGGGCATACACAAGAGTACGAAAAGTAAAGATGCAACAAGCTCTGCTTGCCTTGGCCGTAGAATTCCTGATCTTGCGTGAGGTTGTGAGCCTGGTGGTCTCCCTCTTTGAGTCCTGTTGTGAACGATTCGAAGAGCCGGAAAGAAACGGCAAAAGAAGACCATAAGACTCAGCATGTATGCATGATGAATGGACAATGCTGGATGTAGGTGTCTACGGTGGTGTGCGGATGTGTATAACTCTAGGTCGACTGACACGACCCAAATGTTAGGTTTAATCGACCTGTCGTTATCCTACCAAGCATGCATGTTAAGTTATGGTGCAACAGGTGTTTAGGGCTCATTTGGTTGACTCGTTGTCGTAGGTGAGAACATGGAGTCGCGATTATTTACTGGCCGTTAGGCGAAGTGTGACACTAGCTATTTTGATTTGACGGTTAAGCTAGATGTTCTAGTATACATGTATTAGGAGATCGTTAACATTCGTATGAGCTTCTACAGGTTAAACCAACTTTAGCATTTCCTGTTTTCTTCTTAGTAAGGAAGTAGTATGTCAATTGTCCTCACACCCAACTGGAATTGATTTATGGAAAGTGACAGGCGTACGTGGTAATTAAATGACAGTGGGGATCAGACAACTAGATTAAACATTAACGTTCAGAGACAACATGTGCAACTAAGGAATCAGCTAGAGTACACTTGTATTTTCACATGGTTTACTTATTGCGGTGGTTAGCTGAGTTAGGCACCATTTAACTGGATCTCGAAAAATAACTATTCCCTACATCGCATTGATAGCTAGCATTTACAGTGAGGAATATTGTCCATAATTTATCAGCATTGAGATCTATTTGCTTTACGTTGGATTAATGTGTTAACTTCCCAGCCCTCAGCAAGTTCAAAGTAGTTTACATCCACGAACCCACTGGTGGTTATTAGAGTTATCGGTACACTAATTTATCTAACCTTACTAATGGCTAACAATCAAGCTTGTTAGTTGTGTTTCCATGGCAAGACACAATGGTTAGTTGATTCTGCACCTAATAATGTGGATTAGCTAAACATCTCTAACGATACCTCAATAATTAGTTATTTTTCTGAGGTAGCTAAGGCGTTACGTATACTACCCAAGCCTAGCTCTAACTAGTCAGGTCTTAGTTACGGTCTTGCCTTGGGTGTACTCGAAAGCAGCAATAGGTTAGATGCTAAGCTAATGGATCGATCACTATTTAATTTATTATACTGGCTAGCAAACTGCAGGCAGTCTTACTCGGCTATGCGCTGCTATGAGACTGAGCCTGACGAGGGAACAACTATATAGCTCATCTGTTTTGCACATGTCAGCCGGAGTTATTGGGTACATTGGTACTAGCTGACTAACTATCAAGATGAGTACTCCTGTAATTAGCTTAACTCCCGTGTGAGTGTATCAATTTGCTAGTCGTGGTCATTGTTATTACTTTAGTTAAGTCTTGTCCAGACCTAGCCAGTGCATTCATTGTGCTAACCAATCGGTAAAGATTGTCTCAACCGAGGTTTACGTTAGAAAATTCTACTAACCAGAGTCCTTAAGTGCATTAGCTTCGACTAGCGGTTAGCAACTAACCCCTGACAGCTAACAACTAACCTAACTCAATTGACTAGCTATTGACTGACTACTTGGTTTGTTTAGTTAGTGAACCTAATGGCATGTCGATTTTGCTCATTAATGAATTAAGCTAAAGATTAAACAATACATCTGCTTGGCTACATTGAGCATATATATACGCATACCGTGGCATGCTGCCCTTGAACTGAATATACACATACCAGAGACCATTTTAGCTAATCAGCATGTTAGTTAGCTATTGTAACTACTAGCTACGTCCTGTCTAGTATCAATTAGTCAAATTCTTACTTAACACATGTGTATTCAGAAGACAAGCAGTGGCATCAACATTGTAATACCCTAAATGATTATTGTGATTAGCATGTTGAAAATTTAACAGTTTACTTCTAGCCTGAAATAATGGAGTAGCTGAGGCTTGAACGATTGATATGTCAGGACAGAAATACATGGTGATTAGCTTAGGCCTGCAAATATTAACACATCAGCTACCTGTATTCACTCACTAGGGCAACATTAGCGCTTTGATGACCCAATTATCAGCTAACCGAGTTGCTCACCCCTGTCTGCTGGCTATTAAGAGCGTCTCACCCTGACGGTGATGGCGGGCAGGGCTGATGATGACAGGCGAAGGAGCTCTACTCGGCGAAGAAGGCAGAGGAAGCACAGGGAGGGGAGCTCCGGAAGCGGTGCCCTGCACGGAGGACTCCGGGGATGGCCGGCGGTGAGCGGCTGGTGTTGAAGGCGGAGGGCTCCTGGAAGACGAGAACGACGGCGTCCAGCGCTCGGTGGTGTGGCGCGGAGGAGGCGAGCTCGGAGATTGAGCTGCGGTGGTTTGGGACCGGCGGCGGGGAGCGGAGCTCAGGGAACTCGGAGGCGGCGGGTGGAGGTGGCGCGCCGGCGGGCAGCCGAGCTCGGATCTGGGGAAGCTAGAGAAGGAGCAGGGGCTAAGGGGGTGCGGGGGCCGGCGGCGCAGCTGGGGCGGCGCGGCGCTCCGGGGAAGAAGGCACGGGTGGTGGAGGAGCTGACCGGCGGCGGCTTTGGAGGAGAGGCGGCGCGTGGCCCGCTCGGCCGGTTGCGGTGCGGCGAGAGCAGCGCGCGGGGAGCAGAGGAGGTAAAGGGGAGCGGCGGCAGGAGGGCTTGGAGAGGAAGCGGGGTGCCGCGCTGGGATGAGGAAAGGCGCCGGCGGCGGGGTGCTTCTTGGGGGAGCTCGGCAGGGTGAGGCGGGGCTCCGGTAATGGGGAGCAAGGGCGGCAGGAGGAGAAGGGGCCGGTGGCGAGCTGGGCAAGCAGGGGAGGCCCGAGAGGCTCGGGTGACTTGCTAGAAGAGAGAGGTCAGAGAGAAACCGGCCTGAGGTAGGAGATGATGAACAGTAGCTATGAAGAACTTGGATTGGAAATTAATTGGCAGGGTGCCCAAATCTCCTTGCATGTCAACATTGCTTGGATGATTGGGAAGCTCAGGAGGTGGGGAATCTGTAGGTATAACATGCAGAGCTCAAATCCATGGTTTTGGATGGGATTTGGAAGGAAGAAGAAGGGTGGTTTTGTTGGTGCTTGAGAAGAAGAAGGGGAATGCCTGCTGTGCGTGGAGAAGAAGAGAGAGAGAGCAGTGTACTGAAGTGAGCTGGTTTGAGTGGTTGTTGCGTGGAGAAGAAAAAGAAGTTAATCTGCTGGTGGAGGAAAAAAGGGGCCTGCAAGCAGGGACCCACGGGCAGGAGGGATTTTCATTTTATTTTATTTGCTTATTTAAAACAAGGCTGAGCTAACAGGTGTTCCACACTTGAATAAAATTTGAATCATAAGTGTTTGAATGTATTTTCTTCAAGTATTTTCTTTTCAAGGTATTAGACTTGTGGTCAATATGTTGTTTAGCTTTTAAGTGTATCATTTTGTTGATATTGGAGGGAAGGGGTTCACTCGATTAGCTTCTTCCATATTTATCCGAGGTGAGCCACTACAGACAATAATTTGGGTCTGGATGTACAAATGAGCTTCAATGGACTTGTGAAAGTTCTTGGGATAGCTGGGAGGTTAGGAACATGTACGAATTTTAGAATCATAAGTTTTAGCGGCATTAGTTTTGCTGTTCGATTTCATGTTAACCCTGAGGGCGCATGTTAGGATTTTTAATCGAAATCATTTCTGAAGTATCTATATGCATGCATGCGAATGAAAGAAATCGTTTATGTTCGTGAAGATTTTCACTGACCTCGTATTGAAAATAGGGTCACTACAAAACCTACCCCCCTTAAAAAGATCTCGACCCGAGATCTCTAACGTTCGGCAAACAAAGGTGGGAGCTCGGTCTTGAGCCAATCTTCCTATTCCCACGTGGCCTTATCTTCGATGTGGTTGCTCCATCAGATTTCTGAAGGGCTGAACAGTAAGGTTCCGGGTTTTGTGCTCCCTTCCGTCAAGAGTCCTTCCTGTAGTTCTTCTATCCTGGGGTCAAGGAGGGGCTACAGCATACCTGCTGATCTCTGATGCTCGACCTTGTCATGGCGACCTAAATCGTACTTTGTAACGAACCGGGCAGGTTGTCGCTTTGTTTAGGGTCTACTAAGAATAATGGCGAAGGAACGGCCTTATGCTACCGAGATGGATGGATAGCGGGGATTTGGGTGTTTTAGTGAAGATCAGGTCCTTGCGTTGCTGATGGCTAGTCGTGGGGTCACTATTTGACTTCTACACCAGTTTTACAAAGAGAAAACTAGACCAAGTTATTATTTTCGACAATAACCGAATTCTGGGAGAAGAGGAGTGCGAGGACCTTGTCAGTCCTGCAAATTCAGAATTCAAGATCGTTGGTTTGAGTGAGAGGGGCCATTACGACTAGCTATCTCTGCTCTAACAAGACTGATGAAAATAGTGGGGTAGTGACTTCGAAGCAATCGAAGTATCTGTTTATGATTACTTGAGGAGAAGGATTGGAGGTAGGATTGGGGCATCTAAAAAGCTTTCCAGGTTGCATAGTCTATTTCACCGAGGCTACGTGTCGGGTGCTCGATCCTTCCGTGGTTATCTCATCTCGGGAACTCCGTGGCAGGATTCCAACTAGGGTATCCACAAGGTCTTGGGTAGTGTCTCTTAGGTCTTCGAAACTTGCCACAGCACCGATGGGTTGGTGGCATTATGCGTATCCATCATTGTCTTCCGCTGTTTATCTCTCTCTCCTATATTTGATCGTTCGTTCGACTTTCTTACCTCCACTTTCTCTATATCATCCTCCATACGGGGTTTAGGGTGAGTTATAATACGGGACATTCTTGATTTGGCTGTTAAGCTAGATTCTCTAGCATCTTTGTTGTATTTTTCTCAGTAAAAATAAGAAGGTAAAGATTCTGGTAATTAACTGGGTGGTGGGGGTTAGGAGGTGATAGAATCCATCGGGTCTGATCCAGGTAGCATCACATCGGTTAATGATAATCTTCTATTGACCTCCATCTTAACCATCCTTACTGACTAGGTTGGTTCTCAACTCCGGATCGGGGATTGCAACTAAGAGAGAATAAGGCAAGGCTAGGAATGGGACCTAGTTACCATGTGCAAACTAGCTTAATGCAAAAGGGATGGGATGCTCTGGAATAAAAAGGGACGGTGGCGGGAGTTAAGTGAACAGGGAGCGTACCCAACACTTCCTCCGGTGTGTCCTGTGCTTCTTCGGCGGTGACATAGTTCACCTGACCACGGCCGGCGGTTTGAGCTCCACTGACTCGTCTGGCTTGTTTGCGCGGAAGATAGCAACGATTTGCATAGTGCCCCATAATTCCGCATTTGTAGCATTTCACCTTGCTCAAATCCTTAACGGGTTGCAACTGCCTTCCTTGGGGACGAGACTGAAAGCCTTGCTGAAATGGACGAGGGGCGAGGCCTTGTGGACTCTGAGGGGGTGGTCCACTGGGACGGGGTGATAGTAGCTGCCACACCCGCGGCTTTTGAGAGCTACTTGCAACAGACCTCTGCGCCTCTCGCTCACGCTTGCGGTTCTGTTGGAGAACGGATTCCTTTGCTTCGATCTGGATAGCCTTGTCCACCAAATGCTGAAAATCCCGCACATCGGCGATAACCAGCTTGGCCTGCATTTCATCGTTCAGCTTGCCCATGAATTTCTCCACCTTGTCCTCATCGGTGGAAATTTCTCGCGGCGCATATCGGGCTAGGTGGTTGAAGTCGTGGAGAAACTCTAACACTGACTTCTTGCCCTGACGAAGGTCTCGGAACTCTTCCTTCTTTAGGGCCATGACGCCCTTGGGGATATGGGAAGCACGAAAGCCGGTTCGAAACTCGGCCCACGTGACCACATGGCCGGGAGCTTGGATAGCTAGGAAATTCTCCCACCAATCTGCGGCAGCGCCTTCGAGGTAGTGGGAGGTGAAGTTGACCTTGTCGGCTTCCGTACATTGAGCTAGTTGAAGCTTCCTTTCAATCGTGCGGATCCAATTATCCGCCTCTAGCGGGTCATCAGCTCGGTCAAAGGTTGCTGGTTGAGTTCTCTGAAAGTCAGAGAGACCGCCTCTGCCTTGACCACCTCCTGCGCCTTGGTTACGCAATATCTGCTCTTGATTGCGCACTATCTGCTCTAGGATCCGGTTCTGGGTGACCAAGAGATCGGCGGTGCTGGGTTGCTGGGGAGGGGGTGGCACTTCTCCTTCTTCACGCTCACGACGCCCGCGAGCGGCTCCACGGGTTCCGGATGCCATGCTGTTGCAATTAGGAGATACCGGTTGAGATAATGGAGTTGGAAACTTGGGAAATCAAGGATATTTCCACCAGGGTATAGTAAGGTGACCAAACATATGTCACTTCGTTTCATACACATTTTCACAAGAAAATGAGGTACAAAACGATTGCAAAGAAAGGTTGACGCTGACACACGAATGTATTAATGCGATCAACGGGGTTCATAGGAAGGCTGCGGTTTAGGTCACTCTTGTAGTGAAATAAACGGGGTAATGTTCCAAAATTGCAACCACGGATACCCGATTACAGTTCTCCAAAAGATGCCGTAAGACCTGACATGTGGTTTGGCTTACATTCTAAAATACCAACCATGAGTTCGGCTCTATGTATCAAGTACTCCGGGAGATGGGGGAATCTAAGTTCTCGGAGCATATCCAAGAGTACCTCCGGAAATCCATCGACATCCAAAACATGGGTGGCATGCATCAACTGAGGGGAATCCAACTAGCAGAGCAAGAGCAGGGTTAAGGTCAGCCACAAAGAAAACAAATGCAATAGGGAAGGAGATTTCAGAACTAAGAGCGATGAGGGTAAGGAATAAACAGCAATCTACTTATGAATTTTAAACATAGGGTTTAACTTTTTAAATAATTTTCTGTCCAGTTGGCACAGCGGCCAAGTGGCGTAGCGCAGCGGAAGCTCCTATCTAACGACCACCTGCAATTGGCTTCCTACGGTCAGCTCGGCTCTGATACCAAGCTGTCACGGACCCGGAATCCACATGTGATTAGGGGAACGCGAAGTCGCCAAGGACCGAAGGACTCGTCAGCCCGGTGGCACGGTACCTGCGCCGTACGCACCGAGGCGGAACGATCCGACACCCGCCACGTGCGAGCCGGCCGGAAGCGACCAATCTTCCCCAAACCACATAGAGATTCCTGATCCAGTGAAGGGGTAAAACCGCGTGATAAGCCTGCGCTCCGCGATAGTCATAGGAGGACTAGAGCCCGGGATACGCATCCCCTCAACCTAACCTAGCCACGAAGTGCGAACTCTGGGAGTTCCAGCTCTGCTCTGCCGTCAGCGCGAGGCGTGACGGTCGTAGGAGACTTAGCGAGTACGGGATGAATCCCCTGGATTGACTCAACCAAAGCTACACAGGACTAGTGGTTCGCTCACCTCTGCCATCACGAAACGCAATCCTGACACACAGTAGTACCGCTGCACCGTTGCCCACATACTTCATCACATACACGCATTGTACATGGACAACTCGGATATCACAACAAAGCTCTATAAATGTGATATTACTAGCAACTGTCCACGATGGGACGACACATTACATCATTCGGCCATAACCGAAAACATATCCGAGTACAGAGAATTTAAACGACAGCGGAAGCAAGGTAAATGAGTCCCACAGCGGTACAGTGACCGCTGACCCAAAAGCTACAATCTATCCCATGAGTCGAACACAACCGAGGAAACGCAATTTCAGGCATCATCAAAATAGTCTTCGACCACTGGCTCACCTGCAAGCTCTAGGAGTAACCTGGGTGAGTACGAACGTACTCGCAAGACTTATTCGTGCTTGATTAAATGTCCAATGGGGAGCAAGGGCGGCAGGAGGAGAAGGGGCCGGTGGCGAGCTGGGCAAGCAGGGGAGGCCCGAGAGGCTCGGGTGACTTGCTAGAAGAGAGAGGTCAGAGAGAAACCGGCCTGAGGTAGGAGATGATGAACAGTAGCTATGAAGAACTTGGATTGGAAATTAATTGGCAGGGTGCCCAAATCTCCTTGCATGTCAACATTGCTTGGATGATTGGGAAGCTCAGGAGGTGGGGAATCTGTAGGTATAACATGCAGAGCTCAAATCCATGGTTTTGGATGGGATTTGGAAGGAAGAAGAAGGGTGGTTTTGTTGGTGCTTGAGAAGAAGAAGGGGAATGCCTGCTGTGCGTGGAGAAGAAGAGAGAGAGAGCAGTGTACTGAAGTGAGCTGGTTTGAGTAGTTGTTGCGTGGAGAAGAAAAAGAAGTTAATCTGCTGGTGGAGGAAAAAAAGGGGCCTGCAAGCAGGGACCCACGGGCAGGAGGGATTTTCATTTTATTTTATTTGCTTATTTAAAGCAAGGCTGAGCTAACAGGTGTTCCACACTTGAATAAAATTTGAATCATAAGTGTTTGAATGTATTTTCTTCAAGTATTTTCTTTTCAAGGTATTAGACTTGTGGTCAATATGTTGTTTAGCTTTTAAGTGTATCATTTTGTTGATATTGGAGGGAAGGGGTTCACTCGATCAGCTTCTTCCATATTTATCCGAGGTGAGCCACTACAGACAATAATTTGGGTCTGGATGTACAAATGAGCTTCAATGGACTTGTGAAAGTTCTTGGGATAGCTGGGAGGTTAGGAACATGTACGAATTTTAGAATCATAAGTTTTAGCGGCATTAGTTTTGCTGTTCGATTTCATGTTAACCCTGAGGGCGCATGTTAGGATTTTTAATCAAAATCATTTCTGAAGTATCTATATGCATGCATGCGAACGAAAGAAATCATTTATGTTCGTGAAGATTTTCACTGACCTCGTATTTGAAAATAGGGTCACTACACTAATTTTCGGGCTCTGGAAAATCGGGGTGTGACAACAAGTCATCGCAATCTCATCCTACTGCAATTTTCCTTGTTTTCCGCAGGATGTCTGGAAACGGGTCCGGTGAGGAGCATGGAGCAGCCCAGGATGCTCCTCCACCACCTCCTCCTCCATCTTTGGCTGAGGTGCTCCTTCAAATTGAGCACAACCGGCAAGATCAAAATCGTTTTCTTGAAGGACTCATCCAGCGCATGGAGAAGTCTTCCACTGAAGGCCAACTGAAAGGTGGATTTCCTGAGTTTCAATCACTATCTCCCCAGACCTTCTCGGAGGCAGTGGATCCACTTGAAGTGGAAGATTAGCTTTGAAGTTTGGAAAGGAAGTTCGCTTTGGCTCAGTGCTCCGACCCCGATAAGGTCCTTTATGCATCTTACCTGCTGGAAGGAGCAGCAAGCGCCTGGTGGGACAATCTTCTTATCACTCAACCATCTGCCAAGGATATGACTTGGGAGGAATTCACCAAAGCCTTCTGTCGTGCTCACATTCCAGAAGGTCTTATGGAGAATAAGAGGGATGTATTCTTGGCTCTAAAGCAAGGCAAGAGCTCTGTCACTGAGTACCTTCACCGTTTTAACCACCTACCGCAATATGCCGCTAGCGAGGTTTCGACCAACGAAGCTCATTGAAGAAAGTTCTTGAGGGGCTTGACTGAAGAGATGCAAAATGAACTTTCCATGCTAGATTGCTCGGACTTCGAGTACCTAGTCAATAAGGCTCTTATCAAGGAGGGCAAGCTCAAATCTCTTGAGGCTTGTCGCAAGCGTGAGAGAGAGAGGCTTCAAAATCAGCAAGCGGCAATTCCCAAAAACCCCACTTCATGGCTGGTCCTGTGCCTCGTTTTCAAGCACCACCACCTCCGAGCTATGCGGCATATCCTCCACGTCCCCCTACTCCAAAGCCATAGCCAAAGAACCATGGTGGCCAGCCAAGTGCTCCTCCTAATTATAACAATGTGACATGCTATAATTGCGACAATCTAGACCATTACTCCAACAAATGTCCTCATCCAAGGACCAGTGGCTCTTATGCACCAAATCCACCTCGTATCGCAGCTGGAGTTGGTTATGAACTCAGGGTCCTAACAAACCGTCAATACCACTATTCAGAACCCCATATTACCAAGTACTTCAATTATATTTGCAATATTCCGATTGTTGGACGGTCCGGTTGGAGGGTCCAGGACGGTCTGGTTGGATGGTCCAGTTGGTGGGTTCGAAACTTCTAGAGGAGATCCAGACCTTCATTCGGAAAGTCTAGTTGGAGGGTCCGAGACCGTGGTTGGAGTCTTCGGGACGGTCCGGTTGGACGGTCCGGGACGGTCTGGTTGGATGGTCCAATTAATGCGTTCGGAACTTCTAGAGGAGATCTAGACCTTCATCCAGACGGTCCGGTTGGAGGATTCGGGACGGTCCGTCTAGATGGTCCGATTGGAGGGTCCGGGACTTTTAGTGGAATTCGGACCTTCATCCGGACGGTCCGGTTGGAGAGTCCAGGATGGTCTGGTTGGGGACTTCGGGACTCCTAGAGGAGATCCGGACGTTCCAGTATGAGGGTCCGGGATGGTCTAGTTGGAGGGTTCGGGCCAGTTTGGTTGGAGGGTCCGGGACATTCTGGTTGGATGGTCCGGTTTGAGGGTTCAAGACTTCTAGGGGAGATTCGGACCTTCATCCAGATGGTCCAGTTGGAGGGTCCGGGACGGTCCGGTTGGAGGGTCCAGGACTATCTAGTTGGACGATCTGGTTGGAGGGTGTGAGACTTCTAGAAGAGATCCAGACTTTCATCCGGACAGCCATGAGACGATCTGGTTGGAAATCCATAGAAAAAATAGAGGAACAAAAATAGAATAAATAACTTTATAAAACCTAGCAGTGATATCATAACCTACTCAAGAAAATCAGCCGCTCTAGAATCCACCGCGACCTCTGCATGCAATCCGCTCTTCATCCTTCACTTGCATGCTGACGGGGGGAGCCCATCCGGGTAGGCCCAGCACAGCGAGTCGGCCCAACAGGCTCGAGGAGTCCCATAGAGGCCTACTCGGATGAAGGTCCAAGTAAGGCCTGCACGGGTACAACGACCGGGTGTCATCAAAGCAGGCGTTACAACTCAATCAAGACATGCGTTTCGCCAACTTGAAGACTGGCGTTACTCGGACGGTTACACAGAATGAATATATCAATTAATTTGAGCAGTTACTGTAGCTCAGCCGACTGACCGAGTCGGCACATGTACAGCCTATATAAGGCAGAGCACCCCATGCAGAGGGGGGATTCTATTTCCAGAAGCTTAGAGCTAAACTTCATCTTCAACCTCTTGTAATCTCTCTCACGCAAGACAAGTAATACAAACAGCAGGACTAGGGTATTACCTCCGCCATTGGAGGGCCTGAACCTGGGTAAAAACTTCTTGCGTGCACCGCCTGAATCTTTCCTTACGCGTACCCCAACAATCCTACTAGAAATGTATATTGCCGCGAAATCCCCGCGACAGTTGGCGCGCCAGGTAGGGGAAGCGCGTTTTGGAGCCATGATCCAGGCGGGATCCTCTCCCGCAGCTGGCGGCAAGTTGATCGCCGGCGATGCGCCGCTCGCCGCGCACTCCGAAGGCACGGAGTTCATCTTCGGCAGTCTTCGTTTTTTGGCCGACGTCTTCGGCCAACTGCACCTTCAAGATCTGCATCCCCGCCCCGCGGTGGAAGCAAAGCCTGAGCTCCAGCTCGGATCTCCTTTCGCTCCGGGGAAAGACGTGGAGCGCTCCCAGTTCGTCGCCATGGTGGGCGCCGAATCCCTCCTCCCTGTTTTGGATTCCGAATCCGACGGGGACGAGAGTTCGCATAGCCGAACCGCCTCGGCAGAGGTGTACGTGGTCGGGCCCGGCGCGACGAATGATGCGGGTACGTCTGCCGCAGCAGCCAAGGCGGCAAACGAACACCTGCACACACCCATCGACGGGCAATCGGAAGCCGAGAGAGCCTTGGAGGCATCTCGGCGAGCCCTCCTTGCTGAGCGAGAGCGTCTCGATCAAGAGAGAGCGGCCCTCGAGCAGCGAGAACGGCAACAAGAAGAACCCCACGGTTCACGTGGACACGCAAACCGGCGTGTTTCTTCAAACGCCCGGAGGAACCGAGTTGTTCGGGCCCCACTCTTCGGGCGAGAGCAGGACGGTGTCCCTATCTATCAGACACCGGCCCAAAATCTCTTCACGGCTGCCACACTGGCTGACTCACTGCCGCCCCTGGCGGATGGTCCCGCGGCAGAGATCCACCGCCGAGTCGTCACCCTGATGAGGTGTAATACCCACTTTACGATAAATAGGTATTTGCTCTGCATTCATGCATGCATGGCATTATCAGCACCCACACCTTATTCGAACTTAGTTGTATATCAACTTTACTTTATAGAATACGTGCATATCTCATCCTCGGTGGGTAATTGTTGCAAACACCAATCAACATATTTGAAATTATATAATATGTTAATATCTCATCCTCGGTGGATACGTTAACAAACACCAATCAATTTATTTGAAGTATCGAACCTCGAAAATAACATTAGCAAGTAGTGGGGCCAGTGAACCCCGTCGACGAATCCCTCTTCCCAACAAACCCCTCTTTTCTCCCTAAGGATTGCTCCCAGGAACTCACATGCAATACCCCATCAATTAGGTTTTCCGAGGACAAACCCTAACATGCCGAGGAACTAGGGTTTGAGGAAACGATAAGCAGATAAGCATGAAAACTTGTCAAACTTTGAGAATGGGCATGAAATGGGGAATATTAGCTCCATGCCAAATTTCAGAATTTTGGGAAACCCTAGGACCTACCTCTAGTTCAAACTGCCGAATTAGGTTAACTCTAGGTTTGAACTAGATCCCCTTTCAAATCAACTCCAAATTGGCTCAAACTTGCACAGTAGCTCACAAATAATATTAGGAAGGTCTGGTAAAAATTTCAGAATAATTGGACCAAGAATTGTACATAAAATATCGAGAGGGGTGATGCTGTGGTTAAATTAAAAAGAAAAAAGAGAAAAAAACCTAACCCTAACAGACCCAGGCTGAGGCCTACTGGGCCTCCCTCGGCCGGCCCAGTTCCCTCCCGCGCGCCCCGCGCCCCCTTCTCCCGCTGACAGGGCGGCCCCGCGCGTCAGCCTCTCCCCCTCTGCTGCCGCTGCCCCGGACCCACCTGTCATCCCTCCCACGCCACGTCGCCGTCGTCCGCTCGCCGAGAGGGGCGGTGCTCCTTCTGACCGGCGGTCCGAAGCTCCACGCCGCCCTATAAAGTCGCAGTCCCGACAGCCTCGCCTCCCCCACGCTCCTCTTCGCAGACCCTAGCGCCCCTAACCTTCTCCTCGCCGCGCCCGAGCCTTCCTCTCCCTCTCCGGTGCCGAGCTCCGACGAGAAATTGGTGAGTCCTCGGTGAGCAATCGTCCATTACGTCTGGACCCCGAGCTTCCTCACCCTTTTCCTCACCTCCCCTTCTCTCCCATTTTCCAGAAACAGGTCCCGAGCACCGCCGCCACCATCTTCCTCCCCAGCTCCGGTCATCTGCTCCGGTGAGCTCCTGCCACGTTTCCAGAGGTCCCTAGGTCCCATCTTCAAGCTCCCTAGCATCGCCTCCTCCTCCTTAACATCCCCATGTGCTTCCCCTTGCAGATCCTCGCCTGGAACGCCTCGACGCCGGCGACCCGAACCTCCTCGCCGCTCCTCCCCGTCGCCGACCTCCGTTCCGGCCTTCTTCCTCCTCCCCGACCACAGAGACGTGCTTAGGGTGAGCCTCCGTTCCTCCCCGGCCTGTTTCCGGGCCCAGCAGAGCCCCAGAGCCCCCTCCGGTGAGCTCTCCGGTGAGCCGCCGCCGTCAGACCTCGCCTCCGGCCGGTTCCGAGAGAGAGAGAGAGAAGAGAGAGTGAGGGGTGGGCCGCGTGTCGTGCTCTGGTTGGTTTCCAGGCCACCCGAGTCACTGACTGAGGGGTCCCACGGGTGCTGAGGTGGATTATGGGTGGGTTTCCTCGGGTTGGTTCTCGGGTGCACGAAAGAATTGCAGATCTGAGCTGGGTAGCGCTTGGGTAGACATAGCAATTAGGGTTAGGATTTTTAGGGCAGATTTTGAATAGATTTTCAAAGGGGCATAACTTTTAAACCACTCGGCCAAATTGGATAAAATTTATATATTTGAAAAGCTTAGGAAATTCTCTACAATATGGCTGAATCAAAACTTGAATTTGAGCACATGCGCACACTAATGTCTAGGGATTTGGTTTAGCTAGTGTCGAGAGTCGATAAACCCTAGATTTGCGACCCTAGCTCCGATTTCGACGAACCTTATAGTTTTGGAATCCTTGCGAGGTCTCCTACCCATTTGGAGCAACTAGATTTCCCATAGGGTCACATGCATGGTAGGGTGTAAGTGGTTAGCCTTTTTATCGTCATAGCTCACTAAACCCTAACTCGACGCTTTGTAACTTACTGCTCGTGACTCCAAATCGATTGATTCCAAAAGCGTCAGTCAAGTATTTCAGAGCACTCCTAAGTTATAAAAATGTGAGTCGTGCCACCCCCACATGAGTCATCGTTTTAAAACCCTAACTTCCAATGTAACGACCCTGAACCTGCATGTAGGTTGCACCAACCCCTTAACACTCATAAGTTCGATATAAGACATTTTCAATAACTTAGATTCTTAACATCAGTACGTAGGTTGTAAACCCATTATTTGCATTAACTCTCATGCATTCATGCTGGTTGTGTTCAGTAATCGCTCATTTCCGATGTTCGATTTCCTTGCACTAGAACTCGAAGAAGGAGACCCCCAGGCTCACGACTCCGCGCAGGATCAAGAACAGTTCTACGAAGGCAAGCAGAGCTTGTTGCACCTTTTATTTGTTCAGTACTTGTTTTTATTTATCTATGTGTGATGTGTGGATTGTTACTTAGAAACTTGTGGTCGAAATCGGTTAAACTAGCATGACTAGGGTATGCGGTGAATTAGGTCTAGTCATGGTTGAGTTCAAACCGATGAACTAATTACCTGAACATATTGAAGTGAGATGTGAGAGTCGAAGGGAAAGTGTCAGATGGATAAAGTTGGTATCACTGGAGGAGCATGTTGCGACCGGGGGAAGAAGTTGTCGCGATACCAACTCTGAGGTGACTCCATCGTGATTACTCCCCTTGTCACGCGTGGACGTTAGCGACAGCGATGCTGGGGTGTAGTTGAGGTAAGACTAAGACCCTTGGGAGGCTGGCTACCTCCAAGGGATAAGGCACTCTTTGCACTCAGGGTGATCGTCTGCCGGTAACGGTCCGAGAGATTAAATTGAGGTGTGGTTGTGATGGTACCCTGTCAATGTGGAGATATTGAGATGAGACTATTGCCCCACGTAACTGGGAGCTTATGTGAATATTGTATTGCCCCACGTAACTGGGAGCTTATGTGAATATTGTCCCACGTAACTGGGAGATGGCGAGTGAGCCACTGAATTTATATTTTGAGCACATGTGACTAGTGGTTACCATCACGCCCCCTGATTTGAGATATATGAAAATCTGAGTTGTTGGTGATCTCATGTTATTTCTCGTGATGTTGGTAGAGTACTGGTATTGTCTAGATTTTGTTAACCGTATATGCATCATGTTTGATTATGTTATACTAGTATGCTTAGGACATCTAATCAAGCACGAATAAGACTTGCGAGTACCTTGTACTCACCTAGGACTTTCCTAGATCATTGCAGGTGAGCCGGAGGTCGAAGAGTTCTTCGATGATGTCTAGTGCATGATTTCTATTCCTTGGTTGGCTATCGGCTCAGGGATTTCTGTGGATTTTGGTCAGCGGTCATCGCACCGCTGTGGGTCTCATTACTGTTCTTCCGCTGTCGTTTAACTTCTCCGTACTCGGATATGTTCCGGTTATGGCCGACTGATGTAAACTTAAAGTCCGATGTGGACTATTAGCTTAATATCGTAATGTAGAGTTTGTGCTGTGATATCCGAGTGGTTACTTGCGGTTGTCCATGTACCATGCGTGTATGTGATGAAGTATGTGGATAACTGTGCAGAGGTATTGTTGCGTGTTAGGGTTGCGTTTCGTGATGGCAGAGGTGAGCGAACCACTAGTCCTGTGTAGCTTTGGTTGAGTCGATCCAGGGAACCCGCCCCGTACTCGTTAAGTCTCCTACGACCGTCACGCCTCGCGCTGACGGCAGAGCAGAGCTGGATCCTCCCAAAGTCGCACATCGTGGCTAGGTTAGGTTGAGGGGATGCGTATCCCGGGCTCTAGTCCTCCTATGACTGTCGCGGAGCGCAGGTTTATCACGCGGTCTTACCTCTTCACCGGTATTTGGAATCTACATGTGGGTTTGGGAAAGATTGGTCGCTTCCGGTCGGCTCGCACGTGGCGGGTGTCGGATCGCTCCACCTTGGTGCGTACGGCGCAGGTACCGTGCCACCGGGCTAGCGAGTCCTTCGGTCCTTGGCGACTTCGCGTTTCCCTAATCATATGTGGATTCTGGGTGACGGCCCGACAGTACCTTCGTCTCTTCACCCCAAAACCCTCAGAAGGAGATACCTCGACACCAGCCGCTTCGGTTCCCACTAATGAAGCCGCTGCAGAAGAAGAAGAGGAAGAGGACCCTGAGGAGCGTTTGTGGTACACCACCAGCAACCCACCGACCGACGAAGAGTAGGAAGAGCGTGTGTGTGACAGCTTGTTGTAATACCCACTTTACGATAAATAGGTATTGCTCTGCACTCATGCATACATGGCATTATCATCAACCACACCTTATTCAAACTTAGTTGTATATCAACTTTACTTTATAGAATATGTTAATATCTCATCCTCGGTGGATATTTATACAAACACCAATCAATTTATTTGAAGTATTTCAAATAACAAGGTCAAAACACCAATCAACTTATTTGAAGTATTCGAATTAACAAAATCATCGTTAAGGGTGGTGGAAGTCATCGAACCCTTCAACGAATCTCCGTCCCTAACCCTAAAACCCTAACGGTGCCAAATTAGGGTTTTGACGGCAGAGTAGTTTTCCCAGGGGTGCAACTCCTCAAACTCCCTAATCTAGGGTTAGCCTTGGTTTGCCGAGGGCAAACCCTAAAGTCCGAGAAACTAGGGTTAGTAACTAGACAAGCTAGAGTGGATGAAAATGCCTCAAACCTTGGGAATAAACATGAAATGATAAACATTAGCCCCAGGCAAAATCTTAGAAATTTTGGAGAAGTCCAAACCCTAGTCGCAGTTCAAACCTTGGAATT